>JAVLUZ010000369.1:0-445996 GCA_036768485.1 Mermis nigrescens | reverse complement strand
GTTTTCCGCGTTCTTGGACTGCTGTCATTATTGTGGTATGTTACTGTATGTGTTTGCTGACTGATGCACTGAAATCATGCTAATTAAAAATAGGAGTACTAGCAAAGAAAAATGCTCCGATGGATCAATAAAGATGAATATACTTGGAATTGTGGATTATTAAGGATGTAAAAGGGAGGGGACTAGGGAGAATCTACCTAAAGTCGCAAAATCTGCTAAAAATCACACTTTCTCTATGCAACGCAAAAAATCGAAGTATATTCTGCGGTCTCTAAAAAGTGTCTTTTTTTAAATAATTTTTAAAATTTCAGATAATAAACGAAATCTATAATGTTTCCTTTTTTTAAATTGCTTGCAAGTAGCAGCGCTGACTAGCTTCGTATCCTGATTGAAAGAAAACTAAGTGGTATTGTATTCAAAAATGTTTTATTTTGCTACGAGGCATTATAGCAAGCAAAGCAGGGGCCGATTGATTAGTGCACACAATCGTTACGGGCATGCTAGTGTACCTACATTTAGTCTACGCGTTTCCTACTGTTTTGAACCAACAATTCTTGCGATTGTTTTGGATGCATCGATGTTTGCTATTTCATTCAATTGGCTTGTAGAAAAGACTGTTACTCGATTTCATTTCCCATAGCTACTGCATAGCTATCGTGCTGCTTTTTCAATCATTTTTATGGTTAAATATTTATTCTAATGTGTTAACCGCAGAATATACTTCGATTTTTTGCGTTGCTTAGAGAAAGTGTGATTTTTAGCAGATTTTGCGACTTTAGGTGGAATTTCTCCCTAGTCGCCTCCTTTTACATCCTTAATAATCCACAATTCCAAGTATATTCATCTTTTTTGTTCCATCGGAGCATTTTTTTTTGCTAGTATATATATATATATATATATATATATATATATATATATATATATATATATATAAATATATGTATATATATATATATATATATATATATATATATATATATATATATATATATATATATATATATATATATATATATATATATATATATATATATATATATATATATATATATATATATATATATATATATATATATATATATATATATATATATATATATATATATATATATATATATATATATGTGTGTATCTAATACTGTGTCCTATCTTATAGTATTAGGTATGTAATACTGTGTCATATCCTATAGCATTACCAATGTTATAGCATTGTGTATCTCATACCATGCATATCTTATAAAATTGCCTATGTTATAGATTTATTTGGTTAAACCCGTATTTTGATGTTTCACAGTGCCGACCAATGCTATAACATATAACAATGTACATAGTGTCGCCAGGCATGCTCCCCTTGGCCGGGGTATCCCTATACAAACAGTATAAAGTAAGTTTTGAAAAAATAGCAAAAAATCGGCTCTCCCGAAATCGTGGAGGCTTATAGCACTGGGGCCAAACCCCGCTCCTTCCCTGCTCAGGGCCAATGGGTGCGTTTGTCAAAATTTCAAAATCGCTACTACACCCCCATAGGTAGGCCGACCTCGGGCCAAAATTTCAACCCCCATCTGCTATGGGGCTGGAGCCAACCCCGGACAAATATTTAAACATACAAACAAACTTTCACAAATATATTTATAGATTTTAACTGGACACGTAAGGTGGAAATGTTGCCTTTATCTACTATAATAAATTTTACTGTAGCTTGTTTCGCGGTGCATCAGTGTTGCTAGGTTGGCGGTTTTCCTTCCGTTTTCGTAGTTTTTGATTTTTTGGATGTATTTCCCTCCTATGCTTGATCACAGGACGGCAGTTTTCGAGGGGCCTGTGGCAGTTTTTTCGGGCCGCTTCCATATAATTTGTACAGGAGATGGCAGTTTTTTCTCGAGAATTCTGGCAGTTTTTAAAATTTTGACCTGGCAAATGGCAACACTGGGTGCATTGCGTTGCCAGGGTTCAGGGTTGCCAACATAGGCGTAGCCAGGATTTTCGCCAGGGGGGAATTCCAAAAAAAATTTTTTTCGTCTAAAAAAACGCGTAAAAACGCGCGGGGCCGTTAAATAACGTGTTTTTTGGGCTTTACACATCATCCTGCACGATTTAAGCCATTAAAAAATTGAATTTTCTCAAACAAATTTTCATGTTTTTGACGGAAAAAATGCTTCTTATGCGCGCGAAGCGCTAATTTTTTGATTTTCCACCAATAAAACGGTAGAAACTGCCATATATAATAGAATAAACCGGCGCGAAGCACCGAATTTTTCGTTTTCCATCGCAAAACAGCATCACGCAACCATATTGCTCACTTTTTGAAAACGTTAAAATTTTCCCCGGGAAATTCCCCCTTCCCCCCGCACTGGCTACGCCAGTGGTTGCTAAGTTGGGGTTTTGTTCAATTTTGGAGGTTTTTGAACCGTTGAAGGTATTTAGTAGCGATTGAGGTTTTTGCACCAGTGCTTAACCACTGGTTGGGGTTTTTAAGGCAGTTTTAGGCAGGGATGGAATAAACCCAGATTTGGAAATTTCGAATTTTGGGTTTTTGGTTTTTTTTGGTTTTTTGTGGGTTTTTTGGGTTTTTTTTGGGTTTTTTAAGGGTTTTTTATGGGTTTTTCTTATAAAAATTTTAGCTCGAGCTATAGATAGTAGCTGAGAATACTTCAACAGCTTCAAGACACAAAACAAAACAAGTAGACAACAACTTTATTCAGATAATACACAAAATTCAACAACAAAATTGGTCTTTCACAAGCACAATCCATGCCACATACCTATACATATGCATCTGTCTCTTAAATGCTCAGTCAGACACTAGGATTTAGCCAACAGAACAGATGCATTGGATCTAGCTCTCAAAAAATTATTGAAAATTCAGCAGGCTCATAATACTTCTCGTGTAAAATTAAATTTTATCTTTGCATACAAACGCTTACGACAAAAATGGATTTTTAATAAAATCCTCATTGTACAAATGAAACAAGAACAGCATATTAATAGGTATATGTGACTGTAATCTTATCCATCCATCACTGTAGTATCCCCTTCCTCTTCATCGCAATCGTGCTCAAAATCAGCTAACATGGAATCACAAAGCAATTGTAAAAGGAACAACCATGATACAAAAAACATTGACAATACACAGTATTTAATTCCATTACAAATAAATTCTTAACCTGTGGATAAAAAACCCAAAAAACCCAAAACCCAACGATTTCTTGCACCCAAAAAACCCACAAAAAACCCAAAAAACCCAAGTTCATAAAACCCAGCCTTGCCAACCCTGGTTTTAGGTAAAAATTGGGGGTGTTTTGACAAGAGCACATGGCAACCCTGCCGGGGTCGCCAACCGTGAGGTTGTACCTCAAATTTTGAGGTTTTTCTTGCGTTGAGGTCTTTGTCTATGGTTTTTCAAAATTTATGAGATTTTCCAAGGTTTTGGCTGAATTTCGTTATTTGTGATTTTTGGAAAGTACCGAACATCGATAGGAAAATCATCCAGATGGTTAAAAGTAGACTACAGAGTTGATTTCCGATTGCAGGAAGGAAGTCGCAAATCTCTTGCAAAGTTAGTGAGAATACAATTTAGTTTCGGCTAAAGTTAAGAATATGGTACTTTTAGAAAAGGAGCAAAACGAATACGGAGTGCCAAAATTTTTGTGCCAAACTGGTAGAACATGATAAATTGAAGCGCGGAAAAAAATTTGGTGAAAATCTGAGCCATACTTGCAAAGTTGCAGGCAACTGTCGATTTGAGTGTTGGGTGGGACGATTAAATGGCTCGATCCAAGGACTTACACATTTGTCAGAAATAAATAATATGGGCTGAAATTATGGAAGGAAGCATAGCAATGAAGGAGAAACAAGAAAAAAGGCGCGGAAAGCTGTTTGAAGTTGTAAAAAACTTTAAAAAATTTTAATGTTTTTTCGGTTTTACTTGATAAGATATAGGAAAATCTAAGTTTTTGCTTCTAATATACTTAGGCTTAGGCTTAGTATATCTGAAAAGGTGTTTTAAGCTGCTTAGGTCGAGGTCGCTCTCGCTCAGGTCAATGTATAGATGCTTAGGTCGATGCTTAGGTCGATGTATAGATGCTTAGGTCGATGTATAGATGCTTAGGAAGTTGTATAGATGCTTAGGTCGATGTATAGATGCTTATATCGACGTAAATTGGGTATCTACATGTGATTATGCATTCAGCTGTTTGAATCTTCAAATACTTAGGTCGATTAGATGCTTGCATAGGTCGAGAAGAGGCTAATTAAGGAAACCCAAAGCTTTTGTAATATTGATCATAGACAGATGAATATTTTTTTCCGCGCTTTCTTTCAACATGTTCTAAGTACTGAGCGAAAAAATCCGCTCTTCTGAAGTCTATTTCATAGTATCCTGAAAGTACCATATTCTTAACTTACTCCTTTAGTTTCTGGACTACCTACATTTTTGACACTTGGAATTTTGAAAGAACGGAAAATTTTTTCAAAATTCTGCCGAAATTAGTCAATTTGGGTAATTCTGGGATGGTGATCATGAATAGCTAGTGGTTTATCAAGAAAACGATTATTTTGGATTCCGTAAAAATTTTTGTTCGTAAATCATGAAAGTGTGGGAAATTGATGTCGCTAATCACGAAAATAAAGGTGAAATGAATTATTGGATTGTTGTTAGCAATGTCCTAATCTTAGGCTTAGTCATGTGCATTTGCATTGATGCCAGCGCATGGGATAAGCCTGAGATAAATGGAGCGAAAATTGTAGAACGAGCCGAGCGAGCGGAGCAATTTTTGTCCCATTTTGCCTTAGGCTTAGCCCATGTCTGGCACTAATCTGAATCCGGAAGCAATTGCTGTCGCCACAAATTGACAGAAAGTTAGCAAGTCAATGGTTTATTAACAACTAGTTAACTTTTCAAAATATTGGGTCCTTGGTGTATTGGATAACGTGTCCGTCTATGACACGAGAGGTCTTCAGGTTCGATCCCAGCCATGTTTCTTTTTTGTATTCGGCAAAGATTTTACCCAATGTACAAAGGCTTTTGGGGACCGTCTTTGTACATGTACAAAGATTTTTGGGAAGACAAAAATGCAAGAAAGGTTTGAAATTCGCAAAAATTTTCGGCGCTCGCGCCTAAATGGGTAATTGTGTGTTATATATATCTTTATAATGTCAGACATTGCATTTGAAAAGAAAAATGTCGAATTTTTGGCGCTTCGCGCCGTTTTGAGACGATTATTAGTGATTTTTGCCCTCAGAAACCTAGAAATTAGCTAAAATACAATACCAAGGGTCGAATAACTGTTTTTGCCACACTGCTACTGTACCATATTATAGTACCTAAAACTTTGTGTGTACAAAATGTAAAAAGACTTTTAGGAAGCATCTTTGTACATGAACAAATTGACCTTGTACAAAAACTGCCCCTACCCCGATTTTTGGAAGAAATTGATTTTTTTGCCGTTTTTAGACGTTTTCTGGCCATTTTTGGCCGAAAATTGGAGGTTATTTACCCCTCCCCTAAAATAGCCAGGACTCCCAAATTTCGAGCCTTTACATGTATATATGGTGCGTGTTATATTACTTGCGATTGACTGCACAAAATTACTGCCTTAAACTTTTGACTATCGTTTTTCCATCACCTATACTTACGTCGTTTATTCCGCTTTCGTCGATTTTTCTGTATTTTTTAATACCTATGCTTTTCGATGGTATTTTTACATTATCTCTCGTCATTTTTCTATTCTTCTGAACGTAATTACGTACTCACCTCTTTCCTTTTTTACTTATTAAGCCTAACGTATGTTTCGTCGGCTCAGCGAATAAAATTTGTTTGTTCAGCTCTACTGCATTTTCTGTGATTGCGTTGATTGATCTATATTTCCCTAAATCTGTCAGCATACAACCGTAGTTGAAAATACTTCGAATTGATCGCAACGCGAGATGCAGTTTTATTCATAAAGATGGGTTATGGCATCTGTGAATTTGATTGCGAATCTACTGACAAGTTTTTTTATATCATTCCAAACAATGCGTCTACATCACCGTTGGAATCTTCAGAGGTAAACGATTTCGTGGGCAGCCTGATTGTGCTTTGATATTCATATTGCATTAGTCGGCTGATGCGGAGCAAGCGGCTTATTACCTAGAATTTTTCGCAGTAAAATAGGCTAGGCTGTGCGTGAAAGAGATTAGATCAAAATCGACCAAGTATTAGTGGAACTAACAGGGGTTCAAACTTTGGACTCCTCGGGGTTAAAGTAGGCAAAGCAGTTTATACATCAACTCCTATTCTCGTTTGTTACGTCATGGCTTCGGCTTAGTTTTGATTAGGAACTATTCATGATTTTCTTGAAAATGTCCCACTTTTAGCTTTCTTGCATATCTAACTGATAAAGAACCCGAGGAACAGTGGTGTAACTAGGATTTTCCTAAGGGGCGGTAGCTCAACTCTTTTGAAAAAAGTCGAAAATAGGCTCAACAATTTGCCCTTCACGCGCGAAACAGCGTTTTTTCGACGTTTTACATTATATATTTTTTAACCTCACTTTTAGCGCATCATTTTTCTGAAAAATTATGAAATTTTTACAATTTTGTGCGAAAAAATCATCAAATTTCTTTGTCTTTATCGAAAATGTGGCGCAAAGTACCGGAAAATTTGTGAAATTTAGGCAGAAGGAAGTTTGCAAGCTTGATTTCCTGCATTTGTAGCATTTGACGCGAATCGTCGAAAATTTTTGATTGAAAATAGAAGAAAACTATGCTGAAAATAGCTGTTTCTGCATGAGTTTCTTTTTTCCATGAGCGAAAAAATGGTTTTCAGGTCGCCATGAAATACTATGGTTGATCAATAATGGTATAGCTTTTTGGTGAAAAACAACAGTATGGCAATACCAATGCTCTATTTTTCAACAAAATCATCAGACATGCTCGAACACTTAAACCTCGTCATATCTTTCTATGCTATCTTGCCTATAGATCGAACTTTGACCCTTAAAACCAGGTTCCGACCTCAGATTTCATATAATTATAATATAAAAGCCTTCATTCCCTATAACAAGACCTACATTTTCGGAAGATAGGACGTCTAATGGTACAAAATCAGGACATTAAGGCCAGCGATCCAACTGATGGAACCTGCAATCAACCAAAGTTTCTTATGAGAGCCGTGCTTCGCGAGTTGGTGCATTATCGAGCAAAATCAGCACTCCCTGGCAGTGTTTTTTTGTACTCGGCAAAGATTTTTCCGATGTACAACTACTTTTTGGGACCGTCTTTGTATATGTACAAAGATTTTTTGGGAAGACAAAAATTGGAAAAAAGGCTGAAATTCGCAAAAATTTTGGACGCTTCGCGCAGAAATGAGTATATAATTGTTTGTTCTATATATCTTTATAATGGCAGAAATTGCATTTCAAAAGGAAAAGTGTCGATTTTTTCGGCGCTTCGCACCGTTTTAAGACGATTCTTAGAGTGATTTTTGCCCTTAGAGACCCAGAAATCAGCTAAAATACACTACCAAAAGTCGAACAACTCTGTTTTTACCACACTAAAATCGCTACTGTACCATATTATAGTACCCAAAAATTTGTGTGTACAAAATGTACAAAAAATTTTGGGGAGACAAAAACTGTAAAAAGGTGTAAAATTCCCAGAAATTTTCGGCGCTTTGCGCCGAAATGAGTAATTGTTTGTCCTATACATCTTTAAATTGGCAGAACTTGCATTTACAATGGGAAAATGTCAAATTTTTCGGCGCTTCGCGCCGTTTTGAAACAACTTTTAGTAATTTTTGGCGTCAGAAACCCAGAAATTAGCAAAAATACACTACCAAAGATCGAAAACCCTGTTTCACCACACTGAAATCGTTACTGTACTATATTATACTACACAAAAATTTCCATGTAAAAAATGTACAAAGACTTGGGAACCATCTTTGCACATATACAAACGGACCTTGTACAAAAAAACACTACTCCCTCCCTGGGCATCCTCATCCTTTCAATTTTCTTGATTAATTTTTCGCAACTGGTTCAAAAGTTTTTAGTATAGTTGGCATTTATTTTCACATTGTTTGGTGTAAAGTCAATCCATAGAGGACTGAGAATCCCAAGAAAAGTTACAAAATCACGTTTCTGGCTGATTTTGGATGCCTTGGTCTTTGATGATGGTCTAGAAGGATCCGCAACGTTCTTATTTGACTGATGTTTGGTTTTTTGGGTTGTAGCGGTAAACCCCTCTTTCATCGCCAGATTTTATTTACTTAGCAAAGTTCTCTGTATCTTGTTCAAATTGATGAAAAACGTGCTTAATTATTTCAGCTCAGTCATGCTTTTGCTCAGCTGTCAACAAATGGGGCTCCCATTGAGCGCAGACCTTTTGCAATTCCAAATCTGTTAAAATTGATTATGCTGTGCTATATTTTAACCTTAATACCAAGACTAACGGATGCACCTTAATTTTCCTGTCTCCCCCATTGGACCATGGACAGATTGGATTTATCCTTGGGTGATCACAAGTTTGGATGTTTAGTGGACCTCCCACCTTCAAATTTCGTCTCGCCAGTCCTAAAAATTGCAATTCATTTTTCAATGCTGCTGGAAGTAAGGGCACTAGTTTCATGAACTTCACTCGATAAGACATTAATTTCTGTAGATTTTTGATCCTTGAGCATTAGATACCAAATGACCTACTACACAATAAATCAATTTTCGGCTAATATTACTGGGTACAATTAATAAAAAGTTAAAATCTTCAGTAAAAATTGAACAATAATTATGAATTTGGAATATGCACATTAGGTATACAAGCCCTAAAATACAAATATAAGAAAAACTTTGCTGCAGCTCAATTACTGCTAAAAAAGCTATGCCTTTATTGATCAGCACTCGTTAATGTCATTAATAGGTATTATCCGGCGCGCCATGAAAATTTGAGACATTATGATCGCTGACGGCCAAAGATCATTGCAGATCGCATATCCATTCTCTATCTCGTCAACTATTTTGGGCCAATTGGGGCGGCTCCCCCCGCCCCCTTAAATTTGCTCCTGCCGAATGACACTGAGTCGATTTGAATCAAATGACTTTTTCGCGCTTTTATGTGAAAAATTATTCAAAGTATAAGCAGCTTACATTGAATCGGCATGAAAATGCGGATTTTTCGTTTGGACTATATATTCTATAGGTTAACCAGGGATAAAAATTTGAAGAATTCGACAAGACATGCACAGCATTGGAGTTCTAGGGGTGTAAGTGCCTTTTTTGGGTCAAAAATCATGGGTACGCGTCAAAAACATCGTTTTTCGGTGTTTCTGACGATAGGAACGCAAAAACATTTTTAAAAAATCAAAAAAGTCGAATAACTTGAACAAAATATAGTTTAAACGTGAGTATATGGCGCAAAGCGCCGAAAATTTGACACTTTTAAGCAAATATATAGCGAAAAACGCTTAAAAAACACCTTTTCTGTGAATTTAAAGGAAAATTTTGGAAACTTTTGAAAAATCGCGAATTCTGGGGTTGAGATCCGTTTCCCATCCGCCTAAACCACCTCCCATGATCATGTACGACCTTGACTCATTAAAAGTGGGATATGTACAGCGTTTGTTAGTAATAACATTTCTTTCTTAAAAATAATGATTAGACTAGCATATTATTCTGAACCATATTCATATGCACTATGGATAGGAGGTTGGATCATTGTAGACGTTCAAGATACTGATAATCGAACAGCAGCTTTAACTATGTACCTATATGCGCACACAGCACAGGGAGGTAAATGCAACTTTGATTTCTTCAAGTGCCTTTTTTATGCTCGAGTCAATAAAAGTCAATACGCGTCAAAAACACTATTTTTTGCGTTCTCGACGACGCTTTTACCTTCCAGACGATAAAAACACTTTTAAAAAGTTCAAAAAATCAATGAAATCGAATTAAATATGTCTGCCTACTGCTTGGTCAAAAATGACTGACGCCAAGCGTCGAAAAAATAGGTGCCTTTTTGAATTAAAATATCGCTAAAAAACGCTTAAAGCAATATTTTATACGAATTTTCGGAAAATGGAAATTTTTGGAGGGAGGACTTAAAATTTTTTGCAGTGTGTTATAATGTTTTTGCGGGGTTGAGATGCGAACCCCTCAATATCATACATGCTCTGTCTGAATACAGAACAAATGCTGTAGATGACCAAATGGTCTTCTCAAAAAGCAGAAATGTCAAATACATGACGCGAAAAAATTTGAAGGACGCGGCCTGAAAAAGTTATTATACAGGCAACTTCGAAATAATTTCTTAAATGGAAATTCTGAGTCTGAAAGAACGTTCTATGTATGTAATATGTAAGCACGATGAGAATTTTTTCGAGAATACTTTAAAAAATTTTGATGGGCTTGAAGTGCGAAAGTTCCCTTCCGTTTTGTCGACTAACAATTGCTTAGGTCAACGCAGAGGCACAAAAATATTTACGTGCCTAAATCGCATATTTAGCTTCACCAACTCATCTTTGAGCAAAAAATATTTGTTTTTAGCATGCCTAATATCGGTAAAATCATTATTATTATCCAAATAACCACAGACAGGCCTGTATCAAGGATTCGCTCGAGGGGGCGGACTATAGATGCACAAGTCAGGGTCGAGAGGGGGAATTCCAGAAATCCAAACTAGTAAATTTAGTGTTCACAATTTTTTTGCTACCTATTCAGACGTTAAAAATGGCCAAAATAGCTGATAAACGTTTTTCGTTGTAATGCCGCATCTTTCAAGCATTTTTAGTCCATTTTGATTGCTTACATCGCTTTTAATACTCAGAGATATAGAAACTGATCAGCTTTTGGCGATTTTTCGGTAAAAATCACATAAAAGTATTAATGCTCGATCCAAAAATTTTTGCCATTTCTACTGCTTTGCCATGAAAAATTATGCAGAAAACTTTCTGTCAGCTTAAAATCGCCGGACATTACCTGCATATTTTTATCATTGATTGTTATACCTTATCCTTTTTGCGGTAAGAAGCAGAAGCTGGGAAAGCAGAAAGAGTCTTCCGAATAACGAGTAGTTTATAATGCCTAATTGATTTTTTTGCTTTTTCATTTAGTTTGACGTATTGCTTATCTCTCAGTGGAATAGTGCCAAGAAACTTGGTGCTTTAACTTATGATTTAAACTTGTTGTTTAAAACGATACGCGGAAGGTACGAGTTGACTGCTCAACTGAATTGTGAGAGGGCAAAACATCGTCGAAAACCTCAGCATTTCAAGTCAATTCGAGATGCGTTCGACCCGCATCGATTCAATTTTTCGAAAATCGCAAGAGAGGAAGTTAGACTTCCCTAGACATTAGTTATTATGCGCCATGTATGAATCCGATGATGATCTTAGGTATCACACATGGGCTTAGGGAGTGATGGGTGTATTACCCCTACCTCAGGTTTCGGAAAATCAAGTACTGTCAGGCATGCAAGAAATGGGGGAAGGGTGAGGGGGTGTTACTCCCTGAGCTTTGAAAAACTGATAGCTATGCAATGCAGTGATTTGGGCCGAAAAACTATTGCTGTATAGCTTTTTCGGCCTCAGAAAATAAGCTATAAAGCCATTTTATCTTTTTAAAAATAGCTATATAGTCTTTTTGAGCTCTGAAAAGCTATTTAGTTGTCTTTTCTGAGTTTCAAAAAGATATATAGCTATTTTCTTGACTCCTAAAAGGGATTATTAGCTATTTTTAGTCCAAAAAGGCTATATAGCTATGTTTATGATACCAAAAAGGCTATATAGCTAGTTTTCTGAGACCGAAAGGGCTATATAGCTAATTCTTTTGATTCCAAAATGACTATAGAGCTGTTTTAACGAAGCACATAGCTTAGCTATCTAGCAATTTTGGTTTACATTCCTCCAACGAAAGGTGCGGCAATACGATTTTCGAGATAATTATGGAAAAAGAGTAAAAATGCGGTCTGAAAAGGGTTAAAGTGCCAAAATTTTCCGATAAATTCTTGTTTTCATCGCGTAAATTGGCGAAACTTTATTTAGGAGAGTCAAGAAACTCAGTTTGCCGCGCATAGGGTGCTACTGTAATATATCATAGTCCCTGAAACATGCATGTACAGCATGTGCATTGACTTTTGGAACCGTCTTTGTACATGTACAAAGAGATTTTGCACAAGAACAAATGAATTTAATTTACTATATTACGATTTTTGGAATTCACCCTCCCCTCTCTGACCTTTACCTTGCCCATCTGAGGTGACTGTGCACCATAATATTGACTGTAGCTACCATAAAAGAGGAGCTCTGAGTGTAGAAACGGTCATGTCCATAGGTGAGTCGCACGAAAATTTTATGGGTGTGTGTGTGTGTATGCAAGATTTTTTAAGGTCAAAAATGGTCTAAAAAATGGTGGTATGGCGAAAAGAAAGCCATTTTTCAACTTTCTCATCGAGCACTATCCATAGACATGAAAAAATGGCATTAGCAAAACAAAAAATTTCCAAAATTGAATTCTGGGGGTATTTTGGTTTGGGGGTATTCGGATATCTGGGAGGTCAAACTCCCAAACCTCCCACGCCCACGTGTGGTTATGTCCTAAATTTCCGTCGGAATATGTGTTTTTTACAATTTAAAATTCCATTACGATCTGTTTTATGTGCTATGCGTTTAGAAATATTTTTATGTCCTATAAAATTACAAACGTGTGGAGGTAGCTGATTGATGCAACTGACCTACCCAGTTTTTAAATTTAAGGTAGGATAGATAATGCCCCTATCACCTTCCCTTATGCCCATGTGCGCCGCGTCGTATGTACTTTGGCTGAATTAAACTGATAAATGCATATTGTACGTGCAGCCCACATCTAGGACTCGCCCAGGGGGAAGGGGCGGACCCTATATACTTTGTATATCGGAATCTATGTTGGTTAGCTAGTGAAAACCCTCATTTGTCGACATTCTTCATCATGCTCTATCAAATGAGATCATAAAATTTGATTTTTCCACAAAATATTTTTCTACGCGATCCTGTGAATAGTTTCGTTCTTGGTCGCATAGAGGCAGTATTGAAGAAAATAAAATTTTTTGATCGACTGTCCTAATGCATATGAGAGAATCTGTGCTTAGACTGTCCAGCCATAACGTGCGTCAGAGACTGCAGGTCCGTGACATGAACTTATGCCTCGTCTTTGTATACGTATTACATTTTTTGTGAGACAAAAGTTCGAAAATGTCTTCGTCGGCTGGTACAATTTTTTAGTTAAAAAGGCGAGGAATTTTTCCGGCGTTTCGCGTCACATAAATCACTAAGAACAACGACAAAACTTAAGTAATTTTTTATGGGCTGAGTGATGAGAAATCAGTCGTGTAGGCAGTTTGAACGACGGTTTTTGTATACGAGCAGGCCCATATCCAGGATTCGCCCTAGGGGGAGTGAACCCAACATAAATCACTTTTTATATCAGAATTTTCGTTCGGATAGCAAGTAAAAACCGCATTACGGCTCTGTGTAAGAGTACCTACCTAAAGTAGAATTTGTTCTACCATTGTATAGAGCTTGTCGAGAAACGCTCAAAAATGCCCATATTTTTAACTAATTCTCAATTGTTCTCGAAATATCTGATTTTAAAATTTTTGTCCCCTTTTCCATAATAAAATCCTGGCTACGGGCCTGTATATATGTATGTATGTTAATGTGCATGTATGTGTGTTATTTAAACTAGTGTATAAAAAAGATCTATAATCTATTTTATTAAACCTTGTACATGGATGTCAATTTTTGAATCAATGTAAATCGATTAGAAAGGCGATTGAAACTGAATCAACAGGCGTGATACTATGTACAGCGATTGATAAATATTTGTAGTTTCACTGTGTAAAATTGTATTACTGTTGACGGTGTGGAAATCACTTTTGCAGCTATTTTTGCGAGTACTGAAAATTGATTTTCATGCACAAGGTTACGTGAAATAGACTATAGTGCTCGAAAAGTCAAAAAGCGGAACATTTTCCATTCTAATTCACATCATATTTTCTTTGCTAAGACAAATTTTTGCAGATCATTCCGACTTTTGCAAGACATGGCAGGTAATTCATTTCCTAGTCTTCTCTTTTTGTATCCTCAATAACAAACTTTCTAAGTTTCTAAGTATATTTAAAATTTATTTGATCGGAGCATCTCCTTGTATTATACTTACATGCAAGGTCTGTTGCTTTGGTAGAATTTATGTTTAAAGAATATAAAACCTTTCATAAGACCTCACGGGTCTATGATTTTCAGGTAAGGACTTGGGCAATAGCTGTCGTAAAAGTTTTACTTTTAAATACGACTAGTGCGTATATTGCTTTCCAGATTCTTATGAAATTAGTTGCGAAGAATGACACGAATGAACAGAATGATTCAAACTTGCAAGAAAATGAACCTCTGGATGCCTGCGTCATTGTAAACAATAGTCCAATTACTGCCGGTCATTCCTTACTTGTGCCGTATATGTCTGGTGCCATTCCGCAAATTCTGACGTTAAAGAGTCTCAAACTAGCTGTACAAGTGATTTTACTCAGTTCGTGCAGGTTGGTCAATAACGTTTACTTAATACGTCTAGTGTCGGGAAAAAAGATATTCATTTTTACTACCTATATAATAAACCTGAGCAAAGCTAGGGAGATTTTGCACACATGGGTTGGTGAACTGTCAGCTAGCCTTGTGATTAAAAAGCTTTTGTTGTACGGTAAATGCGTGCAGTCAATATGCACAAGGTTAGTTTCGGTTGAAGAGATGTGCAAAATTGCAGAAGTTAATATCAGCGAATTAAGTGTTCATGCTTTTTACGCTGATTAAATAATCAAAATAATCCAAATAGTATATTTTAAACGCGTTTGTGTGATTAGACTGCGTTTTTTGAGCATTTTCAGTCCCTTTGACTGCCATATCGCTTTTAATGATATTAAAACATATAAATTAATCAACTTGATGAGAAATTTTGATTTTTCAAAACTATTTTGACTGTAATTTCGGGCTTTTGCTGAGTAAACGACAAACCTACATTGGCAAGGTAGAGGTGGCCTTAGATGATGAAATCCCGGAATGATCATACTGTGAATTCTTGTCATCGTTTTTTGTACATGGTCCTTTTGTAAATGTAAAAAGACGGTATCTAAAAATCTTTATTCATTTTGTGCATGTAATAAATTTTAATAGCTATTCATACTATGATACGCCTTTTGTCTACTTAAACTGCGTTTTTGACCTTCAGTGGTGTATCTTCGCCAGTTTATTCATATCTTATATAATATTTAAGAGATTATATGTAAGTGCGGCGCTAGGCGTCGAAAAATGTTGGTACTTTTAGCGTTTTTAAGTCGAATCTGCGCTCTTAACGTGCGGAATAGCGTTTTTTCGTCGTTTTACATTGTCTACTTTTATTTAAAATCACTTTTGACGCAACATTGTGTCGAAAATTTCGAAATTTTAGACAATTTTGTGCGGAAAAATCATTAAATTTCTTTGACTTCAAAGAAAATCCCGCGCGGAGCCCTGAAAATTTGAGGAATTTAAATGAAAGAT
Source organism: Mermis nigrescens (assembly GCA_036768485.1). Classification (NCBI taxonomy): domain Eukaryota; kingdom Metazoa; phylum Nematoda; class Enoplea; order Mermithida; family Mermithidae; genus Mermis; species Mermis nigrescens. Next base: position 430,470 of record JAVLUZ010000369.1, on the reverse strand, counting down.
TGTTTAGAAGCTTGATCTACCGCTCGATTTCCTTTATTTTGACGTTGAACGTCGAAAATTTTTAAAAGTTATGCGCGTAAATAGAAGAAATATTTTCTGAAACAGCTGTTTCTGCTCTTGAAATCGTTTTAAAGCCCATTTCTTGAGCAAAAAATGACTGCCAGGTCGCCAAAATACTAAATAAAGGTCATTAATAAGTATTATCCGACGCGAAGCGCCGGAAAAATTTGTGGAATTATGACCGCTGACGGCCAAAAATCATTGCAAATTACATGTCCATTCTTTATGTCGCTAACTATTTCGGGCTAAGGGAGGGGGGGGCGGCCGCCGCCTTAAATCCGCCTCCGACGAAAACTTTATTAATCTTGCAATGATAATAAGATTTTATGTTTGAATTGTTAAATTTATCAAGGTTTTATTTTGTGTGAGAATCACGCACGTCCCAAAATTCGAAAGTTATTTGAGTTTTAACATATTTAATTAAGAATGTGCAACTTCTAATTTGGCGAAAAACCAAGGGCCTGTTTCCATGTGTGCAAACTGCACAAATGATTTTGAATTAATCCTTGGCTTAACTAAGAAAATGGTCTAAAATTTAATTTGAAATTGACAAGATTCGTTCAATTTTTTCGCATCGCATACCTATCGCTCAGAAAAAATGCGCGTATGTGTACATGAGCAAGGCCGAATTTCGCATATGAGAGCAACATACACATAAGGAGACCATCTTTTCATTTTATATGCTTCTTGTACTTTAGATTTTTCCACGTAATCTATAACAGCATTCTCGCAATGGCGTCCGTCAATCATCTCCATTTGCATCTTTACTATTGGCCATATAGATCGAAAATCATAGACTGGGTAAATTTTACATAAATTTACTTTTTATTTTAAAGCCGAAAGTAATATTTGTCTGATATTACGACGACTATTATCCGTTGTAGGTTAGGTAATGAATAAGTTTATTTTTGTGTATTACCATAAGAATTTCACTTATTTTATGCAGTCATGTTAGGATATTTTTGCATTTTTATATAATGAGTAGAGTAGATAGTTATCAAATAAGAAACTAGTTTGGTTCACTATAGTGTTGTTATTGTTCCTTGACAGTGAAGTCATTAAGAAGAAATTTTTTTAATGTATATTTTAAATCTAGTTTTAAAAAGACTTATCGTCGCATTTTATCATATGTGGAAACAGTTTTTTGTACGAAAACTTAGCGATTTTTTGTACAATTAAAAATCGGCCAAAAAGTGTCTATACTTTGTGTACAAAGTTGTACAAAGATCGCTCCAAAAATCTCTGTACGAGCCTCAAAATCTTTGTCTCGTACAAAAAAACGGTGTGTGGAAACCTCTGAATTGCTATCTCCGACTTTAGCTGTGAAAACGCTTAAGTATGTAGGTAAGGAAGTTCTAGATGTCATTCATTTATTATACCGTATGTAGTAGGGATGGGACTGGCACCGGCACGCACCGGCGCTGGTGCTAACTAATAATACAGAAGAAAATTGTAGCTAATTATCTCGTCTTTATTTACAAAAAATCTTCCCAATTTAGCGTTTTACTCTAATGTTGAATTATGTTCAGATGCAGACATTAATAACCGATTCGTCAATAATAACAATTACATTTTTTGCAGTGGTTGCACTTAGATTTTGAATCATTCTGCACGCAAGTCGTAAAATTTGCGAAGCTAAATCAAAAGTTTGACTGTTTTACATGGTAGAATGTTATCCAATTAATGAAATAATTCTTTGAAAACAAAATTCTGATTATTTGGTCTCTTAAGTAGGCGTTATCAGCAATTGGAGTCGACAGAATACCGACATGCATGGTTACAAACGAATATATTTATTGGGGAAGTACTTCAGGGCGCTTGATTTCTGGAGAATAGTTGCTAGCTCATCCCTAGGAAAAGGCGACTGATTCCTGCCGAACATTTGATTCTAAAAAACTGTAGAAAAAATGATGTTATGCGCTTTTCACTGACCTGTTTGCTCAATTGCATGAATTTTTTCAATCCTTCGCTTTAAATAGTCATTTTGGACCATTTATCGTGGAATTTCGTCTTTCTTTCGAAAATTTGTTGGTTTTATATTTTAATGAGAAAGTTTAGTAAGAAATGTAAAAATAGTGTTTTTAGTGCATAGTTAACAACATATTCTTCTATGCCCAACAAAAGCTAGTATTGAAAAAACTTTTGGACTATTCCGCCCTCGGAATTTTCATGCTTTACATCATAAATATGCGGTGAAAAAATAATAATAACAAGAGAAGGCTTACTATGGTACAAGCTGGTAAATCTTACGTGAACTTGAATAAAAATGTGTACATATGCGGCATTACGAAACGTAGCTGCATTATTGTTTCTTAGTCCCCTCAAACATATTCTCATATACTAGCACTATATTGGCACCGGCAAAAAAAGCGTTACCGGTGCACCTCTAGTATGTACTATATTAATTTAGATTTTTTCACTTTCAGCTTATGAAGACTTGTGTTGTGACCATAGATGCACACCATAGCCGATCTGGGGTAGCGGGTCAAAAATTGAGCTTTTTTCGATTAAAATGACCTGAAAACCGGTATAAGCGCTAAAATACCGTCAAAACTGCGTTACTACACAGTCTCTGGTCAATTTGGAGAACTTTAAGAAAAATTTCAATTCTGCTTATTTTTTGCCTTCATTTTGCCTCATTACACCGAGAAAATTTCCCATTTTTGCATTCTGGGGTTCTAGATCACACATGGGCGTGGGGGTCTGGGAGTATATATACCCCCGCAGAAATTAAAAAATCCTTCGCAGTTTCTTGTAGACCCCCAGAATTCTATATTTAGTAATATTTTTGGCGATTTCTGGTGATTTCACCCCCTCCTCCAGAATTTTCCTGCTGCCCAAAAAGGCATACATGGGCAGCAAGAAAAATTGGGGGGGGGTCTGGTTGAGTTAAATCTTCAAAATTGTTGCTACCCCCACGACAACGTGTGGTAGAGAGAGACCCTCCGAACCCTCCCCCTATGTGCATGTCTGGTTGTGTGACTGTTTGTTTCAATTGCCAATGTAGGTTGCCTACATTTCTGCTGGTTTTATCGATGCAGTATATCATACATAATCATATTCATTGTAGCCCGTATTCTTATTGCACTCTGGAGTTTACGTACTAAAAGATTGGATTTCACCCGGTTTTGTTCTGCAGTTGCAAGACCGCAACGTCGACTTGTTTTGCAGGTAAATTTATTACATACAAGCGTTAAATACCTATTAAGTAAAATTCTTTACTTCAACATGTTTATTAGGTGATTTCAATTCATCCGTTTCTCGTGATTCAATTTTTTTAGTGTTCCGAAACTGCTGCAATCGAGACCATACGGGCTTTTGAGGGTGGTTGTCCTAGAATGGCTGCTGAGTGCTGACTACACATGGGCATGGGGAGGTTGTACTCACCTAGAAGTGGAAAAACCCCTCGCAGATTACTGTAGACCCCAGAATTCTATTTTTAGTAACATTTTCGGCGATTTGACCCATCCTGACCCCTCCGCCCAGAATTTTGGTGCTGCCTATGTATGGTGCTGGCAGACCCCTTCCTAAATGCCGCTGACTCTTAGCGGGATTTTAAATTGTTTGAAAGTTCACAAAAATACAATTTCTACGTATTTTTGGCGACTTATTGGCCCACAAAATATTGATTTTTCTGTCTTTTCGCGCCAGATTTTCATTTTCTCAACTTATTATTTCAATTTAGTCTAAAGTTTGAAAAAGCTTTTACTTTTATGTATGTATTATATGTTCTACACAGGAAGTGCGTCGTCAAAAATGTTGAAAATAATATTTTTGACATATTTATCGTTTTTAAGTAAAAAATGTTTTCAGTAAAAATTTTTGCTGAAACCCGACGCAAAACCAAATTTAGCATTTTTCGTACATACCTCGATTTTCACTAATAGTAGCTTGCTTTGCCCTGCATAAACTTGTGTATTGACTTGCGACTTTTTTTGTGGGGCACATGTGAGCGCAATGAGTTATTTGCATGTGTGTCTATGCTATTCGCACTTTATACTTAATATGCCATTTTTCTTTGTGACGTTTTACCTTTGCCTCCATCTGAGTAAAGTATTATTACAATTATGTATAACTTTTTCTTTGGAAATAGCTTTTTTCCATTTGCAGTCTAGAAGCAGCATGCGTATGTACGTCAGAGACAGTCATTTGTCTCTATATAATCTGCATATAAAAGAACAGTTCTGCGAAAGCGCATTGCTTTTAATAGCTTTTATAGCCGGAAACTGACTTAAGCCTAATTAAACTGAAATAGACCGATTTGACTTTTTTTACAATCAAAAGCAAATCCCTGATGTTCATAAGAAAGTCATTGCATCCATTATCAAAAATGAAGGCAAGAAGCACTAGGTTAAAAAATGAATGTAAGTCTAAAGCTTATGTGCAGTAATCGCTTCTGACTACAAAAATAGCTCCAAAAATCCGCTGCTGGTTTTTTCGTTGTTTCCTGACGTATAATTCTATAGGGAAAGTTTTCTGGTGCACTGATCCGGTCAGAGAAAAACTGCTAAATTACTACCATTCGTCGAAGTAAGAAAATGATAATACGAACATATTGTTTACTTTCCCAAATATGCTGCGTAAAAAGTGAATAGAATTCATTATACCCATAACATAAAGTTGATTGGTTGAAACGCGAGTGTACATCACATATGGGTGTAGGGAGGGGTGAGGGAGGGGCTTTACAGCGCCCTAATACATATATTAAAATCCAGGTGTTGTCGGGTGATTTTGGTTCCTGTGTTACTAGGGAATTCCCGAACCTAATGGAAACATTTCACTCATTTACTCAAATTTCTGGTTAACTTGCTCAATTACTGCAAAAAATTGAACTTTCCGGGCTATTAACAATAATTGTCGATCAAATACTTTTAGTTACCTATTTTAAACATGCACAAAAAACGAGTACTTTGTTTAATAATATGCGATTTAAATTAAATTCTATCGCCTTATACCGTCAAAAGTAGCGTTTCGAAACACCGAACTGAGCTCAAAATGGCATTCTGCAAAACGTGGATGTTAGGACTATTAATACTGTATGCATTTCCAAATTTCACCCCCTCTGACTACCCTTCCTTGCACACTGGCACATAAAGAGAGGTGGGGTGGGAGTGCTTATTAATGTATGCCGAGCGGTTTAGGAAAAAATATTGCGTTTCCAAGCTATTCGACAAAGTAGATAATAATTTTACCTCATAAACTCAACTTATTGCAGTAAAAATCCCGAATTTTACCCCTCCCTGGCCACATACGTATTTGCAATTTCAGCCTTTCCTGGCCACGCGGACCATGTACATGTATGCTTCCTTGCCCAGCTATGGTGTACATACATGTGCGTAGCTCTATTGCTGGACTATGTACGTTCGGTAGAAAATAATACAGCATTTTGACTCGATTTTAGACCTTTCTATGAGTAAACACAATATAATCGATGAATATTTCAACTCTGTGGTTACTTTTATATCGCAAAATCATGTATACGTCCGTAAGTTCACAATTTAGGCGGACAGATACGCGATTATATCTAACGCTATGCGTGTTTTCGTATTTATTTTACTATAGTAATCATTTAATTTAATCATTATGCTTCTTTTATTTTGTATTTGATTGCAGTAATTTTTAAGCGGCATATATAGAATCGTCCGTTACTTCAACGAATCAGAAATGCCGCATAATTTGTTTTTGGCCAGAGCGCCTGAACTAACCGAGTTAGACAGGGAGCCTGATTCTAACAGTCCTCTCTATGTAACTTGCTACCTTTTCCCCAGAAAACCAGTGCATGGCACGAAGCCAATAAGCACTTTAGCGCCTGCTGCCTGCGAGTTTGGTGGTCATATTCTAGTTTACTGTAAGTCCGTTTTCAGAGCCAAGTCTTTTTAGTAGATACACATATGATTTATACCGAACAGGACATTTAGGGGCTTAGTAGCTGTAAGAGATAGGGGGACTAGTCCCCTCCAAAATTTTGGAAGTATGAGTGTATATACTTTTGACAAGGGTTCCCAGAGGATTAAGTTGTAAATTCTTAAAGCGTATCTGGCAGACCACTAGAATAGACACTTTTTGAGCTAATAAAGGCCAAAATATAACATATTTATTTAATATAACTGAAATTAAGCTGAATTTTTTAACTTTCTTCTTCAGTGTGTAAATCTCGCGGAGGAAAACTCACAAACATTATTTTCGACTATCTGCAAGTGGTTGGTGGAATATTCAGCTTCAAAATTTAGGTCCCTCAAAAGTCAGAAGGCCAGCTGCGCTATTGAGGCACTGTTATCGAAATGCAAAGGCAAATGTTATAATTTGTGCATTTCGTTTCTTTTAGAATGCGGAGCAAAAAATGCGCAGAAATAAAACCGAAATAACACCATTAGGCTGCATTTTGAATCTTTTGAATTTCTAAATAATTTTAAATCACATTTTAAATTTTTAAATCCTCTAGTGAGCTAATTGATGCTCACCTCACCCTTCTCCTTATTGCACGTATCTTATATCTGATTTGATTTAAGCGCTTTGGAATTAATTGCAAAGTACCTATAGTAATCTTTTTGTGTCTCCTCTTTTTAATTAGATAGATACAGGCATCATGTCTTTTTAGATCACGTATTGTTTCCCCACGAAAACACCTTAATTTTGATTTTTTTGCTTCGTGTTTCGGAATACGTTTATGAAATTCTACTTTGCTGAGATCGCTTAATAAATAGTTTGTTAAAAATCATAATTACGGCCTAGTTTACGCACATGCGATCTATTGATTTTATACATACATGAACGCGGTCAAAAGCTCTGGGAAGTATCTGCCTTTAATTGACCAAAAACTGGGTGATAAGGTTAATTTAACGCTATTTCATCACTTAAACCTGTTTTTGAGGTCATTTTAGTCCAAAAAGCTCAGTTCTTGACTCCAGACAGGTTGAATCCCTCCAGATCGGCCATGCTGTGCATCTATGGTCCAGACCATCATATGCACAAAGGGTCAGCCGATCAGGAAAAGGTGTTAAAATGAGCTCTTTTGGACCAAAATGACCTAGAAAACTGGTATAAACGCTAAAATAGCGTTAAAACTACGTTAATCCACACTTTCTGGTCAATTTCGAGCATTTGAAGAAAATTTTCAATTTTCATTCATTTTTAACTTCCATTTTTTCCACAAAATTTTCCATTTTTCCAGTCTTAGGTTAAAACCCCACCCATTTATATGTCTGGTCCGATGGAGCAAAATTGCAAGATCACCAAAAATTCAATTCTGGGGTCCTTTGAATTTTCATAGGGGACCCCCCGGACGCGTTCCCACGCCTATGTGTGATTCATCCAGACTCCAAGAGCCGTCCATGCCCATGTGTGATGGGGAGTGTTGCTCCTTTTTTCACTTGGCTTTTTGCATATTTTAGCCGATCAGCGAATTCATTTGTTTCTGAAGTTTTTACTCTTGTTTTTTTGCATGCTGCACGTTGACACATAATTCATTCAAAGCTGCTGATGTATTAGAGTGTCTATCTATATAAAACTGTTGAGCTTCGTGCAATAGGTATGAAATGACTCCAGTATTAATAGCATACATATGTACATTATTTAGTCAATAATTTACAATCTATTTATTAAATACCTATATGTATACATGGTACATAAAATGAGGAATAAATTCAGATTAAGACGGGTTCTCACCGCTCATGTGATGTCGACATAATTATTTTTAGTGGATACTTCAACATTTCGATGTTATTAAACTTTTACAGCAGCCTTGGATTTTCAAGAATTGACCGAAGAGAAAGTGTCGCGCATTTTCCAGGAAGCTGTTTTAGATCCGGCTCATTTCGAAAAACTTTGTGAAGACATAAAGAATATGTTTGTTGGTTGACTATTTATTATTGATGGCGAACGTGTCCTGCTCATTTCTTTATATCTCGATCGGTTTTAGCTTGTACATGGCAAACAATTCTTAGGCAGAATTTGCACAAAGTTGACCCCCTCCCGATTACTGTAGACCCTCCAGAATTCTATTTTTTAGTAACGTTTTTTTAATTATATTTCTAGTAACAAAATTGATAGACCCCGGAATTGAATTTTCGGTGCTATTTTTGGAAATTTGGCTTTATCGGTCCCCAGAATTTCGCTTATGTGTCTAGTCTTATTCACAAAAATTTGGGCACAAATTTAGAGAATTTTTCCGAAACTTAGCCGACGGATTACGATAATATATCAAGTCAATGCTATAATCGAATCAATCCGTCGGCTTATTGTTGGACATGCTTTTTAAAATTTATGTCCGAACTTGTGTGAAACACTATAGGCACACGAGAAATTGGTAATGTAGGATGTAACTACAGTAAGTACCCCTGCGTACAGTTCACCTCGCATCGCTTCTGTATTGCAGTGCACGTGCACACTCATCGAGCTCATGCACTGCTGCATATTTTTCGTAGCTTTTCCCAGCACCTCGTTTCGCTGTTCGGCTGTGCTATTTATAGCTTTTGCGCCTTTTTTGTGCTTTAACCCGTGACGTTTTATCTCCGGATTAAATACTGCAATTTTTTGGGTAATTGAGCACTGGCTCGACTTGCGAAAGCAACCAAACACTGGCCAGTGGTGGGTCTTCGGGCATGCCCAATTTTTGGGTTTCTCAATTACACTAATTTCAACTTGGTATATCTTTTAAACTGAAATCCTCTGCAATTGGCGTCAGCTTATGCCGACAAAAATTATTAGAAGAAACGCGCAAGGCTATGTAACAATTCACGTGTTGTGTATGTAAGCATCAATCATACTTGAAGTTTCTATGCAAAATAGTATTACTAGGCTGCTTGGAAACCTTTTTGACTCCTGAAACCGCTTTTAAAGTCACTCGTGCATTTTAGCACTCGTACCCATAGGTGAGCAGCACCAAAATTCTGGGGGGGGTGAAAAAATTTCCAAAGGTCAAAAAATGGTCTTAAAAGTGGTCGTATGGAAAAAAACACCATTTTTCGACGTTTCTCATCGAGCACTATCCAATGGCATCAAAAAATCGCTAAAAACAAAAAAAATTGAATTCTGGGGGTATTTCAACTTCTAGGGGTGCATGCATACCCCCCACGCCCATGTGTGCTCGTACCCTTCCCGGAACCGACGTTAGCAGCCTATCACCTTAACGAAAAAGGTGCCCAATATGTACGTACCTACATCGGTTATATAAATATACATACCTATGTGGGGTAAGTGCACTTTGTCAGCCAACAGCACACCTGGGCGGTGGGGGGTATGCATGCACCCCCCTCCCCGAGAAACCAAAATATCCCCCCAAAATTCAATTTTTGAAATTTTTTTGTTTTTTTTGCAATTTTTTGATGCCAATGGATAGTGCCCGATAAGAAACGTTGGAAATGTTGTTTTTTCACCATACCACCACCATTTTTGACCTTCAAAAAATCTTGGACCCCCTCCCCCAGAATTTTCTTGCTGCCCATATATGGCCTGCAGGCGTACTTTGAATTTGCAGACATACCCACCACAAGTAGGCGTGGAGGGAGGGGGTGGGGCATACATCCCCATAAGGCCGAAATATCCCCTCCCCACATTTTAATTTTTGAATTTTCTTGTTTTTCGCAGTTTTGATGCCAATGGATAGTGCTCGATGAGAAATGTCAAAAAATTAATTTTTCACATCCGCCAGTTTTTGATGCTGCCTATACCTATGATACCTTACATGTAACAGGCGGAAGGGGGTCCCCCACCCAGAGTCGGCGATCCCCACCGTCCCCGCAAAGCCAGAAAATTTTTGACCCCCCCTAATTTCTGGAAAAAATCACATTTTTTGGCCGTTTCTACATTTTTTTCGGTTTTGAGCTGAAACTTGGAAGTCAGTTATCCCGTCCCCCAATTTTGAGCCGATACATATATGCATGATACCTACTCGTACATGGGCAACTAGAGGGTTTCTTTCAATTCTGCGGTTTTTTACCAAAATGCATACGATGTGAAATCCAGCTAGGCTCCAGGAGGGCAAAACGCAAAAATGTTTGGAAAACTGAAGCGAAAAAGAGACAAAAATGCAAACTTTTTTGCAAATTCGCTTAAGCACAATTCTAAGCAAACTCATCATGACGTAGAACCTCTGAAACTCGAGGGAAAATAAAACAATGACGCTATTTTACTTGCACATTTCTGACTGGCATAAGAATAGCATGATTAACACTTAAGGTTAACATGATTCATGAAATACCAACAGTGGTCAAATAACAAAACAGAAAGACTACAATACGAAATTATAGATTGCTTCAGAATTCTTGAGACTTTTTTACAGTAAGGTGATTCGAAAGCAATAAAATTCAGCCAATAAGCGTAAGGGCTCTCATCCGGTTGGCTATCGTCTATTGCACGTTATTTGGCAATTGAATGTTGTGCTTTTACACTCTGGGTCAGCTTTGCTCTTAGGAGCTGTGAGAACGTAACCGGCAGCCTCGCGCAGGCAAAATATCTATATCACGCGCGCGGAGTTAAACTCCGTATTTCTCGCTGTGAAGTCAGTGGTAGTCATAGGTGGGCGGCACCAAAGTTCTGGGGCGGGAGTGCAAGATTTTCTCAAAGGTCAAAAATGGCCTTAAAATAGTGGTAAGGCGAAAAAACTTCAACGTTTATCAATTGGCATCAAAAAATTACGAGAAAAAACAGAAAAATTTTCAAAAATTAAATTCTGGGGGGAGGGTATTTCGGTTTCTGGGGTGTATACCCCCAAACCTCCCACGCCCAGGTATGGTGGTAATACCGATAAACCACACAGGGAAGCGGCAGCGAAGTTTAAAATGTTACATAGCTCATTGCACAATTAGCGAATCGGTCGATGTGAGAGGCTGGTACTAAGAAGCTGCTCTTCGCCGATTGGCTGAATTGTTAATACTTTCGAATCAGTAAAAAAGTCCCAAGAATTTTGAAATAGGCTACACATACCGGTACTAACATTGTACCACGAAATATAATAGTCACCGTCAAAATTGGTTTGTCAGATGAAGTACAAACATGCAAATGCGCGTACGTTGCGAAATAATAAAATTTGATCGACCTTTGAAGTGCGATAGTACTTAGCATATAGATAGGTATCAGTTTCTGATCCGCTCAAAACGTAAATTTTTAAATTATTGTAAAACTAAACTTACTTCGCTTTCATTTAAGAAAAATATTAATGACCATACATTATCTTGGGGCGGGAGGGGTTTGGCGAGTTTTCACCCCTCCCCCCTTAGAGAAATTTTCACCCCTGCAGAAGTTTTTCACCTCTACCCCCCAAATTTACGATTTTTCGAAAGTTTCCAAAAAATTTGCAAAAAATTCGTAGAAAAAAGTACAATTTAAAGCGGATATTGCTAACTATTGGCTCAAAAGTGTCAAATCACCATATACTCATGATTTGACTATATATTCTGTTCAATTTGTTCGACTTTTCATTTCCCCCTGAAATTTTCTGTTTTTATGCTCTGAAAAAATAGAGCATCGTCAGAAACGCCGAAAAACGATGTTTTTGAGGCGTACCCACCATTTTCGGGCCAGAAAAAAACATTAAAATATCACCCCAAGAATTCTGCTGTGCATGTCTGTTGATAAACAAATGATCATTATCAGAAATTGGGATTGAAAGGTCTACAACCTGGACGCAGGGTATTTAAAGATTTGACCTTATACACAATGCTCAGAGATCCGAAAATATAACCGATCTGGAAAATTTAGAATTTGGCGATTTTTTCAATTAAACAGTCCCAACATGAATTAGTTATTGAACTCTGCTCGTCTTTTTTCAAAGTATCCCGAAACAATATCTAGCTCCAAAAGAAAAACTTACTAGCTTTCTCCAGTTTTTTCACTACTAAAGACATGGTACCACATATTTGATTAAGAACGCCAAAATAATAGATATGTGGCCTGGCCTGGCCATACATGGGTAGCAACTAAATTCTGGGAGGTTCGATGGAGCGAAATTGCCAAAGATATCACCAAAAATTCAATTCTGGGAGTCTATCGATTTGAAGATAAAGGATCCGCCGGATTCTGGGAGGTCAGACCCCCACATGTCTATGTAGCCCGTGCAAAATTCGCTTAAGTCTATTTGAACAACCGGAAAGTTTCGATATCGTGATTCGTTATGCTACCCAACCATTGGTGGGCGGCACCAAAATTCTGGGGTGGGGGGGGGTGCAGGATTGTTCAAAGGTCAAAAAATGGCCTTAAAAATGGTGGTATAGCGAAAAACACAATTTTTCAACGTTTTTCATTGAGCACTATCGATTGGTATCAAAAATTGCGATAAAACAAAAAATTTTCAAAAATTGAATTCTGGCGGGAGAGTATTTTGGTTTCTGGGGGGGTTATTTTGGTTTCTCGAGGGGGAAGCATACCCCCCAACCCCCCACGCCCAGGTGTGTACCCAAACCAATCTATCATCCAAAAAATACAAATTGCACACATTTTCACAATACACTTAACAATAAGACTGGTAACAATGATTTAAGTGACGGCTATCAAAATAAAAATATCGAATAGAGAAGCAAATATTACGTGCACATATAAACACTTTCATACAGTAAAGCAAAAACAAACTAAGCTTTGTTTCCAATCAACTCCTCTGTTTGCGATTAGATAATCGAACCTAGGATTCATCCACAAAAATAAACCATTATCTAGAGACAATTTCAAGCGATTGCTAATAGCTAATTAAAAAAACAAAAGCTCCATGTTCAATTCCTGATTTAAATTTTTTAAATAAATTTTCGAAACTTTTGACTGAAGTTGGAATTCAGTTGCCGAAAAGATCCGAAACGTTGGATTTCAATGCTGCGATTCGATAATGCACTCGCTCGCTTTTAAGATTAGTCTTGAAATGAGTTAATTAAAAAACTAAAAAAATACAGTGTACAAAAATATCAACGGCGATTAAAACCAGTATTCGAGCACCATCGGCGAAACGGAGCGAAATGCGGCTGACGATTATTTATAAAGTTGCCGTATGATCGCCAAAAATGTCAGTCCATACATGATCTTAGGGGAAGGGGGTTAGGAGGGGTTCCACTCACGCCTCCCAAAAATTTTCTCACCCACAGAATTTACGATTTTTCGAAAGTTTCCTAAACTTTTCTAAAAATTCGAAGAAAGAAGCTTTTTTAAGCGTTTTTAGCTATCTATTTGCTCAAAAGTGTCGAATTTTCGGCGCTTCGCGCCATATACTAATTTTTTGACTACATTTTGTCCAGCTTGTTCGACATTTTTGATTTTTTTGTGTTTCTATGCCCTAGAAAGAAAGAGCATCGTCAGAAACGCCAAAAAAACGATGTTTCTGAAGCGTGCCCACCATTTTTGGGCCAAAAAAACAACACTTTAAAATTTCATCCCCCCAGAATTTCCATGCTGCGCGTGTCTGCCAGTCACTTGCAAATATTTTCGGCTGCTAAGCGTTGTCTGGATTCGGTCTCCAGCAAATCGACGGTAAACCGAGTGAACAACGCTTCCAGCTTGACTTGCTTTAATTCGTAGTTCAAGCTGGACAGTCCGTCCTGGCGCCACCGTCGCTGCACTTTGTACATCAAACTGAAACGGCACCCATTCACTGGATTGTCTTGTTCTTGGGCGTGTCTGATCATCTTATAACGTGCTATTTCATTCGGATAGCGGGAAATCTTATAACCGTGCAGTTTTACTCTACAAACGGTTGGAAAATTCGAATTTAGTGGCATTCTGTATCAGAATCACAGGTGAGGTTGGCATGAGTTGGGAGGGATCACCACACATGGGCGTGGGGGTCGTCTGGATGGACCTTTGAAAATCTCAAAACCCAAAAATCGATAGACCACAGAATTGAATTTTTGATGATTTTATTTTTTTATTTTTTATTTTTTAAAAATATTATCTCATATACTTTGTTTTACGTTACTTTTACATTTTACGTATTATCTTACATACCTACGCCACACAAAATTTATACGGCTTGTTTACATTCAATTCATATTGTAATTTATTTGATTTATACAAATTCCATTTATCATGATGTACCAGGTAAGAGGTCAAGAATTTTACGTGGTGTCCATCATACCTGGGCGTGGGGAATTTGGGGGTATGCAGTATGCACCCCCAGAAACCGAAATACCCCAAATAGCAAAATAACCTTCTCAAAATTCAATTTTTGATTATTTTTTTCGCAATTTTGTGATGCTAATGGATAGTGCTCGATGAGAAACGTTGAAAAATGGTGTTTCTCGCCATGCCATCATTTTTAGGCCCATTTTTTGGCCCTTGAGAAAATATTGCACCCCCAGAACTTTGGTGCCGCCCACCTATGGTGCCCATCCCTTTTAAACGAAAAGTTCTTATTTCTAACCGCACCAAAAAATGATCTAACATTATTTAGCAATCCAAATAAGCCAAACTTTTCATTAAGCGATATAAAAGCACATATTTTTGAATAAAGATAAGAATATCCTAAAATCAAGGCAGGCACCTCCAAAATCAGACATGCTCGTGGGGGTTTGGGAGTCTCCTCAGGACCTTCAGAATGGAAAATAGTGATGAGTGATGTTTGAGGAAAAGTAAGGAAATGAAAGCTGAAAATGGCTGGAAATCAAAAATTTTCAACAAAAGTGCTTTATGTGAATTGATCAGAAGCAAGAATTACGATAGTTTTCACGTCATTTTAATACTGATACCAGCTTTTAAAGTCATTTTGTTCATGAAAGCTGTGTGGCTGACCCTACAGACCGGCTACGCGTGAGTCTATGGTGACAAATACTCATGGGCGTACCTCCAAAATCAAACTTTGATGGTACTTTTGACGATTTTGCCCCATCGGCGGATTAGATATGTACATTGATACATTACATTCAGGTAAAATAATTAAAAAATGAATAAATGTACAGATAAATAGTTACTTAGATAAACAACTATGTACGTAGGTAAGTAAATACATTAATAGTACGCAACACATATATAGATAACACCTATGCACGTAGAAGGTGAGGGGGCATTACTACCCCTGAAAGGTCAGGCCGAAGGTACTTCCCAGCGATTTCGAGCTGACGGAACATTTTTTGCATCATTTTTGAGGACAAACGCAGTAAGGATTCACAATTTTACATACTTTTTACTCAAAAAGCGCCCAAAATTAAGTCAAAATGGTCTAAAACATCAAAATTTCTCGCCAAATTTATCAGTTTTATCAGTTTATATATTTTTAGTGTTAAAAGCTGTATAATGCAGTCAAAATGTACTGAAATGCTCTAAAATTGCGGTTTTATAATGAAAAAGCGTTTTATAGGCAATTTAGAACATTTTTGTCATTTGAATAGCAAAAATCGTGGACGCTAAATTTCGAGATTTTCAAGATATTACCCCTTCCCTTCAGGACCCTGAACTTGTACATCTATGATAAATAACGAAATATGCGCAAGCCACTAGAATTCAGACGCGGATTTAGAGGGGGCGGGAAAGGGCGGCCGCTCGTCGTCAAAAAATATTTGGGCGCAACAGAGAATAATACATATTTTCTGATGATTTTAGCATCCGGCGCTTCGCACCGGGTACTCATTAATGACATTTACTTAATTTCTTATCGCTCTAGAAACGTTGTTTTCACGTCAGAAGAGTAATTTATGCATAGACAGGCACGTAGCTCTGGGGGAAATGCCCTCCCCCAAAATTCCGAAAAAACCGGAAAATGATACTTTTAAACATTATTTTGTGGTATTTTTGGCCTTTTTGGGCTTAGTCCCCCAAAATTTATGTTGGAGTTGGACCCCCGAAATATGACGGCCAGCTACGTGCCTGGTTACAGAATGAGGATTTTTTAGTTTTCATGATTTCTCGAGTATTTCTTCAGCGCTTCATTCGTGCCGATTTTCGCAATAATTCTATGCCTGTTTCGTAGAAAGCTTTCCAAATTTTCTGAGTTTTTTCAGATAACAAATGATTCTGCCCACCAAAAGACGGCAAAAACCGCTAGATTAAGCATAATGGATGGATTTTTAAACAAGTTTTTACACTTGGGGGAAAATTTGAGGTTCCGCCCTCCTATCAGAAATTCCTGGATCCACCACTGTTTGAACTGCATACACTAGCGCTATATCAATTAATACAAATCGCTTTGTCACCTGGAGGCCATATCGTCATCCTCTCCACCCCATCCCCAGTAGTCGTTGCTGAAACCATTGACCGTTCTAAACTGTTCTGTCGTAAGAGCGCAAATACCGCCAAATATGTCCGTGTAAGGCAGTCTATAACACAGAAGACTTAAATTTGCATTGCTTATCTTAATGAGTGTTGTTCATGTTCGAAACCATACATATGTATAACAGGGGGATGAGGGGATACCATAGGTTCACAATGTCACGGTCGGCAGGGGGCAAAGTCCCAAAATCCAAAACAATAAATTTAACCTTCAAGATTTTTTTGCTGTTTTAACGATCAAAATAGTCAAAATTACCTATAAAACGTTTTTTAATGGTAATATCGCATTTTAAACGCATTTTTAGTCGATTTTGACTGCATTATACCACTTTTAAGACTAAAAAATGCGAAAATTTATCAATTTTGGGCGCTTTTTGAGTAGAAAGTACTAATCTGACACGAAGCGCCGGAAAAATTTTGTCGTTTCTACTGCTTTTGATCTCAAAAATTATGTGAAAAACGTTCCATCACTTTAAAATCGCCGGGCAGTACCTGTCCGGCCAGAAAATTCTTGACCCCGGCCGATTTGTGGTACAAAATTGAATTTTTTTACCGTTTTTAGGTGTTTTTGGCCGTTTCTGGCCAAAAATTTTGAGTCACTTACCCCTCCCCTGAAAATGGCCGTGAACCCCATCCAAAACTTATACATGTACATATGCTCGAAACAAAATATTTCAGAAAAACAGACAGAAAATCGTAACATGCACTGGCATGTGTGAAACAAAATATTTGCTCTCATACGACGAGTAGAAGGTCAGTCAAGCGGATTTAAGGGGACAGAAGAAGCGGGGGGGCGGCCGCTCGCACCCATTGGCCCAAAATAGTCGGCGAGATGAAGAATGCATATGCAATTTGCGATGATTTAAGGCCGTCAGCGATCATAATTTCTCTAATGTTTACGGTGCTTGGCGTCGGAGACCACCTTTTAGAGCTGTACTGGGGCCATGGCCTAGAATCATACCATATAATATGGTCATATGACGTGCAATGCTGGCATTTCTTATGCAATATACGTACCCAGCTCTTATTCGTAACATGTATATCGAAATGGTAGCGGTGGAAAATAATAAAATAATAAACTAATAATAATATAATAAACAGAAATACATAAAATTACTAAGATATCACCTTTACTCAAATTGAGATTATATTCAGTTGGAGAATTGTATCCATCTCTTGGTGATTACTTGTAAGTTGTTTATGATTTATTTCTTACTTTATTCACTTATTATTTAGCTTTCTAATTAAGCTAGAGATTGTTGAAATTAAACGAACAAAATTAAGAATTTCCTGAGGCATTGTATGAAAACAATTTAATTTTCAACTGCGATTTTACGCAGCGGAATATAAAGTGAATTGCTCCCGCATTTACTAGAGCAGCAGCAAGCAGACGCACGCTTGGGGTTGGAGGAAAGAGAGAATTTCCCGGGGTAAATATGGTGAGATTAAAGCCAGAAAGGGACGTGAGTCAAGGATTAATCCTGAAAATGATCGAAATCGACTAGCATCCGAGAAGTAATATAGTCGTTCGTTACACTTTTTAAACATTTCTGGTCATTTCTAATATCATTTTAGCTCGAAGACTCGATGAATTCCAGACAGAGGCGTAACCAGGTGGGGGGCGGGGGGGGCCCGCCCCCCGAGATAAAAAAATAATTTTCTAAAAGCAAAGGGGGGACCCTTTGCTTTTTTCTTCAAGTGAAGTGGAAACGGATTGCGGACAGCCATAATGCGTTTTTAGTAGAGCTGTGCCGGGGCCGCCTTTTTTGCCGGGGCCGGGGCCTGCCGGGGCCAAGTAAAGCGTGCTTTACCGTGTTCATAGTACGACCCTACCCTACCCCTTATACCTATGTACATATATATTCTTGCTAGTAGATATGCGCGTCAAGCATTAATATTTGTTGGGATTACAAGATATAACAGAACATAGGCATTGGGAGGCTTGGGACGTGGGCGTGGGGGGGGTTAGGGTATGCATCCCCCAGAAGTTGGAATACCCCCAGAATTCAATTTTCGAAATTTTTTTGCTTTTTTAGCGATTTTTTGATGCCAAGGGATAGTGCTCGACGAGAAACGTCGGAAAATGGTGTTTTTCACCACCACCCCCAGAAATTTTTTCACACTCCCAAAATTTCGGTGCTGCCCACCTATGGTCTAGACCCCCAGAATTCACACTCTCCCCCAAAAAAAATCCGCTAGACGCCCCAGAAATTGATTTTCAGAATTTTTTGTGTTTCTGCGATTTTTTGATGCTAATGGATAGCTCTCATTGAGAAACACAAGAAAACGGTGTTTTTTCGCCCTACCATATATTATCAGGCGCTTTTTGACTTCGAAAAGTTTTGGAACCCTGTAATTTTTGAGCGGCCCATGTATGGATTTAACTCCTCTGACTTGGACGCGTTTTTCAATTAGCTTTACTTCGCACTTTTTTAGGCTTATTATTCTATTTGTTCTGATAGACGTAGCTGTCTGCTACCAAGCAAGCTGGAAAGCTCGGCTATATGAATTGCAATTCAAAATATTATAACAATTATAACAATTATAACAATTATCAATTATAACACTGGCCCCGGCACAGCTCTAGTTTTTAGCACACTTTTTAGCTTCTAAACTCAAAATTTTCCGGCGCATCGCGCCGGATTTCTCATGTTCTGTTTTTTCTTACTTTAGAAGCCCAGATTTTACTTAAAAATGACGAATTTGTCAAAATTTTTCGGCACTTCGCGCCGGATTTCTTATGTTCTATGTTTTTTCTTACCTTAGAAGACTAAGACTTTACTTTAAAATAGCGAATTTGTCAAAATTTTCGGCGCTTCGCGCTGGATTTCTTATGTTCTATCTTTTTTCTTAATTTAGAAGCCCAGATTTTACTTAAAAATAACGAATTTGTGTAAAATTATCGGCGCTTCGCGCCGGATTTCTTATGTTCTATCTTTTTTCTTACCTTAGAAGCCCAGATTTTACTTAAAAATAGCGTATTTGTCAAGAACTTTCGGCGCTTCGCGCCGATTTATTATGTTCTGAATTAGTTTTCTTAACAAAACTGCAAAATTAAATGCAAAGAAAAGAATTTCGAAATGTTTTGGAGTCAAGCTTTAATTTGATATTAAGAAATTAGTCATACCGATAGGTTAAAAGATAGATTTTTCATATCCAAATTTGAAATAAAGCAAGAAAATTTTTGAATATTTTTTAAATTTTTTACCTCACCATAATATAGATCTTGTCGAAAAACGTTCAAAAATGCCATTATTTTCGCGTATCTCCTAATGTTTCCCGAGATATAGGACTTCAACAATTTTGCCCCCCCCGAAATAAAATCCTGGTTACGCCCCTGATTCCAGATCAGTCTGACCTCAGATCGTAAATGCTAAGCAAATGCAACTGTGACTGAAAGTTATAACTCGGAACCATTCAATAGATTGTTCTTACATAAGGTGCAAACTTGTTAGCTTCATTGAATTGATTGAACTAAGTATCAATTCCATTAGTTTTACTGTCCCAAAAGAATAAAATGCTTTAGTCAATTGACATCTATACCGAAATAAAAATGTGACTGATGGAACTACATCAGTTTCAATCATTTTCGCATCAATCAATGCAACAATTTAATTCTAACAACAATAATAATAAAATTTTCAGGCCCCGGTGCCGAGGCCTGCCTGACCCCGGCCTGGGCCCCGGCCAGGGTATTGGCCAGGCTCCGGTACAGCTCTACTTTTAATGACATTTATTTCCTTTCTTGCAGGCACGTAGCTGACCGTCCTATTTTGGGGGGACCAACACCAATTTTGGGGGGACAAAGCCCAAAAGGGCCAAAAATAGCATAAAATAACGTTTAAAAAGTCCTACTTTTCCGATTTTTCTAAATTTTCGGGGTCCGGCCGAACCCCCATTCCCCCAGAGATACGTGCCTGCTTTCTTGCCGGCCTGATAGCTATATTTTTGCTAAAAAGAATGGATTTAAAATGATTTTAACAACAGAGACAGCTATTTCAGCTTAGCTTTCTTCTATTTTCAATTCAAGCCAAATTTTTGAAAATTAATGATCGTTCGGCGTAAATGCTGCATATTATGCAGGAAATCGAGCAACAATTCAAGCTTGTAAACGTCATAACGCCTGAATTTCACGAATGTTCTGGCGCTCGGCCCTCAATTTTTGCTAAAGTCAAAGAAATTTAATGAGTTTGTTTTTATAACTTTTTTATAACCTCAATTTTTTTATAACAAATTTTTATAACTTTCGCCCAGAATTGTCAAAAATTTTAAAATTTTCCGAAAAAGATTTCGCCAAAAGCGATTTTAAATAAAGTTGACAACATAAAATGCCGAAAAACGCTATTTCGCACGCGAAGAGCAAATTTTTTGACCTACTTTTGACCGTTTTTGTAGACCGCCGACCCCCTTAGGGAAATCAAAGATCTGCCACTGATCGTATTTCACCAGAAAAATTATTATTTTCATTGAATTTTCGAAAAAAAAGATTTAGCATATAATTTCTGAAGTTCGATTAAGTAGATTTTTCTTAGCTTGAAATATAAGTTTTTGATTGTTAATCGGAAACATTTGAACACCAGGGCTGTTTCTTGCACAGTGCTAATAAAGGTTCGGCCGCATACATGAACTCTGGCACTCCTTTGACACCGCATGCAAAAGAAAAATTTCAAAAAAGGAAAATAAGTTAAAATTCGCTTCAAAATGCAATTTTAGCTCTCCAACGTCATGTTTGGCCAAAAAAGTCTGAAAAATTTCGGCCTTATTAGAGTTTATTCTCACGCTAACTTGCAAACATGGCAAAATTTATGCGATTGAGTTTATAAGAAGAGAATTGTAGCTTTATAACTAACAATCTGACCTCAATGCAAAGCGTGCAAAAAAAACTTCCGAAGGAACTCTTTTGCATAATTATAGGTGTAATTGCAAAAAAAATTGTAGAGCCTACGACGTCCAATTCTAAGGAAACAAATTTGAAAATTATTACTCTTTAAGGAAAGCAACATAAAGAATAGTCATACAAGAAAAAGTCACTAACAATTAACATGTAAGATCGCGAGCCCTATAATTAGAAACTCAGATTTTGGAGATTTGATTACCTAAATTTTTGAAGAGACCTGTACCTCAAACTTTCAATTTTTATATCCGTGGGGCCTAAATCAGACATGCACAGCATGGGAATTATAGGGGATAAGCGAATTTTCTAAAGAAACTTTTTAACTTAAAAACGATGGGTATGCGCCACGCGTCAAAAGCACCAGTTTCTGGCATTTCGGATGAGATAAAATTTCGGAAAAATGTGAAAAACAAAAAAACCTTTCTCACAATTTTTTAAATAATCTAGCAAGAAAATAGGGACTTCCAGCCACGAACATGTAGATCTCCAACCATATGTGGGCAGCATCAAAATTCTGGGGGGTGAGGTCAAAAAACACCATTTTTCAACGTTTCTCATCGAGCACTATCCATTGGCATAAAAAATTGCGAAAATTTTTTTTTCAAAAATTGAATTCTTGGGGGAATATTCAGGTTTTTCTGGAGGGGGTATTCGGCCTTCTAGGTGGGTGCATACTTCCAACCCCAGGTGTGTCTCCACCCCCCCACGTGCATGTTTGGTTGTTAAAAAAATTGTTTGATTGCGTTCCTCATTCCACTATATATTTATTCTTGGTAATACATCATTTTCTGCAAACTAAAAGCCTCAGTTTCACTCACATGGACCGCTTAATGGAATGCAGGGTATCCCATTTAGTAACTGTCCTTAAAAATTCATTCAATATGAGTCATAAAAAACCCACCCCCAATGCTATGAGTGCCAGCCGCAAAATTTTTCGCCAGCATGCTAAGCTGGCCCGGGCCAACACAGCAAAATAATAATTGTGTTTCAGGATAATTTCAATCATGAGGTCTCTGATATAATGAAAGTTCTTAAAAATGGCGTCATTTCGAAGAAAAGAACGACCGATTTTGGATGATTACCGCTTCGACACGACTCGCAAATGACAAGTTTTAAAACGCTTTTATGTTAGCCCCCCTAGCAATCTATCCAGAAAAAAGTTTATTTTTCCTGCTCATGACCTTAGGCTGCAGTATACCCTCGTAATCAGACTTAAAAAAACCCCCACACTGGTCTTTAAAAACCCACTTCAAATAATTTTAAAAAGGGAGTAGTGTCCTGCACATCACATGCTAACACCAAAAAGTTTCCCATCTGAGTTTAAGTTTTTTAAAACTTTCCAGAATAAAAAATTCTGTCAAAAAGAACCCACTTTTTCCTAAAAAAACCCACTTGAAGATTGGTCTGAATTAGCCACTTAAAGCATTGCTGAACAATACTTGTGAGCCCCTGTAGGCCGGCCACGAATGTTGTATTGTATTTATGCTTTTGTTGTGGATACACCTTTACTTGCAACAGTTTTGTAGCCAAGTTGACAAATTTGTACACGAAAATACTTGTATGTATCTTATACACAAAAATGCTCATGCATATAAGCTCAGATGAGTGATTTTTTGGTGTTAGAATATGTAAAACACTAATCCCTTTAATATTTAGAGGTTTTTAAAAAACTTTAAAAAGGGTTTTTGAAGTCTTACTCTGAGGCCATACAGTATTCTTAGGGTCATAAGGAGGAAAACTAAATTTAAAATGTCCGCATAAGTCATAAACGTATTGCTGAGCGCTTAAAATGGTTTTCCAACATTAACCAACAGGATAGCATGAACTTTAGAAAGTGGGTTTTTGTAAGACATATGTAAAGGTTTTTGGAGCAAATGTAGGTTTTTTCGAAAACACACACTTGCCTATTCCATCCAGTCAGTTAGCGAACGAGGCCAATAAACTATATGCCAGTCGATAGAGCTAGGATAGCCACAAAAATAAGTATTTGAAATCTAGCTTAGTTCGCATCCATAAAAAGTTATGGTTGGAAAACATGAAAATAGGGTTTTTTAAGGACAGCACTATACTCCCCCTTGATTCATTTCATTTTGCAACTAAGTGTACAGCTTGCTATGCAAGTAGTGCCCAACGAAGTCTGTCAAATAATATATAAGCAGGCACAAGCCTCCGAACTTATTTCTTACACAGTGGACTGTTCATCTGATTCATCAGTTGCTATAACTCAATCCTATGCAAAGTTAATCGCATCTTCGAAACAAAGAAAGCTATAGGCATGGAGGTCTGAAGGGCTTGAACGCCCCATAATGCAGCAGGCCTCCTCAAAGTTAGCTATGTAGACCACAAGAATTAGATTACTGAAGTTTTTCCTTTTTTGGCATTTTTTTCATGCACTAATAAACGACGAGTTCAATACGGAACGTTGGTGAGTGGTATTTCGCATCAATCATCATTTTTAGCCTTGTTTAAGACCTTAAGAAACTTTTGGACGCCTCCTGAATTTCGATCATGCCCATGTGTGCACGAATGGATATAATCAATTAAATGGAAATTATTCACTCGACCTTAAATTTTCATCGGAAATACTTACAGAAATCAGGAACGTAGCTGGCCGTCCTATTTTGGGGGGACCAACACCAATTTTTGGAGGGACTAAGCCCAAAAAAGCCGAAAATAGCACTAAATTACCTGTAAAAAGTCCTTTTTTTCTGAATTATGGGGGGTCCGGACCCCCCATTTCCCCAAGAGATACATGCCTGACGAAAATCAATTCAAATAAGTTAATCGGATTATTTGCGAGTGCTCAATATCGAGATACCGAGAAAAACCTACTGATATTTAAACTTGTCAATAGCAACTGACATATGCCTCGGTTGTTCGGGGCACGTGTAAAAATTGCGATCATCTTCAGGAAGTAAGTCTACATCATGGAAGACGGCGCATTGCCAGTCGTAGAGCTTTTGTGCTTCCACGAATCCAACGTTGAACAACTTGGCTCTGTTGAAAGTTTGATTGTCAATCTGAACAACAGAGAAATAGGATAAAAGGATTGTTCCACTGAGATACTCGTACATGATCCGGACCCGGACCCGGTTTTGAGAGACCGGGCCCGGGCCTCAATTATTATTCTATTTAGCTTTTTTGAAGAATACTTGTGCGCGCTTTGTTGTCGATATAGATTAATTCATTTAAAAAAATGTAAAAAACATAATTGAAGAAGCTGGAATGGCCTTAGCAGCAAGTAAATGATTATTTGTAGATTAGATTAAATTGTTTTTAATTATTCGCTCTCTGTTATTCCTTTTCCTTAATGTTTATTTCCGCACACAAAACTCATGTCTGCTCACTTATTTATACGTTTATTTCCAACATTTATCTCACATGATATCATAAGCAGATTTCATATTATTATTATTTTTTAGGCGTTCTAAAAAATTTTACAGCATCACGAATTATTTTCAATTAAATTTTGGTCGCATTTTTAAGTATTCGAGACATAATCTCAAACCTGATTTCTTAATTCCCCCTGATGGAGACTAGACTTGTCAAAGGTTTGTGCTTAGCATAACGCAGCTTATGTAGCTAGGGTAAAACGACATACTTTTGCCTTAGTGTCAACAGCTAAATTACTCGCTATTTTTCCATAACGGATAAAAATGTTCGATGCGCATAAAATGAATACTCTTTTATAAGAGTTACGCACGTTTGGAAAATTTTTATTCTCAAACAATAAGCTAAATAGTGAACGGAGTTATAAATATAAAATGCTCAATATCTAACTAATATCTCAATTTCTAATTAATTTCTAATTTCTTATCTTAATTTCTTAATTTTTTAATTAATTAATGATCTTAATTTGCTCCTCATGGTCTTTGCTGTAAAAAGAAAGAGAGCAGCGAATTTTTTACGCCAAAAGAACAACACTTGAATTGCGTGTACTACTGACCACTATGCAGAACACTGGTAGTTAAGAGAATCGAAGACAAAAATGAGCGAGACGAAATTTGATGTAATTTTTATGTCTCAAAGATTTATGTACTTTGATTTTCATCTATTCGATCTCATTTGTGCTTTGATCAATATAAACGGCTTAGTCAATTTTTGGAGCTCCTTTCAATTTTTCCTTGTGGCATGAACTCTCGTCGTGCGCAATATCTACACCAGTTTGGACATTTAATGAGAAATAAATGATTGACTTTACAGTAGCAAGAAACAACTTTTCAGTTACAGGACATCGTCTGATCCAGTAAGCTGACAAGAATATAAAACGTTATAACAAAATATCTACCATTCTCCTATAGTTAGTAAAAATTAAGATGCCAGAAATTTTTCAGTTGACATACTATGGAATGTGGAATACAATTTTCTGAAAACCTTGAAAAAAATCAATGCAGAACTGCTTATCTACATACATTTTCTAAAACGTCACTGTAATCTGGCAGCGCAATTTAGAACTACCTAACGCAGAAAGCTTCTTACGACATGAATGAAAAATAGAGAGATTATGTATTTCCACTATGTTGTTTAAGGTAAAAGCCGAAACATACATGGACATAGAGGGGTGAGGGGGTTTTACCCACCCCCGCCCCCACTCACCGAAGGATCAGCCGGACAGGTACTGTCCGGCGATTTTGAGCTGATGCAACATTTTTTGCATCATTTTTTAGGTCAGAACAGTAAAAACGTCATGTCCCTCAAGAAGCGCCCACAATTGATAAATATTTGCATTTTTTAGTGTTGAAAATGATATAATGCAGTCAAAACGGACTAAAAGTGCTTTAAAATGCGATATCACCACGAAAAACGATATTACTAGAAAAGCATACGTCTTTCGATTAATTCCCATCTGAAGAAGTTTTCTTCTGGAGAAAAACTAATGGTAGCAGAAAAAGCATTAAACAGTTCGCAGATTTAGGACAACATACTTGTTCTACGACAAATATTCCATAATCCAACTGTTGTTTGGTAAGTAAGGAATGCAAATTGTGCAAGAAAGCACGCAATTGCTTGTCCCTGTCTCTGTATGGCAGTATTATGGCTACTTTATTGCGCGAGAGACAGCTTGCAGGCTTCCCTAAATAGGTAAATGAATACAGACAAACGCATTACATAATACAAAATGTAATAATAATCGAGCCCATAACACTTTAAAATCATACACTTACAGCTATGGGCGTACGCAGGGTAGGAGGGAGGCCGCCCTAACCCAAAAATAATCTTGGAAAGGTAAGATAATGCATGGAAAATGATGGAAATTGGCATCTTTTATTCGAAAAATCTAAAAAAATCTGAAAATCTAAAAAATCCTATGGTGCTTTGCGCCTTAGGATCGTTATTTTCCATGTTTGGATCAAGTGCGGCCGTACATGTAAAGACTCGAAATTTTGGGTGGAGAGTCCCAAGCCATTTTTAGGGGAATGACCTGCAATTTTTAGCCAAAAACGACCAAAAAAACAACTAAAAAGAGCCGAAAATTCAATTTTTTTTTCAAAAACTCAGAGATCAAAAATTTCATGGCCTCAGAAGCTAAATAAGGGGACAACCAACTTTGGGTAAAGGGGATCCCCTGTCCCTCCTGCTGCATGTAAGAGTGTAACCAAAAAAACGTCATTTTTTATAGCCTACTGAGGGGAAATAAAATTTTTTTGTAAAGTTTGAATTTTATGAGCTTATTGGATAGAGCATGTTCGGAAACGTAAGAAAATGCATTGTATTTCATGTACCGCCGAACATATCCCGAAATATAAGACCATCAATTTTCGGACCACTCCCCCACCACTAAAGAAATCCTGCGTACGCCATTGCTAACAGCTATACATGGGCTACAACCAAATTCTGGGGATCTAATAGGGCTAAATTACGAAAAAAGTACAAAAATCCAATTCTGAAAGTCTACCAGATTTCGGGGGTCATTAGATTCTCAAAAGGAGCCAGTCAGACTTTCACACCCACAGATGCTTCCAGTCCATAATCAGGGAGGGCGGGAAAGTCCGGGCCCGCCGTCTGGAATAAAAATGGAAATAGAAAAATAATTCCTGAAGACCACCACAACAGGTTTTCAGCTTTTCAGCATACGTTTGAGCTTGTAAAGCCAAAATTTTCCGGCGCGCACTGAATTTCTCTTTTTTTCCGTTTCTTATCTATAACTAAAGGTAATAAAATAATCCAAAAAATTATAGAATAAACAGCAGATAGGTTCCATTAAGCATGTATGTACACGTTTTATGTCGGAGCGAATAATAAAATGTACGCAACTCACCATACATGGGCAAGGTAGAGGTAGCCAGAGGGGGTAAATCCAGGAGCGGTCATACAGCAAATTGTGGTCATTGTTTTCTGTACAAAATCTCGTTGTAAAAGTACAAAGACGGTCCCCAAAAATCAAAGCACATTCTGTACGTGTAAATTTTAGGCTTTTATAATATAGTACAATAGCACGTTATGTGCAGTAAACTGGGTTTCTTGACCTTTAAATGTGTAGTTTAGCCAATTTATGGATTTCTAGCGATATAGAAAAGACGAAAATTCATCAACACGGCGCGAAGAAAATTTTGATATTTTTACCGGTTTTAGGTAGTATTTTCGACCTTTTTTCCGCAGTAAGATCAAAAATTGTCTTGCGGCTTCTTTTGTTTTCTCGAAATCGTCTGACAGTACATGGTTTTTCAAAACCTTAGGTACGGGTAATACCCAGTGATCGGACCGAGGGTACTTTTGGACCCTCGGCCTCGGCCGAGGCCGAGGCGACTTAAAATCCTTGCCTCGGCCGAGGCCGAGGCCGAGGGTAATGCCGAGGGTCAAGCATGTATACCTATACCCATAAATAGTACTCTTAGAATATTTTGTATGCACATGAGCTAGAGAATAATCGTAATATTGAGCACTTTATCGAATGTCAAACAATTCATTCTTATTTTCAATAATAGTAGATTAAATATGTTAAGGATTTATTGAATAAAGTCAGCAGCATGAAAGCATACTTAATTTAACAAGTTGCCGTTGAAGACTTGGAAAAGTTAATAAAAAATACGGCTGAACAAGCACTTAAAAACTTTTATTACTATAAATAAGAAAACAGTGTCGAAGAAATAAACGAACAAACGAAATAAGCTAAGTAAAGACAGAGCTGTAGCCATTGTTGTGCTTGCTGTTGCTGTAATGCATGTTTAAACACCCTTTTTCAGTCATCCAATTCTGGTGTGGTAGTTAATATGACGGAAGCTGCACTGTACTTTCCGATCATAGTTTCCCAAGGTCCAGAGTTGAGGGAAGGGTGAAATCCCAACATGGGGGACAGTAAATTAAGTAATGTCTTTGTATGAGCGAACAAATTTTTGTAGATATTTTATATTAATATATTTTTAAAGATACACATTTTTACATACTGCAAGCGGCATGCAGTCCTAAACAATGTTTCTTTGTGCAAGATACCTTTTACATGTACAAAGATGGTATCCAAAAGTCTTTGAACATTTTGCACATGCAAATTTTTGTGTACTATTATAGTATGGTACAGTAGCGATTTAGTGTGGTAAAACAGGGTTTTTCGACCTTTGGTGGTGTATCTTAGCTAATTCCCGGGTTTCTGAATATTTGACATTTTTCCATTCTAAATGCAAATTCTACTATTTTAAAGATATATAGGACAGACAATTACTGATGCGCCGAAAATTTTCGGAAATTTTGCACCTTTTTACAGTTTTTGTCTCTCCAAAAATCTTTGTGCATGTACAAAGACGGTCCTGAAAAGATTCTTTACATTATGAAAAATCTTTGCCGAATACAAAAATCGTGGCCCTAAATGTGATAATTCGGCCTGAATTTAGTTAATAATATTAGTCCATGAGCTTTTGATGAAATTTACTTATAAAACTCGACTGAGAAAGCTAAAACAACTTGTACGGCAAAATCAGAAATATTACAGATAATGTAATAAGCACTACTGTGCTTAGAAATTCAATGCAACATCAGGATAAATTAGTCAATTTTATCTTTGAATGGCAAAAAAGTGCAAAGTTATTAAATAGTACTTATTTTGCATAAAATTTTTAAAAACAGTATGAATAGATACAAAAGATATTTAAATCTGCATAAAGATGCCTAGATTATACAAAAATTGATTTTTGAGTGTTTAATGCCCCTGCTTCAATCTAAATACATTATATTAGCGATATTTTTTGCGAAGCGCCGAAAATTTTTTGAAATTTCCTAAAAAATACTAAAAACGATATAATTAATATCACTTTGTCCAAGAAAGTATTTTAACATTGTATAGAAATGGCTCCAAAAAATGTACGAGCCGAAATTGATTTTTGGCAAAACCTGCATTTATTGGCCATTTTTAGGTGCGTTTTTGCGATTTTCGGCCGAAAATTCGTGATCATTTACCCCCTCTCCCATAAAAATGGCCGAAAATGATACGTGTAACAGGGGCTTTGGGGAATTCCCCACCCATCCAGGGTTGAACGTCCTACCAAACACCCTTCCCTCCAACATCAGAAAATTTTAACCCACCCTCCCCATTTTTGGCGAAAATATGCGCTTTGTTGGCTATTTTTAGGTGCTTTTGCCATTTTTGACATAGAATTAGAGTCGCTCCCCTCCTTCTAAAAATGGTCAGGGACCCCTACCCGAAATTTCTAGCCGTTACATGTATGCCGAGGAGCCCTTCCCGAAAATTTTGAGCTGTTACATGCATGTTTCATAGTGATAGTTTGTCTATTCATTCTTGCTTTCATTCAAAAATACTGTATCACTTCATGAAATTCTAATAGCTGCACTTTTGCCATAGTAAAAATTAGGTTCAAAAATATTCAAAAGGTTTTCACAAAAAATCGTCTGACAGTGACATGAGTCTTGTACCCTGCGAGGGGGTAATAACCCTCCCTCACCCCTCCCCGATGGAAATGTGTTTCCGATCCATGTAGCGAGCATGTGAATTAAAACTTAGTCATCACATGAATAATACATTGGCACTTTGCTGTATGTAACTTGGTGTAACTGGGTACGCGACTAAAACCATAAGAAAAGTCTATAGGTAAAAAATAGCCTGTGTACTGCAGATGCATTCTAAATAGTTAATATTCAACGGATATATTAAACTTATTCAAATTTGATTTTAACCCTCGGCGCCTCGGCACTTTTCAGCTTCGCCCTCGGCGCCGAGGCCGAGGCTCCAAAAAACGCCGAGGCTTGCCGAGGCCGAGGCCGAGGCCTCGGTCCGATCACTGGACCCCCCTCACCTTCCCCTATGCTTATGTGTGCAACTCACCATGACCTCCAGAGTCTACGGTGGAATAGATTGCATTCAATTCTGGCCATGACGGATAGTCAAACCACACTTTTATTGAACCTACTGAAAAGAAAAAATATTACATGCTAGAACTTATATATACAACAGCAAAAGTAGCATACATAAAACGAGAAAAATATTTTTTGCTTCAAAGCCGCTATTATTACACTTACTCGTATTTCACAACTGACTGAACTCAATGATAAAGGAGAAAAGCGATCGTTTTCGCGCTAATGCAGAAGTTTTCGCATTTATTGCATTTGAGAACACCATCATACGACATATCCTAAGTAGATCATATTACTATGGAGTAAAAACAGGTAAAATGAACTAATTAATTGATAAGCGCCAAGCTCTTTTCTTTAACGCAGCCTAAGAGAATTATCGGCACTGCATTTCACGTTCTCATACTACACTGCTCACCTAGCACAGGTGGAATCATGGGGCACAAGGGCAACGATGAATTTTGCTCTTTAAACCTAATCGTTCTATTTTGCAAACCGGCATTGTTGACAAGAGGAATATCAGCAGAATTATTTGTGGTCGTAATTATTGCTGTACGACTTATGTTAGGCGTAACAGAATCACTGAGAGCAATTAAATCTCTGCTATCATTAAGACTCACTCGCTGATGACTGTTTCTAAATAAAATACTCGTGAGCATTTGTTGAGAACTCGAGGGACCGGATACAACGTTACTATCGAGAAAACCCACAGGTTTCACTGTAGTAATCATCGAATGTTTTTCTAGCACTTCAACGTTTTCTTCCTTTGGTCCTAAGTCAACTTCATTAAACCAGGCCCACCACATTTTGTAATAGTAACTAATAGCGGCAGTACCATTTGATGATGGTTCTTTACGTTTTGAATTCATTACACTCCCAGGAATCGATCTGCCATACCATAAATATTGTAACGTTACTAAGCCGACCAGAATGGCAATGCACAATTTTAATTTAAAGTGCGATCTATTACAAAAGGATTGGTAACTAAACCGACAACCGTGGTTGAACAATGTGAGCACCGGTGAGCGCTTTCTATTATAATTCAGTCCATCTGGAATCATTACTATTAACATCGGCTGCAAAAAATCGTCCGCTGGTGGTCGTTGCCGCAAAGTTGACTTTCCTCTATAATTTCGATTCGTGGGGCTTTTAAAGCTTTTTTGACATTGAACAGATTGTTTTTTGTTCGCCGGAGTTAATTTAAATGGCATTTGTTGCCACCACTACCGCCTAAAAATCTGATTTACTGTATTGTGAGTAAACAAAACGTAACCGGCAAGCATTGCATTATAAAATCTCGAATTCTCGAATAATTCGAGTGCAGAACAAGTCGTTTTCCTAGAGCATATTACGGGCAAGAATCTAAAAATGCAAAAGGAATTATATGTGATATAATGTTTGTAATGTTTATTTTCGAAGAAACATAAGTCATGCAAAAAGTAGTAAAAAACGATAAAAAATAGGAGGAAAACGCATTAACATTATGTTCTACAGGAGGTCACTTGGGCAGTGATGTCATTTGAGTTGGCCCCCGGTAAAAAGGTGTTAGGTCGGTTTTTTCTAACTTATTAATAAAAGAGTGTAAAGAGTCTGAGCATCTAGGTTCGTGAGGTAATGAATTCCACCAATTGCATATCTCAACATAAAAATAGGATTATAAAATTACTATACATTAAATTGGTCGATACAGTGCACAATTTAAGTGTTCTCTTTTTCTAAATTGGTCCATAAAACTGCGTTTATAGAGAATACAGAGAGCAGAATTCTGTATCGTAGAGCATATGCTAATTGCATCAGCCAGAAGGTCTCCGGCCGGACGATAGGAATTTTGGACATTAAGCACGTTAAAGCGGCAGAGAAAAACATGATATTGAGCGAATAAACCTTTAAGCCTGCCGCTACAGAAATCCAAACATTTATATACATGATGTAAGGATAAAGCATACTTAATTATGGCAGTGGCACGATAAATGTCCATCTTATAAGAATTTTAACTATCAAAAGTGGTTAAAACAAAATTTTTTGCATATTTATCATCGGCGTATCGAATACGGATAGATTATGAAAAAATAAAAAATTCGGTGGGCAATAAACCAGACAAGTACTAAAATTTCATAATTTTCAGGCATTTCCAGCCGGATTGATTTAATTTCATACTTGTCATTGATGTTTAGGCTGCGCCGCACCAATTGTAACACTTCACTATAATTGAAAAATTCATCTTCTGCAAGGATTTGGACAATTATTTCAATGCAACAATGCATTGTAGAGATGTAAAATGTCAAAAATGTTTTATTTTATTACTTGTTATTGCGGCTTAGGCTGCACCGAATTCGGACAATTTTTGTAATGCGAAAATGCGTTTTAAGGAGGTAAAATTTCAAATTTTTCTAGCGCTTTTCGACATATTGATAAATTATTTAATTTTTTATTAACAAAAGCGACTTCAGAAAGTGGCTAAAATGCTCTTCTGAAGGTAGGAAAATTATGTTTCAACAGAGATAGCGTACTACTGATCCCGATATTCCTAGTAAAGCGCAAAATTTTTATACACAAAGTGAACCAAACACCGTCATTCACCGTTTTTATTTTTCCACATTTAGGCCCGTATTCACAAAGGCGAGCTAGCGTTTAAGTGACGAATTTAGCTCGAGCTAAGTTCTTAGCCCGTAGCCACGAAGGCGAGCTAGCCTAGCTCGAGCTATATAATTGGACCTTTTAGCTCTAGATTTTAGTCCTGCTCGGAGCAGGAGGACTAGATCTCGAGCAATCCATTTTTTGTGCAGTTCATTTCGTTTACTGTGCTTTTAACTAATGGACGTGATACAATTCTTGGATGATATTGACGCGTTAGATATTCCGAATGAAGAGGAAGTTCAAAGGCCCATCAGGGAACGACTTAATCCATTTCATGCTTTTGATTATGAAAAGTTTAAAATACGTTATAGATTACGGACGGCTAACGAGCTTATAAATTTGTTGTAACCACAGCCCAAATCAGCAACTTGTCGAAATGATCCACTACCACCCTACTTACAGGAATTATTACATTTTTTACGTTCATTTATCATCATTCATGATATACTTTTAACACACGTAATAAAAACTGTTTCAATTTAATAAGCATTCATTTCAATATGGTAAATGTGTATCATTTTCACATTTAACTCGGGCTACGTAGCACAATGATAGCTCGCCTTCGTGAATACGACCTAACGTTAGTTCGAGCTAACGGTTAGCTCGATCTAAATCTCGAGCTACGTAGCTCGAGCTAAGACCCTTAGCTCGAGCTAAACTAGCTCGCCTTTGTGAATACGGGCCTTAGGGGTTGCTGTGAACCCAAATTTCGAGATGTGCAAAAAAATTGGGCTTGGTTCACATTGTGGTAAATTTTTGTAATGCAAAATTGCATATGCACTAGAAAGGTAAAATTACAAAATTTTTCGGCGCTTAGCGCCGGATTAATTGATTTGGGGTGTCGTCTCACCGCGCCGGTTGCTGCTTTCCTACTGATTACTTGATAACTTGTTCTAGGATACAGATAACTCACTTGAATAAAAAAAATATGTATTCCCTGCACCGAATTACCTATCGCTGGCCCAGATATAAAGCTAAAATTTGCACAGAACATATCAAAAGTTGAAAGTTTTGGCCTTTCGCGATTATAAAGGATCAACAATTATCTAAAAACACCCGATTTTGAGCTAAAAAGTGTAAAAATGCGAGAAATTTCTGGCGCTTCGCGCAATTTTCAGAGCGTCGCACCGATTTCATTACCCAACCTTGTAGATAACCTAAGTTGACCTAAATAATTTTCCTAATATTGTCTGTGGAATCAAGATTTTCAATTCTGCATGTTTCTGTATTGCGCAAAATTTAGATTAAATAGCAAAAACCTTGTTTTGTAATAATGTTTCCGTTGTTTTAGGGGACAATTTCAGAATAATTTTTTAGACGATGACATTGTTGGAATGACATTTTATAGCGCTTTGCGCCGACTGCATTTCTACATTAGCGATTAAAAAAGCGTCGAATTCGACTTAAAAACACAAAAACGTCATGCATTTTGTATTGTTCGATGATACTCCTGAAATCGGCTAAAGCGCACTAGCGAAGGTCTGAAAACGCAGTTTTAGGAGATATGTAGAGCATCTAACACACGTAACGGCTCGAAATTTCGGTTGAGGAGTCCCCGGCCATTTTGAGGGGGGCAGCGTTTTTTTGTACAAGGTCCGTTTGTACACGTACAAAGACGGTCTCCAAAGTCTTTGTACATTTTGTACATGCAAATTTTTGGGTTTTTAAATATGGTAGCGATTTTAGTGCGGTAAAACAGGGCTTTTCGAACTTCGGTAGTGTATTTTAGCTAATTTCTGGGTTCCTGACGCTAAAAATTACTAAAAGTTGTCTCAAAACGGCGCCGAGCGCCGAAAAATTTGACAAACTTTCATTTTAAATGCAAATTCTGCCAATATAAAGATATATAGGACACACAATTACTCATTACGACAGGATGAGCTTTCCGCAAATAAACATTCGTTTTTCAACATGAGACCCCCAAAACTTGTGAAGCAAAATCTGAAATGTGGTTTTAAATTTTGAGTACCTACTTATGGTTCTTATTGTAAACCGAATCGCTAGGAGACAGAAAAACGGTGCCGCCCTTACATGTGTACCCGTGTCCAGGATTTCGTTTCGGGAGAGGGGGCACGACCAAAATTTATTTAAAACATAAAGGGGGACTGAAGGACGAATTTAAGTTTGCAAATTTTGCTACATGGATATACCTTATATACGGTGAGAATCAACTGGAAACCATCTCTTTAAGGGGTAAGGGTCTGTGGTGGCGCGCTTAAGCGCCCCCCAGTGGGGTCCGGGGCAGAGAACCGGAAAATTTTCTCATAAAAAGAATTTAAACTTCGAGAAGTGACATTAAAATTTTTACAAAATCAGCCGAATCACGGTTTTGAATTCACCCTAAAAATGGTCGAAAATCATCAGAAAATTCATAATCATCGCCAAAAAATTGCTGCCGTTCTTGCTTCTTAAACAAATCTCATTTTCTGCATAATACCTATGAAAAACAGAAGATACACATGAAAAATAGGCGCTTTAGGTTGTACCTATACAGACTAAAAATGGAGTGCTTTAACCGCGCGCTTGGGACTGAATAGATACTAATTATATCAGGCTCGTATCCACAGAGAGGAAAGGGGCACGTGCCCCTCCCCCCCGAAACAAAATACGCCACGAGAATCAGGGCGGATTTAAGGGGGTGGAGGACGGGGGCCAGGCCACCCCCATTGACCAAAAATAGTTGGCGAGATAAAGAATGAATATAATATAATTTGCAAAGATTTTCGGCCTTCAGTGATCATACTTTCTCAAATTTTGCCAGCGCTTCGCGCTGGATAATACCTATTAATGACATTTATTTACATTATTGGCGACCTAAAAGTAGAGCTGCACGCGGGTACCCGAACGGGTAAAAAAAATGGTAAAATCCCCAAAGCATGAAGTAACTTGATTCACCTCTGCTGTAGGTGCGGGTGCCTCTTTCCTGATACACAGCCCTAGGCCAGCGCGTCTGAACTAGACCGAGTCTGGGTCATAGGGCCGGTGTGGCTGCACAGAACGCTGTTACTATCCGTCACACAAGCGTAGCTTCTCATTTATTGACCCCGGAGGGATGAAAGGCTGAGTTGGCCTGCCAAAAAAAACTGCGTCAACGTGGATTCGAACCTAGGACCTTGCGATCCGTAACTTTAAGTGTTTACCACTCAGCATCTCTCCGACCCGAATGGGTACCCGGGTATAAAATAATTTTACTACCCGGGTACCCGAATACCCTAATATAAAATGAGAAAATTAGCACTGCAGTTATGCAATATGTGCTAGAATTGAATTAGACACCTAGAAACATATTGATTCTAAAGTACGATTGAATCACAATGTAAATGTAATTTGATATAATCAACTGTAAAATGTTAAATAAGCGAGACTCTTAATCTTTTCTATTGCCACAATATATCGCGCATACGGTCTACGCAAATTCCATTATTCAGCTCTTTAGTTATATTATTTCATTTGTGCTGCATTATTCTTATTCTCTATTGTAAACAAATTAAAACAAGAAAGTATATGCTAGCGACGCTTTTTTCTTATGCATTTACTTTTGTGACCATTATATAAATTTAAACTGCAACTTTTATTCACATCGTGCGCGCAACTGTTTTAGTTAGACCTCGTTCAAAGCCTATCGATCTTCCAAATGCATCGGCGCTTATCCCTTAATCCCGAAACTACAGAAAAAATTATATTATTACACAAAAATCTTAAAGAAGCAAAATTAATAAACAGTAGCTTGAAATGTGACTTGTCTTCATCATCGGATGAATTAGAAGAATCGGAAAAAGCGGCTGAAATGTTGCAAGAAGATGTAACAGTCTCAACCGCCATTGACAGTGACTCAGATGATTAGAAATATGACAATTTCTTTTGCCCAATACAGAAAAATGACAAAAAGGCAATTTACTGCATATAGTATAGGTAGGTATCTGTATCTCTAGATTAATACACAATTTTTCGTTTTGAATTATGAAAATGACTTCAATTTCATTGAATGCATATGGATTCTTTAGATTAAAGCCTTGATTCTATTTAATGTTGCATTAATTTTTCAATAATTTTGCTGCTTAGATATCAATTTGCACAAGATCTCACTGTCAACCATAAATAAACGATTTTCACTGCATTCTCTTCCATCTAAGGGTAGTAATTATTTGCAGTCAACTGCAGGTAATATAGCACACAATGTAAAATTATATGCAGTCAAAAACCAGCGGCCTAGACTGCTGGTAATATAGCACACAACGTAAAATTATATGTGCAGTCAATTTGAATGCTTATTGATATGGGAAGCTGGCGCTTTGCTCGCATTTCAACCTGTAGTAGATGGTTTTAGAAGGCACTTTTATGTGAGATGGTCAGGCAGATTTGCTTCCTCAATAGGAAATTTTTTGCGCTGCATGGGTAGCAGCTTCAATAGCTGCCCAGTCACCCATTAACGCATTTTGATGGGCCAGCATAAACTCTGGTCCTGCGTGATAAATAGTGAATAGCTGTTGCTGTTCTTGTCCTCATTCTGGGGAATTGTTTCATTTTTCATTTTATTCGAAATAAAATGCTTCAAGTTTATTCGCTAATGTGAAACAAGGATCCCGAAAAGCATTTCGGAATGTTTTGGATCAGTCTCTGAAGCGTTGGAGGACTGTGACTGAGTGGGCTTACCAATGTCTTACGCTTAGGCTTAGTTAAGTGCATTCACATTGATGCCAGCGCATGGGCTAAGCCTGAGATAAATGAAGCAAAAATTGCGGAGCGAGCAGAGGGAGCAGAGCAATTTTTGCTCCATTTATGCCTTAGGCTTAGCCCGTGTCTGGCACCAATCTGAATCCACAAGCAATTGCTGTCGCCACACACACCATTCTTACCAGTATCATATGTATCTGCTGTATAATTTTATTTCCACTAAAGTAAAATAATTCCCCAGAATGAGGACAAGTACAGCAACAGCTACGCGACCAGAGCTTACGCTGGCCCATCAAAATGCGCTAATGGGTGGATGGGCAGCTATTGAAGCTGCTACCCATGCAGCGCAAAAAAACATTCCGTATTGAGAAAACAAATCTGCCAGACCATCTTGAATAAAAGTAGAGCTGCACGCGGGTACCCGAACGGGTACCCGAGTACCAGTATGCTCGAGTACCCGGGTAGAAAATAATTTTACTACCCGGGTACCCGAATCCTCTAATATAAAATGGAAAATTAGCATGTAGTTATGCAATATGTGCTAAGAATTGAATTAGAAACCTAGAAACATATTGCTTCTAAAGTGCGACTGAATCACAATGTAAATGTGATTTGATATAATCAACCAGTAAAATGTTGAATAAGCGAGTCCGTTAATATCTCCTATTATCACAATATATCGCACATACGGTCTAGGCATATTCCATTATTCAGCTCTTTAGTTACATTATTTTATTTGTGCCGAATTCTTCTTATTCTTCATTGTAAACAAATTTAAACAAGAAATTATCTGTTAGCGACGCTTTTTTAAAATGCTTTCACTTCTGTGACCATTATATAAATTTAAACTGCAACTTTTATTCACATCGTGTGCACAACTGATTTATAAGACCTGGTTCAAAGCCTATCGATGTTCCAAATGCAGTCAGCCATAGGCGTAGCCAGGGGGGCATTGGGGGTACCTCCCCCGAAATTTTTCAGAAAATATTGTTGATTTTTTGTTGCAATAATGTATGTCCAGAAAACTGAGTTCAAAAAGTCAAAAACGTCAGAATTTTTCCGCGCCGAGTCATTATTATTTATTGCTATATAGATCCAACAAATTTAAAAGCTTGAATCAGCTAAAATAATCGAGCACTCCACATCACATTAGTAATGCATTGCACTATTTGTTCGTTGAATGAAACTGCACATGCTTGTTGAGCATGATAGTAAAAGTGCGAAAATGATTGTGAACCAGTTTGTCTATTCTCTGCTTTGTTTGTCTTTTGTGTACCAGTTTGTCTATTTTTTGTTTCATTTATCTTTCTTTACAAGGACACATAATCCGATTTTAATTGGAAGGAATGGCCAAATTTTCTTATGTTTTTGCACATTTCTTGTTCTATGAACTGCATTTTGTTAATTAGAAGGCCACAAATGGGCCTGAAAACGGTAAGAACAAAATTTTCATGGATACATCTTTCTATATCTTATTGGCAGCGACCTGTTGCTGCGCTATGTACCTAGCAGAGGTCGAAAAACGCATTTCAGATCAGTTTGTGCAATGTAGTAATTCATCAATTTTAAGTGTTTTTGGGCTTGCTTCCGAACCGAGATTTGGCCGATTTTGCGAAAATTTTAACGTTACTATTTAACATTAAAATGTTTTTTTACAAAATTTTATGGGACTCTGCCCCGGATCCCGCTCGCCTTCTCAGACGTCCCGCAGCCATAAAATCTCGTTGTACATGTGCAACGAGACTTTAGGGAGAACAAGCCAGGTAAAAGGTTTAGGAATTTCTAAAAATTTCTGGCGTCTCACGCCGGCATTAATTTGTCTGCTTTATATGTTTTAAGCGGTATAAAATGAGTTTAATGTGCAAAAACGTCAAAATTTTCCGGCGCATAGCGCCGCCAGTTACTGTTCTTTCTTTTTGTAAAGCTCCAGCATTGCGTTTAAGAGCCTGAATCACTCAAAATATCTTCAGTCAAAGTTAGTAATTCGCAGTTTTCTTGTTAGAAGCTTAAATTGTCAAAACTGATTTGTACAAATTTGATAATTTTCTGCTCTATCAGATTATTAGTATTCACAGAGCTGCAAACTGTTAAGGGTGGAAAAAAATGACTAAATATCTTGGCAATTTGCGCCACTTATGAATTCCGAACTGTTTGTCAATAGAAAGGCCGTAAATTCTACAAGAAATGTTTATGCCCCCCAAACCAAAATTCTGACTACGTCTCTGCAGTCAGCTCCAGATAGACTTAGACTTGTTTTTGAATAAATTTTCATTTCCGGTTGATTTCAAAATTGCTTTCCGTCAATGTGATTTCCTGCTTCAAATGTTTTAATGATGCTATGAAGATACAAAACCTGCTTCACAATGTTTTGCTTTGAATTATGAAAATGACTTAAGTTTCATTAAATGCATACGAATTCTTCAGATTAAAGCCTTGATTGTATATAATCTTGCATTAATTTTTCAATAATTTTACTGCTTAAATATCACTTTGCCCTAGACCTCACAGTCAACCGTAAATAAACGATGTTCACTGCATTCTCTTTTATCTAAGGTCCTACCCGGGTATATCCGGGTACCCGAATTACTCGGGTAATTCGGGTACCCGGGTAATAAAATTTGCAAAGTGTGCAGCTCTAAATAAAAGTGCCTTCTAAAACCATCTACTACAGGTTAAAATGCGAGCGAAGCGCCAGCTTATCATATCAATAAACATTGAACTTGACTGCATATAATATCACATCGTGTGCTATATTACCAGCAGTCTGGGCCGCTGGTTTTTGACTGCATATAATTTTACGTTGTGTGCTATATTACCTGCAGTCTAAGCTGCTAGTTTTTGACTGCATATAATTTTACATTGTGTGCTATATTACCTGCAGTTGACTGCAAATAATTACTGCCCCATCTAAGGTCCTACCCGGGTATACCCGGGTACCCGAATTACCCAGGAAGTAAAATTTGCAAAGTGTGCAGCACTACCTAGAAGCCATTTTTGGCTCATGGACTATATTTTAAAACAATTTCAAGTGCAGAAAGGGGTACCAGATCGGTAAATGATATAAAGCTTTATATCCAAAAATTTCATTCAGACTGTAGGAAAAACGACTTTGCAAACAGGATGGCTAAAATCTGTAATACTCTGCCCCAAAGTATTGTTGATTGTAGATCTTTAAAACGGTTTAAGGGTTTGATTTCTAAACTTTGTTTAGATGAGTTTTTAAAGGGTCGTACATGAGCACGATCCGCCTGTACGTCTCAGCCATTATTATGCTAGGCTGATAAACTTTCTTTCGTTCTTTCAACATTATCTTTTATTATATTCTTTTTCATGTAATTTATATTGCATTTTGTATGGCAGTAATTGGCTAATAAAATATATTTATTATTATTATTATTATTATTTCGGCATAAATTTATTCTATTTTAATGTATAACTTCTTGAGATTTTTGACGTTGTGCGTCAAATGCTACAAATACAGCAAACCGAGCAGTAAATCAAGCTTCTGGAATTCTTTTTCGCCTTAAATTCTCGAATTTTCCGGCACTTTCCGCTTATATAAAAAAATATAACTATTTTTCAGCACAAAAATTGACGAAAATTCTAAAAATTTCCATAAAAATGTTGCGTAAAAATGATTTTAAATTAAACGTACAACGGTATTCCTGTGCCTGGTGCACACCCACCTTTTATGTGTGCACACGTTTGGTACCTACAGTATGTGCATAAGCTGTATTATAAATGAGCGTATGATAGTACTTGCGCTGCAGTTTTTTTTTAATATTCAAATACGTTCACAAAATTATGCACATACTTACTTTTAACATATACATGCATAGGTACATACATGAGATAGGTTCTATAAAAATTTGCATGCCTTTTGTCAGCTCGCTTAGTTTGATCAAGAAGAGCCTTAAGTCGTGACCTATAGTTGTCGTTCTCATTTCCACCTCCTTGTAACGCAATATATGTATGTAGTCTGCCTGTCGGCGATATCAGCACCTGCAAAAACATACCTACATATATAAATAAGATTACTGTGGTCTTTTAACCCCAGGTCGCTGCATGAAATTGCTCGACAATAGAACACCCTTATTACTATAGCGCCTGACTTCATTGTTACTCAATGGCTGGCAGTTGATTTCATCAAACACTGAAGAAATCGGTTGTTTGTTCATAGCGAAATACAGAATTCATGTCATGCCATTGAAAATATTATTACTGTAAACCATATTTAATATATAAAAAATTATTACTGTAAGGCCTGCAAAAATAGACCTAGTGAACATAAGATTACTGTTGTCTTTTTTATCCCCGGCTTGGTGCATGAAATTGCTCGACAATAGAACACCCTTACTACTTGGTAGTTGCTTAATGGCCGGTGATTGATTTTGCCGAACAGTGAAGAAATTGAAACACCCGTCATCATGCACAACTATTTAGCGTAATGTAAAAAATAATATTACTGTAAGACATATACATACATGCAGTTTATGTTTTAGCCTACTGTTGCTCGGTTTATAGTTTTTATCACTGTAACATCTAATGCGTTTTAATTCAGTTTAAAAATGTCGCAAGTGAAATCAGCGTATTTGAATATTAAAAAAACAGCAGTGCAAGTACTATCATACGCTCATTTATAATACAGCTTATGCACATACTGTATATCAAACGTGTGCACACACAAAAGGTGGGTGTGCACCAGGCACAGGAGCCTTGCTGGCACTTATGCAGTTCAGGAGAACAAAAATTTTGAAAATTTCTTTCCTTCTAAAATTACCATTTTTTAGGGTAATTTTGCACACTGATAACGAATCCAGCAAGCATTTTTGATTTCAGACAAAATTTGGGTAAAAATAAGGTTTTTTGTCATTTTTCTGAGGTATTTTTCAGTTTTCAATTTTAAGGGACAGCAATTGCTTGCGGGTTAAGATTGGTGCCAGACATGGGCTAAGCCTAAGGCATAAATGAAGCAAGAATTGCTCCACTCGCTTCGCTTGTTCCGCAATTTTCGCTCCATTTATCTCAGGCTTAGCCCATGCGCTGGCATCAATGTGAATGAACATAACTAAGCCTAAGCCTAAGACATTGGTAACCCCGCTCAGTCACAGTCGCTTCGGAGTAAAATAAATGAGACTCTTTACTGGCATGTAAAATTATCCCAAAATTTTCAAGAAAAAATTAAAAAATTTTTGTTGAAATTATTGAAAAAAATTACAAAAGCGTGATTTTTCAACCGATTTTGTCGAAAATAAAAACTGAATGCTAAATTCGTCATCAGCATGCAAAATTACCCTAGAATGTGCAAAAAACGAAGAAAATTTTTTTTGAAATTTTGGAGTTTTTGAAGAATATGGTGTGAACCGATTTTGCGCCATTCCGGCAGAACTGCTATACAATTGCGCATGCGGAAAAAAAGAAATAAACCAAATCCATATAAAACTCACAGAGTTATGGTACTTCAAACATCATACTACGACATTCACTATTTTGAGCCACTTTCAGGAATTTTTGCAGTCCGTCAAAAGTTTCCAATTTTTACTACAAACATATTTTTCAACGACGAAACTCGGGCGAAACGGATATTTTCATCGACTTTGCTGCCGATTGTGTCAAAAAGAAGCCGACTTACGCGTCATGCGCTCGTTCCAATTTTCCTAAACCGTCCTTTCCTCAATCTTTCGCTCGTGTTGATTCCGGTTCTGTATAGGATAAGTCTCCCTCCGAATTTATTAGTGCTAGGTGTTTTTTATTCAATGCACAAAGTTTAGTAAACAAGTTAGGGGTTATATTATTTGTTAGATAGTGACAATTTTGACTTAATTTTCTGTTGTGAAACATGGTTAAATGAAGTAATTAATGATAGCATTTTATGTCCTCAAAACAATTATCAAATTTTTCGCTCTGATCGAGTAAATAAACGAGGCGGCGGGGTCATTGTCTTTGTAAAATCACATTTTAGTGCTCGTTTTGTTA
The DNA here is from genome assembly GCA_036768485.1 of Mermis nigrescens. Lineage (NCBI taxonomy): Eukaryota > Metazoa > Nematoda > Enoplea > Mermithida > Mermithidae > Mermis > Mermis nigrescens. Next base: position 386,756 of record JAVLUZ010000369.1, on the reverse strand, counting down.
AAGTTCCTAACGAACTGAGTATATCTGACTCTTTAATTACTGACTTTTTCCATGGTCAGGATATAATTAGATTTCTTCTTATTTACAGACCTCCTCACTACGATTTAAATCATGCTTTAAGAATCTGTAACTTGATAGAATGGGTAAATAATTGCTCTTATCCCGTAATTATCCTAGGGATTTCAATTTACCTAAAATTGATTGGACCTTAGGTACCTTTACATCCGATTCTCTTAACAAATTGTTTTACGACTGTTTCTCGTCTACAGGATTAACACAATTAGTTTTAGATCAAACGCATGATACAAATATTATTGATGTTATTTTTGCAGCAAATAATGTTTTTAATGTTAAAGTACTACCCTCCTTTTCCACAAGTGACCACAATTCTATATCTTTTGAAACTCTGATAACTCCACCTACTACTTATGTAGAATCTCACTTTAATTTTCAAAAAGCAGACTACTTTAGTATTGGTAGCTTTCTTTCTACGATTTCTTGGCCTGATCTTCTTTCTACTTGTTTAAATGTTAACGACTTGTATAATGTATTTTTAAATGTCTTAAGGCCTCTAATTTTTACTTTTGTTCCTAAAGTCAAAGCAAAGCCCTCCGAATTTTCATACCCTAAAGTTTTACGAAAATTATTTGCCAAAAAACGGCTTTTATGGCAAAAATACAAAAATATCGTACAATTATATGCAAACAAAGGTATCGTAATCATTGTAAAATGTTACGCAAAGAAATTCATAATCATTTTTGTTTACAGGAAAGTAATTTATTGCAACATAACGATCTGAAATCCTTTTTTAGATTTGTAAATAATCGTTTAAATAATTCTCGAAGCATTCCACCTACTACTTCCACCGACAATAATGTAGTAAGTGATCTTCATTGTAAAACTAATATGTTCAATCATTACTTCTCTTCCGTATTTACCAATGATGATACTAACGATTCTTTTGTTTTTCAGAAGCGGGGCGATTTTTCTATTTCAAACATCGTCTTTGACGAAAATAATGTCTCACGGGCGATTGCTAAGATGAAAAACTCGACTTCGATAGCGCCTGATGGTTTAAGTAACTTTTTTGTTAAAAAATTAGCTTATTATCTTCTTAAACCCCTTATCAGTATTTTTACTGTTTCTTTTTTATCAGGTGATATCCCAGACATTTGGAGGGAGGCTTACGTTGTACCTATAATTAAAAAGGGTGACCCCTCATTAACTGAAAATTATCGTCCTGTTTCTTTATGTTGCTCAACTTGTAAGATAATGGAAAGTATTATTAATACTCAACTATCAATTTATTTATCTACAAATGAGTTAATATCACCTTTTCAATATGGTTTCCAAAAACATAAATCTTGCGAATTGCAACTATTAAATTGTAAACATTCTTGGGTTAAATCACTGGAATGTAAAGAAACCGTTGATATTATTTATATAGACTTTGCTAAAGCTTTTGACAAAGTCGACATATCTAAACTTCTTGTTAAATTAACTAGTTACGGTATTCAACAACACCTGTTTAATTGGTTAAAAGCTTTTCTATATAATCGTATTCAGTGTGTTCGCGTTAATCAGTGTTTTTCAGATTATGCACGCTGTTACAAGTGGAGTTATTCAAGGGTCCATTCTTGGACCTACGTTGTTTTTGATTTTTATAAATGATATCTTTGATAACTTGTCAAGTTCGACTTTTATGTTCGTGGATGACTTAAAAATATTCAATCTTTCCTGCAATTATCAAACACTTCAGACCGATTTAGATAGAATTTCCATTTGGGCCACCAGAAATTGTTTACCAATATCATATTCTAAATGCACAGCCCTATATTTGGGCAAAAATAATCCTAAATTGTCATATACACTCAATACACAAGTTATTACGAACGATTCTGTCTATGTTCGCAATTTAGGAGTGCTAATTTCGCACAACCTTAAATTTAAGGAACATTACAACAGTATTATCAAGAAAGCTTTCTTGAGGTCTATCCTAATTAGATTGTTTACGTCAGACCGATCCTTGAATATTCCTGTGCTTTATGGAACCCCTCTTATATTAGTGATATCAACAGGCTGGAGACTCTTCAGCGTAAATTTACTAAATACATAGTTGGATATCATAGCCCTCTTTCTTACGACGAACGCCTTAACCAACTTAACTTGTGTCGATTAGAATTACGTCGCCTTCATATTTGCTTATGTATGATGTATCAAATTATTAGTCAAAAATCTTGTCTTTGCATGACAGATTTTTTTGTGCTTAATCAAAATACTACTCGCTGCACAAATCGTTTCAAGCTAGTTGTTCCTCTTGTCCGTTCTAATTTACAAAAATTTGACTTTTTCTATAAGTATATCTCAATTTGGAATCACCTACCTGATTTTGTAGTCTCTTCCCTTAACTTGAATATATTCAAATCTAGATTAATTGATGTCGACTTATCTAAATTTATTATAGGGCGGGCTTAAATCGTCATTTTCATGACTCGCTCATCGCCTTTTGCTGTACGCTTTTATTCTTTTGACCGTACGTTTTATTACTCTTTTACATCTTTCGTAATTGTCGCGTTTCAGTAATAAATTATTTCATTCATTCATTCATTCATTCAACCATTTTCAAGGTCGCAGATTACAAAAAATTAAGTTATACTGCGCGGAAACCAAGATTGAAGAAAAAATTTTTTGTATTTTTTTGCACAAATTTTCAAGAAATTTTTTTTTTAATTTTACTATTTTTAGCATTGTTTACATCCAGTTAAAGATTTCTACTTAAATACGATTCAGGCAGCATTTTTGGGTTAGCTCAAAGTTCCATCCATTTGAAGATTCAAACAGTGGAATGCAGAATAACATGTACCCAATTTAGTTCAACCTAAGCATCTATACATACATCGACCTGAGCATCTACACATCGACCTAAGCATCTACACATCGACCTAAGACATCTATACATCGACCTAAGCATCTATACCTCAATCTAAGCGGGAGCGACCTCGACCTAAGCAGCCAAAATCACTGTCTCAGACACACTAAGCCTAAGCGTCATTTAAGCAGAAACTTGAATTTTTACATATCTTATCAAGTAAAATGACAGAAAAAAAACAACAGCAAATTTAAAAATAAAAATTTTTTTCCGCGCAATAAAAGTTATTTTTTCGTAATCAGCGACCTTGAAAATGTCAGTTAAATATGTTTTAGCCCAAATTCGGAACATTTTTTGGTAAACTGTCAAATACCCCACTTTAATGTTGCTATATCCGGAGTAACTTGTTCAATCGTTTTTGCTCACATCGCCACAGACTTTTCCTGATGCCCTACTTTTTGAAACACCTCAGATCCACATTTATATTCTCGCTTACATTGCCTGCCATCTGAGTGCATTTATGACAAAGTAAAGTACCGTAACTCTATCTTCACTAATATTGGTCTGTTTTCCAAAAAAATTTTTCCCGCACTTTCTTTTTGCATGTCCTCCTCATTTCAACCAAATGTCGTCCCTTTCCACATACATCTGCAAGTTTTCCGTTCACACCATAAAGTAGAGTTTAGCCAAAATGTTTAACAAAAATGACAAAAAAACCCTGATTTTTCACCCAAACTTTGGGCTAAACTTTACTTTATGGTGTGAACGGAAAACTTGCAGATGTATGTGGAAAGGAACGACATTGGTTGAAATGAGGAGGACATGCAAAAAGAAAGTGCGGAAAAAAATTTCATGGAAAACGGACCAATGTTGGTGAAGATAGAGTTACGGTACTTTACTTTGCCATAAATGCACTCAGATGGCAGGCAATGTAAGCGAGAATACAAATGTGGATCTAAGGTGTTTCAAAAAGTAGGGCATCAGGAAAAGTCTGTGGCTGTGTGAGCAAAAACGATTGAACAAGTTACTCCGGATATAGCTACATTAAAGTGGGGTATTTGACAGTTTACCAAAAATGTTCCGAATTTGGGCTAAAAACATATTTAACTGACATTTTCAAGGTCACTGATTACGAAAAAATAACTTTTATTGCGCGGAAAAAAATTTTTATTTTAAAATTTTTAAATTTGAAAAAAAATTTTTTGCGTGTTTTTTTCTGTCATTTTACTTGATAAGAGATGTAAAAATTCAAGTTTCTGCTTAAATGACGCTTAGGCTTAGTAGTATCTGAGAAGGTGATTTCAGCTGCTTAGGTCGAGGTCGCTCCCGCTTAGATCGAGGTATAGATGCTTAGGTCGATGTATAGATGCTTAGGTCGATGTATAGATGCTTAGGTCGATGTGTAGATGCTCAGGTCGATGTATAGATGCTTAGGTCGACCTAAATTGGGTACATGTTATTCTGCATTCCACTGTTTGAATCTTCAAATGGATGGGACTTTGAGATAATCCAAAAATGCTATTTGAATCGTATTTAAGTAGAAATTCTGACTTAATTCTAGAATAGATAGAAGTCACAGAATTTAAATTAATGGGGATTTATCGAAAGATGACCAGTTGTAAGGAAGATATTCAAAAGAAATTATCGGCGGAAAGCATTTAGAAGGGGAGAAATTGAGGAATGAAGTTGTAAAGTGATAGAAGCACAAAGCATGGGAAGGCCACTGCACGTAAACGACGCATTGATTGATCTAATGTATACTGATGCATACGTTTGTTTGTATGTAAGTACGCAATGTTTAGGGAAGGCGACTGCGAAAATTGTCGCAATGATTGATCGAATTGTCTTGTGTACATAGGTGTGTAAGTAGGTAAATAGGTAATATGTATGTACCTTCATTAGCGAAGGCGTTAATGTTGACGATTGATGAATTTATTATGAATTAAAGAAGAACAGGTTAATTCGAACATACGTGCACACGATGAACGTTTATAAAGGACGTACATAGGTACAGGACTATCCACAATGCATTTATTGGTTTCTATGTATAGCTCGAACGAACATTATGTATTAAATGAATACACTGCGATCGGTCGATGTAGGATTTACATGACTATTATAAAAGAATGTAAGTTAGGCGTATTCACTGTTGCCTTGATAGAACACTCCGTTCCTAGTGCATTGGATAAAAGTTATGCTCAACATCACAGGCAGGTGATCTGTGGAACACATCTAAGTGACAATTCTTTATGTACTGTAGGGTGTTTGATTAGTAATCTTTTGCTCGCATGGAAGTCGACATAGGTTCTCTATGCAAATTTTTTATTATCATGAGTGATATACGTAATAGGCGCTTGTTTGAGTCGCGTGCCCCTCCGATGAGCAGCCACTTTATCGTAGTGGAGGGGTTTGAGTGCCTCAATGAAGTTAACTGAGAGGCCAGACTAAGAGCTGCTCCCCAGGGCTTGAGTGGCTACTGGGCATGTCTGGCGGTTGGTGGCCGTCAGAAGTTGGCAGGGTGAGCCCATTAAGGGATCACTAGGGGCCCTGCTGGGACCCTAACTGTCAACTTGCTGAGTTTGTCAGCCATGAACCAACTCACTGTTCTATAACCATGATGGAGTTATTAGAGACCGGCCCTCAGTATCCGGCAGACGAGGGTTCTAAAATCTCCGGAGACCCAGCCAGCACTGTGTCGTTGCAAGGCAATGTTGGTGGTCATGCTACTTGCAGCCCAACTAGTGGTGTGTTGTCACAGGGCATCACTGGTGGTCAAGCTACTTGTGGCTCCTCAGTTGCCATAGGGAACCAGGTGGCAGTTGAGGGCGATGCTACTGGAACACCTGCGAAAGGGACTCCTTTGGAGAACCTTTCGGAGAAACTGGGCTCCATAAATTTGCGCAAGCAACTCACTGGGGCCCAGAAACGAAAACTTCGTAAGCAGGCTCGTGCTGCCAGAGCCCTCCAGGGATCTGGCACTAACCTGCCCGAAGTTACAGGTTCTGATTCGAGCAGGGGCACTGGGCAGAATACTGCTCAGGAGGACCCAGCTCCCTCAGAATCTAGGGCAATTAGTAGTGGGGGAGCACAGCAAGCAATTGCTGTTGCACACCCAACTCCTAAGCCCAACAAACAGGCCAAGCGGCGACATCCTAAGGATGACACGCCCACTAGCCTGACACAGCCAGCTAAAAGGTCTAAAAACCTTCTAGTTATAAAGCAGCAGTTGAGGAATCACTGAAAGTTGGTATTGTCGACTTCAGCAGCGAAGGCGGCATTCCAGCTGATAAGCTTGATACACTCACAGCTGTCTTAACTACAGCCTTGGATCAGGTCGCAAGCACTAGCAAGACCCCTCCAAGGTTTCACTCTTCTGGCCTGTCACATGGCGTTTTTTATATGACATGTGCAGATCAGTTCACTCTGGATTGGCTGAAGAATACCTTAGCTAATCTCGATCCACCTTGGGAAGGAGCTGATCTGCGCGTTTGCAGCAAATCAGAACTTCCCAAGTTGACCAAGTTCACAGTGTTTTTCCCTGGCTTAGCTGACAGGGACTCTGTGTTTTCCAGACTGCAGAACCAGAACCCTGGTTTGTGCACTGGCCTTTGGAGAATCTACAAACGGGAGGAAAAAGAAGGTCAAACCTTCTTTGTCCTGGGAGTGGACCATCCATCGGTCCAGGTGCTTAAGCAGCTGGACTTCAGGCCTTATTTCAAACTTGGGCGTGTCACTTTGATGACACATACCAAGTTGGAATAAGCGCATAATTTGTACATAGATTAGGATGGTTGGTACTAGTACTCTCCCATCCCAATCAGTACTGGAATTATTCCAGATCAACTTGCAGCATAGCCAAGGTGCGACTGGTGTACTTAGTCGCTGCCTAGCAAAACTGCAGACAAAACTAGCGTTGATCCAGGAGCCTTGGATCTATAAGAACAAGGTATGTGGATTAAATGATAAACTATATACTGTGTTAGTAGGGACTGTGGTACAAGGACCAAGGGCTTGCGTGCTTGTCTCACGGAAACTTAACCCAGTGCTCCTCCAACAATTCAGCAACCGTGACATGGTGTCTGTTGAGTTAAGTTATAAAAGTGCAGGGCACTGGCGTAACATCATTGTTACATCAGCATACCTGCCTTTTGACTCTCCTCATTTACCTCCAGGTAGAGCTTTTTCTCTTCTGGTTGACTACTGCAGTAAAAAGCAGATACCACTAATTATTGGGTGTGACGCCAATGCTCACCACAACTTGTGGGGCAGCAGCGATACCAATAAACGTGGGACTGCACTTGCTGAATATTTAGCCTCAACCAATTTAATTTTATTAAATAGGGGAAGCGAACCTACATTTGTTGTGGCAAAGAGACAGGAGGTTATTGATCTAACCTTATGTTCTCTCGACCTCACTAATGATATAAGAAACTGGCATGTCTCACAAGAGGAGTCTCTATCTGACCACAGACAGATACGCTTCTCTTTACATGCTGATTCCTTTTCTTCTAGGTTGTACAGGAATCCAAGGTCCACTAATTGGGCTCTTTTTAAGCAGCACCTTAGTAGTCGCTTGGGTTCTTGGGCTCCTAGTTGCTCAACAAAAGAGGACGTAGAGGGTGCTGTTGACTTTGTACAGCAAGCACTTACATCCTCATATGAGACCTCCTGCACATTACAGAGGGAAAGAGCAAACCTATTCCCTGGTGGAATAGGGAGCTCCAAGACCTCCGTAAGAAAAGTAGGAGAGCTTGGAATCAAGCGAAATTATCTCAATCAATTTCCGATTGGGCTGATTACCGCAAGGTTCGACAGGAGTATAAGCATCTTATACGCATTAGAAAGCAATTGTGCTGGCAGGACTACTGCTCCAACATTGGAAAAATGTCGGATGCTGCTAGGCTTCGCCGCATTTTATGTAAACCTCAAGTAGGTGAAGTTGGCTCATTAAAACTACCTTCGGGTCAGTATACACTCAACCGAAGGGAAACCCTGCTCCACCTTCTTGACACTCACTTTCCTGGCAGCTTTGCAGTTGGAAATGAGGCATATCCGGACACATTGGGCCCAACCAGTTTTTCTGGCTTTGGTGACCAAGTTCTGGCCTGCAGGGTGATAACACCTGATAAGGTTCGCTGGGCTGTAAAGTCCTTCGAACCCTACAAGACTCCAGGGGTTGATGGCATTTTTCCAGCTCTTTTGCAGGAAGGACTGGACATGCTGGTGAGACCCCTAGTGAATATTTATCGAAGATGCCTAGCACTTGGCTATGTTCCAATAGCCTGGCGGCAAGTAAAGGTCATCTTTATCCCTAAGCCAGGGCGTAGTTCCTATGACCTGGCAAAATCCTTCAGACCAATTAGTCTTTCCTCCTTCTTACTGAAGTGTATGGAAAGATTAATTGATCGCTTTATAAGAGATGGTCCCTTGCTGGAACATCCTTTACATGTTACACAACATGCGTATCAGTGTGGAAAGTCTGTTGATACGGCCCTTCATGAACTAGTTTCTAGAATTGAACGGGCATTAGACAACAAACAATTCACACTGGGCGTTTTTCTGGACATTGAAGGGGCATTTGACAATACAACCTTCAATGCTATCTGCAAAGCAGCATCCAATCATGGCATACATCAGACCATTGTTAAATGGATTGATGCTATGCTAAGATTTCGCCATATCATGACTGACTCTTATGGAGACAGCATGATCTTTACTACCACAAAAGGCTGTCCACAAGGAGGTGTACTATCTCCTTTGCTGTGGTGCCTTGTGGTGGACGAACTTTTGCAGAATTTGCAAAAGTCTGGCCTCTACAGTCAAGGATATGCTGATGATTTGGCAATCCTTGTTACTGGAAGGTTCCTTGACACCATTTCCTCACTTATGGAAAGTGGTTTAGCCAAGGTGGAACAGTGGTGTCACCATAATGGTCTATCTGTGAACCCACAGAAAACCGAAATGGTGCTATTCACTCATAAACGGAAACTTGATGGGTTTAAACCACCAATTTTCTATGGTATGCCACTACAATGTGCAAACCAGGTCAAATTTTTGGGACTTATTTTGGACCAAAAATTAAACTGGCGCAATCATGTAGAGGTCAAATGTCAGAAGGCTGTTAATGCATTCTGGCAATGTCGTAGAGCTGTAGGGAAATCCTGGGGTCTATCACCACGAGTCATGCGATGGCTTTTCGTGTCTGTGATTAGACCCATGATCACCTATGCTGCACTAATCTGGTGGCCTCGTGCACACTTGTCTACTGTGAAATGTCAGCTTAATCATTTACATAGAATGGCTTGCCTCAGCATTTGTAGTGCCATGTGCACCACACCGACTGCAGCCATGGAAGTCTTGCTGGACCTGCCTCCCCTGCATATCTTTGTGGAGGGTTGTGCAAGGGCAGCGGCATATCGACTAAACATAGCTGGCAGTTGGAATGCAAAAGGCAAGGTTGTAGGTCACAATGCTGTTTGGGCTAAGGCCATTGGGCCAGTGCTCAAAATGCCAAGTGACTTCATTGTACCAAAATTTATTTTTGGTAGACTTTATACCATTCAGTTTCCCACTAGGGATGACTGGGAAAAATCTAGAGTGGATATTCTCTCGCCTCCTGGAATTGTCTGCTACACTGATGGATCACGCTTTGTGAATACCTCAGGCGCGGGCATCTATTTCCAGAACTTAAAACAGATGCGGTATTTTACCTTAGGCAGTATGTGTACTGTCTTTCAGGCAGAAATACTTGCTATTTTGCAATGCTGCCGTAGCAGAGAATTGATGGCCCTCAGAAATGAGAACATCTTTATTTGCTCTGACAGTCAATCTGCTCTGAAGTCACTTCTATCTCCAAAAGTGTCTTCAAAGTTAGTTCTCGAGTGTGTTCTTGCTTTGCAAGAACTCTCGCAGTATAACAATGTCAAATTATTATGGGTCCCAGGTCACTGCGGCATTGAGGGCAATGAATTTGCGGATCATGCTGCAAAAATGGGATCAGCACGTAAACATGTTGGCCCAGAACCGGTAGTTGCTGTCTCCAGAGCTGTTGCTAAGGCTGACATCAACAGCTGGGTCAGGGAACAACATGTTCAATATTGGAGTGAGCAAAAGACTTGTCGTCAGGCCAGATCCTTTATGGAGAGGCCATGCAAGAAAATAGCCAGCTCCTTGATCAGCTTAGGTCGTAAGCTGCTTAAGACAGTAATAGGTCTCTTAACTGGACACTGTCCCCTCAACAGACACCTATGTACTATTGGGGTTTCTGACAACCCCAAATGCGCTAAATGTCTGCTCACAGAAGAGGATTCTATCCACTTCCTTTGTCACTGCCCTGGGTTTGATAAGTTGAGAGCTAGGTTCTTCCATGCTCCACATATTGAACCCTCGGCAGTTTTACAGGAGCCTGTTGCTCAACTTTTGGGGTTTATTAAAGCCTCAAAACGTTTGTGCGACTAGCTCTCAAAAGTTTCCGTGGGGTACACAATGGGCTTCTTAGCCTGCGTGAAGGGCTTTCGCCCACCCCTTTATCACTATCACTATCACTTGGTCGCGTGAATTATTTATTACGGATAGTTTTAGATTAGTAACCTTATGCTCACATGGAAGTCGACGTTGCATTTCTATGCAAATTTTTTATCAATCATATGAGTGATTTACGTGGTTCCGGACGCGAGAATTGCTTATTCCGGTTGTTTACGCTCTACCGTGCTGCTGTGTAATACGCATTTTGTATATGGGATTGTGATCAAGATTGTTATGCTTTGCGCAATTGCTGTGTTCGTTCTAAGAATGTACCTTAATCTTACAGAAATTAAATAACTATCCGACGATTCGGCGAAACACTGACTATTGGTATAAGATTGTCAATTAGTATCGAAGGAGCCGGATTAAAAATCTGATAGGTGTGGCGGAGCACTGAAATTAACCGTTTTGACAGGGGCTATTGATACGGAAATCAGATTTCGTTTTGACGTGGCACATTTGTCGAACGCTCGAAACTATTGACATACGAATTTTTATCATCAGATTTCGTTTCGACGTGGCACATTAATCGAACGCTCGAAACTATTGATATACAAAATTTTATCCAGCGACTGCTGAAAGGCGTACGACTGTCTGGATCAGCACGGAAATCAAGAGATAAAAGTGAGTGAGAATTTACACTTCAGTAATTATAATAATGGTCATGTAAACCATCCGGTGATCAATCTTTTTTGTTAGATTTAGTAAGAAAGGGAAGGATTACGTATATTTTGACAAATAAGTGTGCTAGCGTCATTTTCTTCCTATGTCTCTTCTAATATTTATTTTTTAGGCTTAGGCTTAGTATGTGCCTTCACATTGGTGCCAGGGGATGATGTAAGCCTGAGACAAATGGGGCGAAAATTGCGAAGCGAGCAGCGAGTGGAGCAATTTTTGCCCCATCTTTTTCTTAGGCTTAGATCATCCGCTGGCACCAATCTGAAGCCGCACTGAGGTCAAAGATAATTTTGATTAAGGTGAGAATAGCGTTTTAATGCGAATTCAAGTAGGAGTTTTGAATATAAAAGTTGAAAAAACAGACGGAAATGAAAGTGAGAAAATAAAATTTTTTAAAAATTTTTTTTCAATCAAAGGCTTTTCCGTCCGTTTTTTCAACTTTTATGTTAAAGATACCTGCTTGAAATCGCATAAAAACGCTGTTTTTTTAAATCTGGAACATGGAGCTATTCTAGAATTCGCCCAGAAATCTTTAACTGGATGTAAACAATGCTAAAAATAGTAAAATTTAAAAAAAAATTCTTGAAAATTTGTGCAAAAAATTACAGAAAATTTTTCTTCAATCTTGGTTTCCAGCGCAGTATAACTTAATTTTTTGTAATCTTCGACCTTGAAAATGGTAGAAAAATATGTTTGTAGTGAAAATTGGAAACTTTTGATAAACTGCAAAAATTCCTTATAGTGGCTCAAAATGGTGAATGTCGAAGTATGATGTTTAAAGTACCGTAACTCTGTGAGTTTTGTATGGATTTGGTTTATTTCTTTTTCCGCGTCTTTCAGTGACACAAAGTATCGTTTTTGCGCAATTGTATGACAGTTCTGCCGGAATGGCGCAAAATCGGTTCACACCATAGTCTTCAAAAACTCCAAACTTTGTCTGAAATCAAGAATAAATTCTGGATTCGTTATCAGGATACAAAATTACCCCAAAAATGATAATTTTGGAAGAAAACAATTTTCAAAAGTTTTGTCCTCCCAAACTGCATAAGGGCAGTAATTATTTGCAGTCAACTGCAGGTAATATAACACACAATGTAAAATTATATGCAGTCAAAAACCAGCGGCCTAGACTGCAGGCAATATAGCACACAATGTAAAATTATATGCAGTCAAAAACCAGCGGCCTAGACTGCAGGCAATATAGCACACAACGTAAAATTATATGCAGTCAAAAACCAGCGGCCTAGACTGCAGGCAATATAGCACACAATGTAAAATTATATGCAGTCAAAAACCAGCGGCCTAGACTGCAGGCAATATAGCACACAACGTAAAATTATATGCAGTCAAAAACCAGCGGCCTAGACTGCAGGTAATATAGCACACAATGTAAAATTATATGCAGTCAAAAACCAGCGGCCTAGACTGCAGGTAATATAGCACACAATGTGATATTATATGCAGTCAAGTTGAATGCTCGTTGTTATGGGAAGCTGGCGCTTTGCTCGCATTTCAACCTGTAGTAGATGGTTTTAGAAGGCACTTTTATTTGAGATGGTCTGGCAGATTTGCTTCCTCACTAGGGAATATTTTTTGCGCTGCATGGGTAGCACACTCAATAGCTGCCCAGTCGCCCATTAGCGCATGCTGATGGGCCAGCTGAAGCTCTGGGGCATACATACATACACACATATTTGATCAATCCGGAATAAGTCTATAACTACACGTATACACAGACTAGCACTATCACAGCCAATTAATCTTATGATGTCAGTTGTATACCGTGTCTCCCTATGGGGCAAAGCTATAACATCGCCTATGTTATAGCACAGGCGGAGGGGCTCAGAATCTGCTCCCTGGCTTTTCTCAGGGAGCAATGCTGCAGCATAGGTCGTGTTGTAGCATAGGGGCCTGCCCCGACCTGCCCGGGGAGGGGCGCACGCAATCCCAGGGCCAGGGGAGGGGCAAATTTCCAGGGGTGGGAATTTCCCTGGGGGAAAAATTGAAAGAGCTATAAGTCAAGAACCAGCGGCCGAATCGGACTAAAAATTTCAGAGTCTGTTGAGTATATGTTAGGTATGCTATGTACGAAATTTTAGCGTGCATCCTACAGTATACCAAATTAGTTTACACTTTTGCATAATTCAAGAACCAATGGCCGGATTTTGTTCAAATTTTCATGACATGATGTATATAGGCGAGTCATGCTATGCACAGAATTTCAGTGCGCAGCCTACAGTATACCAGTTTACTTTACACTTTCTCATTTGGTACTATAACTTTAGAAATAGAGGGCGGATTGGGCTGAAATTTTCATAGTAGGGTGGGTTTATGTTGCATGTGTTATCTTATTGTTATCAACATGTAATCTACAGTATGCCAATTTTAATTTACACTTCCTCATACAGGAACGTAAATCAAGAACCAATGGCTGGATTTTGTTCAGATTTTCAGGATATGATGTATATAGGCAAGGCATGCAATGCATAGAATTTTAGCGCGCAGCCTACAGTATACCAAATTACTTTACACTTGCTCAAATAGTGATATATCTTTAGAAATAGAGGGCGGATTGGGTTAAAATTTTCATAGTAGGGTGGGTTTATGTTGCATGTGTTATCATATTGTTATCAGCATGTAATCTACAGTATGCCTATTTTAGTTTACACTTCCTCATATAGCATCATATTTCAAGAACCAATGCTTGGATTTGGTTCAGATTTTCAGGATGTGATGTATAGAGGTGAGGCATGCTATGCATAGAATTTCAGCACGCAGCCTACAGTATACCAATTTACTTTACACTCGCTCAAATAGTACTATAACCTTAGAAATAGAGGGCGGATTGGGTTAAAATTTTCATAGTAGGGTGGGTTTATGTTGCATGTATCATCTTATTGTTATCAGCATGTGATCTACAGTATGCGGATTTTAGTTTACACTTCCTCACATAGCATCATATTTAAAGAACCAATGCTGTGATTTTGTTCAAATTGTTAGGGTATGATGTATATAGGCAAGGCATGCATTATATGGAACTTCAGCGCGCAGCATACAGTACACCAGTTTACTTTACACTTTCTCATATAGCACTATATTTCAAGAACTAGAGGGCAGATTTGGCTCAAATTTTCAAAGTACAATAGGTTTACATAGGTATGCTATGTACAACATTTTAGCGTACAACCTACAGTATGCTGATATTTTTACACTGTCTTTACAATGCTTAATTTTTTACCAGAACTTGTCTAATGATGCCATTAGGGGTTATTTTTGCCCAAAAATAAGCATTCGGTATAGGCGAACATTGCTAAAATTTAATTATCATGCAATTTTGAGCTTCTCAAAGTTTATCAGAAAATACCTGAAAAAGGGCGATCTTTGCCTGCTCTCCAACTTGTAAAAATTTTTGAGCCCTGAAGCTATAGGTTTTACTTCACAAACCTCCACACAAAATTCAATTATGAAAACATAAGTTCATCCATGTCATCAGTATTGATATAAAAATTTGCAAAGTTTGGAATGTTTTTTGTAAAGCTTAGAAAATTTTTTGTGAAATTTGGAATATTTTTTGTAAAGTTTGGAATATTTTTTGTAAAGTTTGGAAATTTTTTTGTAAAATTTGAAATAAATTTTACATGCTTAAGCATAGTACTTTTGCAAAGTTTGGAATATTTTTTGTAATGTTTGGAATATTTTTTGTAAAACTTGGAATATTTTTTGTAAGTTTGGAATATTTTTTGTAAAATTTGGAAAATTATTTGTAAAGTTTGAAATATTATGTATCTAATCTGCATTTCTCAAGCATTGTTGAAAGTATTTTATATGCTCTGTGCAACTCATGCTCCTGCTTTGCACCTGTAAGGATCAATTTTCCGCAGGTGAACAGCAAAAATGTTATATTTCTGAATTTGTATATTAAGCCAGGAAACAGTTCTACTTCATACATGCATTTTCTTTTCACCATTTCATAAAATTTGCAAAGATTAATGCGGAACCCTAAATTTCCCAAACCTGCAAACATATGGGGTTTCACCTTTAAATCAACACTTCTAGCATTTAATGCATCTACAGCTGCTTGTATAGCACTTTCACCATCTTTCACTGTTTTAGCTCCAACACATACAATTTTACCCGATTCGAAAATCACTAATGTTGCCTGAGGTAGTCAAAATACAATTCCTGGGAATCTCAAATAATTGTATTGTGCAGTCTTTGGTAATTTCTGGTAGATTTCTTCGAGGTTCAGCGTATTGGGTAGTGCTGTAGTCAGTAAAATATTTTGTATAGCTACCATTTTTCTATAAATACTTCTTGATAATTTATATTTATACCTAAGACCATGATATTCCAACATCCTTTTACCAGCCCTGTTTCAGGACCAACAAAGTCAGGCAAAACAACATTTGTCAAGCAATTAATTGAGAATAGAGCATGCCTGATTGATACTAAAATCAAAAAGATTTGATGGTGCTTCATGGAAAACCAGCCTCTTCATAAAAAATTAAATGATGTTTTATTCATACAAGGGCTTCCTGATTTTAATTACCTAAAACAATTTAGTCATATGCCTCAACTTCTGATTATTGATGATCTTATGCAACAGAGCAAGGGTAATGCCCAGATTGTGCAACTTTTTACAAGGAGTTGTCATCATTGAAACATTAGCATTATACACATTGTTCAAAACGTTTTCTTTGGTGGTCTGAGAACTTCACGCAGCAACTCTGATTATATAGTTTTATTCAAACACCCTGCTGATCAGCTACAGGCACAAATGCTTTCCTGACAGCTCTATCCTGCCAACGCTAAATATTTTCCACAAGCTTATTCTGATTCTACTTCTCAGCTACATGGTTACCTTTTAATTGATCTAACTCAAATTTCCTAGAGATGAGCTCAGGCTTAAAACAAATATTTTTAGCAGGCATCCAACTGTTTATATGCAGCAATCTATAAATACTAGTAGAGATATTGTGACAAAAAAGGGAAAAATGTGTAAAGAACAATTAACACACAATATTGGTTGTTTACATCTCCTAAGTCAAGCAAAAACCTCCGCCCTCTATTTCTAAGGTTATAGTAATATTTGCGCAAGTGTAAAGTAAATTGGTATACTGTAGGCTGCGCGCTAAAATTCTATGCATAGCATGCCTCGCCTCTATGCATCATATCCTGAAAATCTGAACAAAATTTAGCCATTGGTTCTTGATTTACGTTCCTGTATGAGGAAGTGTAAACTAACATTGGCATACTGTAGATTACATGTTGATAACAATAAGATAACACATGCAACATAAACCCACCCTACTATGAAAATTTCAGCCCAATCCGCCCTCTATTTCTAAAGTTATATCACTATTTGAGCAAGTGTAAAGTAATTTGGTATACTGTAGGCAGTGCGCTAAAATTCTGTGCATTGCATGCCTCGCCTATATACATCATATCCTGAAAATCTGAACAAAATCCAGCCATTAATTCTTGATTTACGTTCCTGTATGAGGAGGTGTAAACTAAAATCAGCATACTGTAGATTACATGTTGATAACAATAAGATAACACATGCAACATAAACCCACCCTACTATGAAAATTTCAGCCCAATCCACCCTCTAAAGTTATAGTACCAAATGTGAAAGTGTAAAGTAAACTGGTATATACTGTAGGCTGCGCACTGAAATTCTGTGCATAGCAAACTCGCCTATATACATCATGTCATGAAAATTTGAACAAAATCCGGCCATTGGTTCTTGAATTATGCAAAGGTGTAAACTAATGCTGGTATACTGTAGGTTGCGCGCTAAAATTTCGTACATAGCATACCTAACATATACTCAACAGACTCTGAAATTTTTAGTCCGATCCGGCTGCTGGTTCTTGAATTATAGCTCTTTCAATTTTTCCCTAGGGAAATTCCCACCCCTGGAAATTTGCCCCTCCCCTGGCCCTGGGCTGGGCTTGCGAGCGCCCCCTCCCCGGGCAGGTTGGGGCAGGCCCCTATGCTACAACACGACCTATGCTGCAGCATTGCTCCCTGAGAAAAGTCAGGGAGCAGATTCTGACCCCCTCCGCCTATGCTATAACATAGGCGATGTTATAGCTTTGCCCCCTAGGGAGACACGGTATACATGTGACATCATAAGATTAATTGGCTGTGATAGTGCTAGTCTGTGTATGTGTGTAGTTATAGACTTATTCCGGATTGATCAAATATGTGTGTATGTATGTATGCCCCAGAGCTTCAGCTGGCCCATCAGCATGCGCTAATGGGCGACTGGGCAGCTTTTGAGTGTGCTACCCATGCAGCGCAAAAAAATATTCCCTAGTGAGGAAGCAAATCTGCCAGACCATCTCAAATAAAAGTGCCTTCTAAAACCATCTACTACAGGTTGAAATGCGAGCAAAGCGCCAGCTTCCCATAACAACGAGCATTCAACTTGACTGCATATAATATCGCATTGTGTGCTATATTACCTGCAGTCTAGGCCGCTGGTTTTTGACTGCATATAATTTTACGTTGTGTGCTATATTACCTGCAGTCTAGGCCGCTGGTTTTTGACTGCATATAATTTTACGTTGTGTGCTATATTGCCTGCAGTCTAGGCCGCTGGTTTTTGACTGCATATAATTTTACATTGTGTGCTATATTGCCTGCAGTCTAGGCCGCTGGTTTTCGACTGCATATAATTTTACATTGTGTGTTATATTACCTGCAGTTGACTGCAAATAATTACTGCCCTGCATAAGTGCAGCCTTTCCAACCCTGTTCTCCACTGTTAAAACTTGAATTTCCTTCCTTCAGTGAAGCATTTTAGCCAATTCTGAAGTCGCTTTTGACAATAAAAATATAATTTATCAAATGGCGTGAAGCGCCAGAAAATTTTGAAATTTTAGCTCTCTAAAACGCATTTTTGCACAACAAAAACTAACCAAATCCGTGCAGAAGATAATGATTTTCAATCGTAGTGAAGTTCTAGACCAGATTGTCGATAAAAATACTGTAATAGGCGCGGCGCGGCTTAAAGATTAATAACAAGTTAGAATTACCTAAATCAATTCGGCGCGAAGCGCCGAAAAAGTTCCGAAAGTTTTACCTCTCTAAAACGCATTCTAATATTACAAACATCTTCCACAAATGCCAACCAAGCCCAAACATTTTTTCCATTTCCCGAAATTTGAGTTGAAAAATAGACCAAAAAGTGGGAAAAACGGTGAATTGAATTCTGTTGCAACGTCAAAATTTTAAAAACTGCCACAATTCTTGAGAAAAACTACCATCCCCTGTACAAGCGGAGCGGCCCCAAAAAAACTGCCACGGGCCCCTGAAAAGCTGCTACCCTAAGCTTAAGAAAAGGAGTAAAAAACTTTTTAAACTAAATGAAGAGAAACAGGGGCGGATTTAGGGGGGGGGCGGCCGCCCCCCCCCCCCCCATTGTTCCAAAATAGTGCACAAAATTAAGGATTTTTGAGCGATTTTTAACGATTTTCGGGTTAAATCGGCAAATTTTTCCGCCCAAGTCTGAGTTCCGCCCCTCCCCCTTAGGGAAACCGCCCCTCCCCTTAAGAAAATCCTGGATCCGCCACAGGAAAGAAAACTACCGTCACTCCTGACCCTGATTTGATTAGCAAAACGTTTACAGTAATATAACTTTTGCGTACTTAATTAGCTGCTTGATGCTACTTGCATAATATTCATACAAACTGCTAAGAGGACTAAACTTAAAGTAATGTATGTATGTACATACATGTGCAGGATAGTAGTTTCAAGCAACCATATGTTACTATAAAGAATCTAAAGTCAATTTCAATCTTGTGTATGTTTTACGCAAGTTTTACGTGTATAGGTAATCAAATCTTCGGCATCCCTTGTTTCTTTGTTTAAGATGATAGTCATCGCGCCAGTTTAAACCACTTTTGTATTCAATTTACATCGAGTAAAAAATTGTCCACAGTGCACGAGTTTTCGTGGAATAGACTATGGATCTCGGATTGATGAACCTGAAGACCATTAAAAGTAAAATCAGGCATTTTTGGATAAACTCATTCCAGATTTACATCTGGTTTAGTTTTTTTTATATAGTTTGTTTCATTGAAGAGTATTTTCACTGAATTCAATTCAAACGAAATACGTACCTACATATAGTCTGTTTCATTTATTCGAGAGCTTTTTTAGTAAATTTTTTTAAGGGCTACAGTGAGCGAAATAAAGACGATTTACTCTTATTGGGCAAATCAGTTCAGCGAGGAGAAGTGGCTGGAATTCATCCATTTTTTAATGCACTAATCCGTCCATATAAATTTGATTCAGGCATTTAATCAGTGCTAAGACATACTACAGTAAGTGCGCTAAATTAAAAGCTATCGGCTGGAATCGAACCCGGGTTGCTTCGACGACAAGCAGACGTTTTACCACTGAGCTATGCAGGAGTTCGCGGCGTTTCTTAAAATTTTAGTCTATTGTGTTTAAACTGTCAACTTGGCATAAGCTGAATGCGCGATTTTATCTGTAAGTTGATTGATCTGCTGGAAGACAAGAATAAATTATGCCGCAAAAAATATAATTGAAAAACCCTTCTTAGCTACGTACATAGTTACAGTGAGATCTAGCGACCTACAGTAAATAAGAAAGAAGGGATTACTGTAGCCTCCGAAAACATTCACTGAAAAAGCTCACGGATAAATGAAACAGACTATACATACTTGTTCTGACTGATCCCTCTTGACAAAACAAGAAAACATTTATTGTCCACAAATATGTAATACACGAAATTTGGTAAAACACAAATACGTGATAAAACAGCGACTGAACAAAAGGACATACAGATCACAGAGTGTGATACAACTATAATGCCCGACAATAAAATTGTAAAATCTCTTTCTTCAAGAAACCAACGTTTGGAGAAGCGACGACATGATCAGGTAACTTGTTCCAAATTTTTAAATACTTTTGAGAAAAGTCGTTGACGTGAGCATTGGAACGGACGAGTGACGTTGGAACTGTAAATAAAAAATTCATTAGCATGAATACAAGATAAACCATTAATAATTTGATATATGAGACATTGACATATGGGAACACGACGAAGTTCTAAAGAATGTACATAGGTTAACGAGCTTTAGGCGTTCAAGATGAGATAAAGTGTTATGAAAACAAAAAAGACTTTTATTAAATTTACGCTGAATATTTTCAAGACGATTTATACCATTTGCATGAGATGGATTTCATACAGAAACAGAAAACTCGATCTTACATAAGCAGTATAGGCCCTAACTAAAATATCTTTATCACGAGAAAGAAAAGCTTTGTGTATTAGAAAACAAAGAAAACAGTTTTTTCAATTATTTGATTTAAATGTTCCTTACAATAAAAATTATGAGAAATATAAACACCTAGATAACGAAGGAACTAATGTCATTTGGAATAGTTATATTATTCAAATAAAGCTTTTTTGAATTATTTTTACCAATATTTAAAACTGCGCATTTTTCTGTAGCAACAGGAAGCTGCCAATTAATGGACCAAGTATAAATATTATCCAGGTCTTTTTGTATTAAATGATAATTAGAAGATGGACCGAAGATTTTGGCACCATTGGCAAAGAGGTAAATTTTACTATATTCAATCAAGTCACATAGGTCATTAACATAAATTAAGAATAAAGTTGGACTAATACAACTACTTTCTTCCCTTAGATAAAGATGTAATGGGCATAGATGGGCGGGACCAAAATTCTGAAGGTTGCAAGATTTTTCAAAGGCCAAAAAAGGCCTTAAAAATGGTGGTACGGCGAAAAAACACCATTTTTCAACGTTTCTCATCGAGCACTATCCATTGACATCAAAAAAAATTGCGGAAAAAATGAAAAAAATTTTCAAAAATTGAATTTTGCGAGGGGTATTTTGGTTTCTGAGGGGTATTTTGGTTTATCGGGGGGGCGGGGGGCATACCCCCAAACTCCCCTACGCCCAGGTGTGGTAATAGGTACTTACACTTAGATTTTTCGTTTGACCTGTGCATGTGTACGATTATTTGTTTGAAAGTTAGTAAAAAATCATTTAAGTCATTTCGTCGCTGCTTCGCTTCCTGTATTTTACAACACGCTTTCGGCCTACAGAATGCCATGTTTTCTGCCGTATTGGTCCTCTCTTGTTTCGTTTAGTCGGTTCCTCTAATTATATTATAAGTTGCTTCAATCTAATTGATCAAAAGTGCCTAATTGTAGTGCAAGCTGTCACTTGCTTCTTCAGGTCTTTTTTCCTCAATCGCAGCTTTATAAAAGTAAAAAACACGCAAAAGCAAAATGATTTGGCTTCGCACGAATTCAGACATTATGTTAAACTTCCGAAATTTTTCAGAATTTAATCAATTTCATGCGTTTTATGGGTTTGAAATCTTTAGAACTTTCTCACTTCACTCGATTTTAATCAGGGGTGGGTAAAATCCGGGAACGGTTACGGTCAGAGTCCGGAACCGGGTTCCATAAGTAGTTTCATTTCGGTTAACACATCCAATCTCGCTTCCAGCAAAATTTTTCTGATGGATAGTTTTAGGACCCGAGAACGAGGTATCTAGGAATACATGCCACGTTATACGCTTTTTCTGTCGGGGGATCATCCATCCTGAAGGTGGTTCAAAAGCCGGAACGTCCAATGTTCAACACTGTTCAATGTTCTATCATTTTCCCCATCTCTACTTTATTGGCCCAACATGGTTGGTGAGATAAAGAATATATGATTTTCAGTTATTTTTGGCCATCAGTTAACTATAATTTCTAAAATTTTTTCATTGCTTCGCGCCGGATAATTATACATCATATGTATTTACTTCTTGGCGGCTTAGAAGCCGCATTTTTGCGCAAGGAATAGATTATAAAAGCACTTCAAGAGCAGAAACTAGTTTTTTATATTTCCAAGCGCAACTTTGAAAAATTTTTGACGCTCTGTATAAAATACTGAAAATACAGGAAATCAAGCAGTAATTCAAGCTTACAAACGTTCTTTCGCCTAAATTCACGAATTTACGGCGACTGGCGCCGGATTTTCGCTAAAGCAAAAGACGTTTAATGATTATTTCGCACAAAATTGTCAAAATTTTCCGAAAAAATCTTGCAATGCTATTTTAAATAAAAGCAATCAGAGTAAAACGCCGAAAGAGGATATTTTGCACGTGAAGGGCAAAGAGTAACCAAAACAATCTGACCTCATGCTAACAGGGTGAAGACGTCAAAAACTGCCTTAAGCACAGGCATAAAAGCCAAAACCCTTCATTGAAAGGAAATTTACTGAACACGGAGTTGGGATGGGAGTGTGAACCCTGACGGACCCTATTTGTGGAAACAGGGTTCTGGGACTTCAAAACGTTTCTGTTTCCAGATTTTACCCATTGTCTCCTTTTCCGGATTTTACTTCTTCCTACTTAACAGGAGCGAATTTAAGGGGTGGGGGTGGGGCGGCCGCCTTCCCCATTAGCCAAAAATATTTGGCGAGATGAAGAATGGATACATAATTTGAAATAATTTTTGGCCATCAGTGATCATAATTTCGCGAATTTTTCCGGCACTGCACGCCGGACAATACCTATTAATTACCTTAATTTATTTTCTTAGCGACCTGTAAACCATTTTTTGCTCAAAAATCGGTTTCTAAACAATTTTTACAGCAGAAACAGCTATTTTAGCATAGCTTTCTTCATTTTCATCAAAAATTTTCGACGTTTCGCGTCAAACGCTACAAATACAAGAAATCAAGCACTAAATCAAGCTTGTAAACGTCCAACTGCCTCAATTTCACAAATTTGTCGGCGCTTCGCGCCAGATTTTCGCTAGAGTCAAACAAATTTAATGATATTTCCGCACAAAATTCTAGGAAATTTCAAAATTTTTTGAAAAAACATTGCGTCAAAAGTGATTTTAAGTAAAAGTATAGAATGTAAAACGCCGAATAAACGCTATTTTGCGCGTGAACAGCAAATTTTTGGACTTTGGAAAAGTTGGGCTACCGCCGCTCTCTCCTTAGGAAAATCCTAGATTCGCCACTGCTAGCTAATACTACGTTTTTTAGTGTCAACTGTTGCGCATTTTTTTAAGTCAAAAGCTCCAACATTTTGACGCGTCAATAGAACTCATTTACTTATCCTTATATTTGTCATTGAAGCTATGAACTATGAAGAAAAAATTTTCTTTGTCGACTTTGAGTTGAAGAATGAGTTCTAGTTGAGCTTCAAATAAAATTCTTAAAAGGCTAATGTGATCACAATTATTATTAGCTAGTAATTAGGTGCATATTTGACTGCCGTTGCCCCATGTTCTGTAGTTGTTAACAAAAACACATGAAAATAATGCACGTATGACGACTTGATGGATTTTCACATTTTTAGGTTGAAAGCGAAGCCATTCGGCCAATTATGTAAAAATTTTATCATTAAAGTGTAACAATAAAGCGTTCTGTTTTTCAAAGTTCTCGGGATGCGATACATCATTCCCTTGGATGGAAATGCATGCTTCAGCGCGCCAACCTTGGCCTCCGATTCCACCTATATATGTTAAAAGAATCAGATGTTTCGGACTGTCTACCCTTATTGGCTTATCCACTCCTATATACATAATTTAAAATAAGAATAAGAACTTAACTTGCATAAGAACTTAGTTCAAAGTTCGAACTAAGTTCTTTTTTGAAGAACTTAGTTCCAAGCTCTGTAGTCTGTTTCACACTAGTTTGGGCATAACTTATAAACTATGTCCGACATTAAGCCGACAGATTGTGATTATAGCATTGATTTGATATATAGTTATCGTAATCCGTCAGCTTACTTTTGAAAAAATTCTTTAAATTTATGCCCAAACTTATGTGAATCAAACTATAGTCTTAAGTTCCAAGAAATAGGATTTTCCTGGGAGAAATGGGAGAAACGGTGAAACCATGATAAGCATAGGTAACCAAACCCGGAGACCTGGAGAAACGGGAGAAACCATGATAAGCATAGGTAACCAAACCCGGAGCCTGTGAGAAACGGGAGAAACGGCGAAACCAAGCATAGGTAGGTAACCAAACCCGGAGCCTGGGAGAAATGGGAGAAACGGCGAAACCATGATAAGCATAGGTAACTATACCCGGAGCCTGGGAGAAACGGGAGAAACCATGCTAAGCATAGGTAACCAAACCCGGAGCCCGGGGAGAAACGGCGAAACCCTGACAAGCATAGGTGTAACTTTTAGGGCTTTAGTTACCTTGGAGTTGTCTTAGCGCGCGCAAACGAGTTTGCTGATTAAGTACTTGAAGTATGTACGGATAGCTAAACCGACAGCACACCGTCTGGGAAGATACCCAACACACAACAACTACCAAAGCAACGAACCCCAATAAGTACCTTCGGGGCTTACCTAAGTACCTTTGCTACAACTAGCGCTGGATAGGAAACTGCGGCAATTCACCTGCACTTTTCCAATTATGGGAAGGGAAATCCGACCGCGGTTCCTAACACAGGAGTAATTAGATAACCCCGGTATTCGCCCTAGGTCCTTGGACCTTTTTAGACCAAAAGAATAATTTTTCGCGAAAAGAATTGAAAAGGTTTCGCACCAGATTACCTATGGCAAAACTACTTATAAATTCCGGTTCCAATAGCACTCTGTACCTAAATCACAACAACAAAGAGCTCTTATCCGGGCTGTCATCCACTATAAAAATTATGTAATAATTTTTATAGATTTTTGGTTCGAAAGAGGAATTATGAATTTTGCACAAAATGATAAATAAAAGGTTTTACCCAACGAAATCCGGCAAGAATTAAATTTATGGCCGGCCTGATCCCAAATCCCAACTACCTGCGATATATTGCACCTCTAGGCAGTTGATTTTCGTGCTTTTACCGAATTAAAACAATGTACAAGAAATGGCGCTGATAGAGTCGGAAACGACACGCCGAAGAACAAAGGCTCAACTACCAACAACTAACTAATAAGACTAATAATCCTAGGGGGAATGGCCTACAGTTATATGAGAAGAAAAATATTGTATAATGTGTTTATAACAAAAATGGGTGCTGCTTGCACATAGATTTTTCGGGTCTCCACACAGGCTCAACGTGAATAGCGGTCATGTCGCCTATGTTTAAAATGTAAAAAGTGATAGGGGACTTGTAGGGGGTTCCACAGTAAAAGGTCGCATCTTTGTATCCCTCGCGACACATAGCGACAAGAGTCCAACCAATTGACACTGCATGGTCGGAATGCCTCCGCATGTCATATCATCGATGATCTGAAAATATGGCTGGATCGCCACAGTGGAACCAAAGGACCGGATGGTCGGAATTGGCGCACTAAGGTGCGTAATGGCCGTACAACTAACGGCACGTGTAGATACACTATCTACACTCCTCCCTCACCGGGAAAAAATTCGGATCACGAGCCGAATTTTTTAATTGGAATGAAAATTATTGAAATATAAGAAAAATTGTTGGGGATCCAACAAATAGAAAATTTGAGTAATTTTATTGAAATTTTTAGGTTGGGCCCCTCGTGGAAAGGAGAAAATTTTGAGTTAAAAAGTATGGCGGCTGAATCCATGACTGAGCCTCTATCAAGTAGTCCAGAGACCTGAAAAATAAATTTGAATAAAAGAAGAATTAAGTAGATTTTAGATAAAATTAAGATAAAATGAGGCCACACTTGCTCTGAGCAAGTTCAGGAATCAACGAGTTTAAAATGACGAGATTACGTAAAATTTAAAGACGAGATTTAAAGGCACAAGGAATAACGAAACGCGAACTAGTAGTTTTTATAAGAAGAACATTTTACGACAAAACGCGAATAAAACGACGCTGATCCAACAAACGGTATGCTGCTGGCCATCGGCACAAACGCAGAGTCCAAATATAGAGTGAGAGCCAAACGTGGCTAGTTGCGGCGTTTAAAATTGGGCTTTATTGCTGGTGAAAAGAAACGCGATGAACGAATCGAACGGCGCTGCAAAGAGTTGCTAGAGTTTGTATCGCGACGCGATGGCGGGCGATCACTGCTGAATAAATCGATGCGCAGTTATGTTTGCGCAGTTGGCGATGTTGATCAAACGAAATAGAATGAGACGACGGCTGCTCGAACCCATAGTAAATTAGTGGTTGGCTAGAAAGTGTAGCCGGACAACGGAAATTGTCCTGGATAGAACGCGGTGGTAAAGGAAAGCGGCCGAATCTTCCAAAACTTTCGATAGAATGTGGTGGTGAACATGATTGATGTTGAGCGTGGCTTGAACGACTGCTGGACCGCGGCGATGAACAGCGCTGCTGCTGCTGATCGTAACTGACAACTGAGCGTTGCTGCGACGTCTCGCAATACTCGTGCTGGTAACAATAGCGGCCGACGTTGTCAGTGAACCGCAAAGACCTCTGGTGCTGCATTGATCGCGGCGGTGGGGTTGAACGCGGCCGCGGCGACCTACGCACTGGTGATGGGAAACGACCAAAACCTCCGCTAGACCGCTGCTTGGATTGATCACGCAGCGTCGATGTTGCCGGCAATTGAGGTGGATTCTATCTGAAACGACAAAAAGAAAAGGGGGGGTCCGGCCTGCAAATTTGATGGCTTCGATAACAACGCCAGCTGGCGATACGTCATTGTTTGCCTCTCGCGGCATTCTCGTATTTGTTCCAATCTCGTCGGCTAGCCCTAAAAAAAAGAATAACTTTGTGAAAGGATCAAAGGCGTCTGATCCTCATATTGGATATCACAAGCCACGGCTACAGAGCCTGGCCAACGCGCAATTATGACGCGCAGTGGTGTGGGCAACCAGCGAAAACCTTTGAAACCATCGCTCAATCATGGCGGAAATTGCGGCGGCATTGAGGACGGCACGAACGCTGTTGCGGCCGTTTGACTGCAGCCAAATGTGACGTAGTTCCCGGCTTTTGCCTTTGAGGATGCCTGAAACAAGAAAAAAGAGGTTCCGGGTTTAGAATGTGATTGCCTTGAAGACTACGACATTTGCCGTTTAGTCAATGCTTAGGCTTTGCATATATGATGAACCGCAAGATGCAGCTAACATCATGTGACGAATTTGCTTATAAATTCGCAAAAACGTTTTTGCAAACGCGTTGCGTACTGCAATGGATCATAGTCCATATCAAAGAAAAAGAAAAAAATATAGCAAGTGGCTTCAGCTTTTGCTTTCAGGTGTCGATGCGGTTTTTGAGCATGAAGAAATGACTCATGGTCAGCGTATCTAAAATGTTAGCCCTGAAAACAGAACATGAGGGAGGACTCCCACCACAATTTATCGTTGCTGGGGTTGTGGCAAGCTAGAAAGACGTCCCGTAAAGGTGTTTCAAGCACTTCCGCCAACCCAAATGGGGGCTGTGGAAACCTAGTCAAATTCCAGACAAAGACGTGGCCACGAACATCGGCAATCTGAATGTATCAAACAAAAGGACCGTTGGCCTGCATGCAGTTGGGATCCAGCTGCTGCCAATATCGCTCCCAAACGCGGTAGGGCATGAACAAACAGTCGTTAACATGCTCGGAATCGAAGCCAAAGAAATACTGGCTGTTTGGACGGTTAAACGACCTGAAAAGTGTACGTATTGCGTTATGTAACTGCGAGAGTTACACGTATAGGCGAACCTGCCTTAGCAGTTCGCGATAGCCATCACATAGCCAATACTAGTAGCTATCGATGATAGTGCACTGTGGGCTATGCCTTCGGTCTTCCCATTATTTCCCCAAATTTTCAATAATAAAAAACATTTAGATACTTGTCCGGTAGCATAGAGTTAAGTGTATGATAATAGTAATTGTTTCATGCATACCGCTTGTGTAATCGATAACATTTGATCTGAGATAAAAGCTTATCAGTATTACGTTAAATTGATCTTTCTTTAATTTACTGTAATGGTCCTTGAGGCCAGTGTACTTAACGTTGTAGAGTAGTCTGGCGTTTTGCTTTTTCGTTTGCCAGTCGTACATTGATATAGTCCGTACGTTTTCGTTTTCTTTTTGCTTGTTGTCCGGCTTCAGGCCGTGAATTCATCGTTGAATTAAAATAGAGAAAACCTACCCAGTGGTTCCTGGTTATACCGAGGGTTAGGTCGGGCATCTACTCGTCGAGGATTTCTTCCCATCTTAGTGGACTGATAGGTAAATTTCGTATGATAGTTTATTTCATTTGGAAATCACAATTTATTTCTCAAGCCAAAAATTGATCAAAATTATTATTTAATCTTTAAGGATGATTGATCAGCATAGAGCTCGTTGTTGTTGTTTTCATAGTTCAGCGTGCTACACATATTAGGAACAAAAACATTTCGGATCAGGCACTGATTGAAAATAAGTTAAATAACAACTTGAGCTTGAGATAGGTCAACTGACCTCCGCGGCAAATTCCGAGACTAGGTAGGTAGCCTTAGGTCTTAGGGCGTAGCTGCTGAGATCACCCGACATAGAAGCAGCCAGCAATATTAGGGCTGAGGGGATCGAAGCCGTAAGGTCTGTAAGGGTCCAAAGATCGAAAGCCATCCAGAGCCGCGCGATCGGGGCCAGCACTAAGCGTAGACTTAAGTACCTACATACCTAGGTAAATCTCGAAGGTAATGTTAGGCTGGTCTGTGTCGCTTTTGTAGATACAGGCCCCCTACATTTACATTGGACGTTCCCTCCTTTAGGCTGCTAGCTACAGCCGAGCTGATCAATCATCGTAAAATTATTTTTCGATCCAAAAATTATCATTTTGGCCATCTAAAAATGTGTAACATTTCGTTCACCTTTGTTGTTGTATCGACCGCGATCGTGGCAGTGCGCAAATTAAGTAAGCGTCCGTGGTAAAGATTTTGTGTATCGTGGTAAAGTCATCGTTATTTTTCTATTTCCGTCGGATCTCTATCGACGAAGGCAGCTCTCACGCTCGCATTTTTCTATAAACGTCGACCCTCAGGCGACGATTTATCATTTTTCTCAACTGACGACGAATTTCCGTCATTTAGGTTCTTACCTACCTGTTTTTCTAACCACGTACACGTTTTTGCGCTTTAGGCTTAGTCCTATCTGCTTTCGATCATTTCACGTCAGGTATATCTTACTTCACGTAAGGAAGTACTATTTACGTGGAAAAACCTGTTTTTCGGATCGACAAAGGCCAAATTCGAAACATTTATTTTGGGAAAAATTTCGACGTACTGAAATTTATTTTACCCAAAGTCACATTTTTCGACATTATTGACACATAAAAATGGCAGGAAAAAAGGTTTTGCGGAGACCGCCCGCTAAATTGAAAAAACCTTCTACGCCACCTACTTCAGCTCGCCAATTACCTACCGCGCCTGTTGACTCTAATAGCGCGTGTAATTCTGCGAGTAATGACACAATTACGAGAGACGTAACTACTAAGGCGAATAATGATAAATTACCCATGTCACTACATGCCGCGAGCAATACACAGTCTGAAGATGAACTGTTATTGACTACTGTGCAAGCGCGCATTAATCAAACTTCGATAACTAGATCGGACCCTAACATTGATAATTCATCAAATCATACAATGATTGATAATACGACTACTCTTAACACGGCAAATAATCCTGAAACCAGTTCGGAACGCGAAAATCACGATTCTGATGTAGAAAGTAATCATAGTCGCTGCATGAATGCCGACACAGAGCGTGCTAATGCTAATGTGACTAATGATCTTATCTTGAAAGCGCTACAAGCTATTCATTTGCA
Source organism: Mermis nigrescens (assembly GCA_036768485.1). Taxonomy (NCBI): domain Eukaryota; kingdom Metazoa; phylum Nematoda; class Enoplea; order Mermithida; family Mermithidae; genus Mermis; species Mermis nigrescens. Next base: position 356,982 of record JAVLUZ010000369.1, on the reverse strand, counting down.
ATTTTCGGACCTTTCTACGCGCGTTGATCAAGATAAAAAGGAAAATGTGGATGAAATGCGTAAACTGCGTCTGGAGCTAAGCACTATGCTTAAACCCCAACCAGTTTTGAATCGCATAGAGAATAATTCATCTGAGCGCGTTAACCACTCAATCGATAGCGCAAATTTTTCTGAATTTAATGCGCAAAGTGCGAATCGTGCGCAAAGTACGCATCGTGCATCTTCACTGTTGTCTACTAGCAACAGAGCGTCGAATTCACGCTCACCTTCGGAAACTGTTCCCGAAAATATCTCTCAAAGTTGTACGAATCGCGCGCCTGAGATAGCTAATTTGTCACAGAATCCTGTAAACACGGGTTTGCAATCAGTGCAAAACTCGGGTTTTTCGGAAAATATACCTACGATTTCGCAGCCGTCGGTACCGATTTCGCAAACGTCGCGATCTCGGCCTTCGCTGCCATTAAATCGTAATGCGCCTTCTTTCGTACCTAATCCTTCTACTACGAACTCGCAGCAGCAATTGAATCCACCACCGCTGCAGTATTTTCCACCTCAAAGCGAAATCTTACCAAATAATTATGTACCTAATCCTATAAATGTGGAAATACCACCTAATAATCCTATTTTGCATTCTTCTAATATCGAAATGCAACCTGTTGAAATAAACTTATCTGGCATTAACAACGAATCTGCACATTTGCAAAATGAATCTGCATCCTCTATCTGAATCATCTAGTAGGAGAAAACATGTCAAATTCTCTGACGACAGCTCATCTAACAGTTGTGATCGCCCGCGCAGTCGTCGCTCGCGTCGCAAACGTCGATCGCGCAGACGACGTCATAGGCATAGTTCAGGTTCTTCATCTGAAAGCTCGCGTGGTGACTCGCGTCTTGCTGATTCCTTGAATCGTGACCATTTTTGCAGCAAATGCAATTTGCAATTGCAAATAAAAAATTTTTTGATGGCGATAAATCGGATATAAAAGCATATTTCGCGGAATTTGAATCGCTTGCCAATACCTATGATATTGACAAAGCTGATCGTTTAAAATTCGCTACTGGATTTCTTGACCCTTACGTTTTGCGTTTATACCATTTGTTACCTGCTGATATACATCAATCTTATTCAAAAACAAAACAAGCGCTAATAACCGAATTTTGTCCTATGGACACCGGTGCGCTCTTTAATCGTTTTTTGTCACACAAACAGCAGCCTAACGAATCGGTTAAAGCTTATTATCTCGCTTCGCGAAGAGTTAATTAAATCTGATCCTTACCTTGAAGTTGACTCGCCACATTTCAATAATTTAATGCGACATCAACTAAAGCAAGGTTTATTACCACACATTTCGAAAGAGGCATATCACAAAAAACCTAGAGCATCATTAGCTGAATTTTTGGACAATGCGCTAAGCGCTGAATTTGCTGATAAAGAATTTGAGGATAAAAAGGCAGTAACGCCTAACGTATCGGTAACAGCTGCTCCCGTAGGCAGCTGAAGTCACACCTGGGCGTGGGTTTGGGGTATGCACCCCCAGAAACCAAAATACCCCCCCCCCAGAAATCAAAATACCCCCCCCCCCCAGAATTCAATTTTTGAAAATTTTATTCGTTTTTTTCGCAATTTTTTGATGCCAATGGATAGTGCTTGATGAGAAGCGTCGAAAAATGGTGTTTTTATCGCCATACCACCATTTTTAAGGCCATTTTTCGACCTTCAAAAAAATCTTGCACCCCCCCCCAGAATTTTCTTGCTGCCCACGTATGAGCCTAGTACTTAAAGATACTCCTCGCGCATCTAACCAAACTGATCCAAATCGTTCACGCCATAGAACGTTTCATTGCTCATCGCGTGCTGAGAAATCAGAAAATTCTTCTCGTAAAATATTGTACCTTTTGCAAGAGCATAGGTCACATTTATGAGGAATGTTTCACGCGTCAAAGGCAAGAAACGTCTAATAATGCTAATCATAATACCCAAGCTGATCGAAATACTAATTCTATGGTTCACAATCACAGCCAATCGCGTTCTTTTTCGCGCTCGAAATCGTTCGCCATCGTGTTCGAATTCGCAAAATAGACATCGATCTCAATCACGATATCGTAACTCTAGTCAACATCGTTCAGCTAACTATGCGAATAATGATAATCGCTTTGAATCAAAGCAAGCACGATCGAATTTTAGGCAAAATTGTAATGATTATTACCAAAATTCGCGTGCTAATTATCAAAATTCGGCGTTACGATAATCGTTATAATAATCAACCGCGCCAAAATACACCTTTTGTGCAATTCCCAACAGTTATAAGATTGTTCGTGTGTTTCAATCATTATGGTATGTTGAATATCATTGGCAGGCACGTAGGGTGCTGACAACAGGATACGATCCATCGTTGCCAGCCACCACTTGCATTGGGCATAGATGCAATCGTAATGGTTTGGCGTTTTGTGGTGTGATGGCACGCAAAGATTGGGAGTCATATGTTTGTTGTTTTCGAAATATAGCATCTGAAAAGGTACCACACTATTGCGGTGCTGCTTTACAGCAGCGCAGCAGCTTTGAGCACTATGATGAAGTGGGCGGCATTGTTGTCACTCCCGAGGCTGAACGTCGGACGATCTTGGTCCACGATGTCCTCTTCTGTTGGGGCATGCTGCTCAGCCATGGCTCCGCAAAAGGTGTAACATTAGTTAACGGTACAGCATGTGCCGATTTAGCACCAATTAACAAACAAACAGGCACACACTCCCTTAAATTCCTTTCCCGGCCCGCTAATTCCTCAAAACTTATAACTACCGCCGGACACAGTGGTCGGCGCGGTAACTTAACTAAAACAAAATCACCTGGTACATATGCGTACTTTTCGGCAATGAGATCGGAATAGGGCAACTTAGGGGCGGGTAAAAGGCGATTACGATGCACTAAATGTTTGATTAAAGGGTTATGCAGATAAATGATGCGAGCCGTTTCAGATGTTGGCAATGATTTGATGCGATATGGACCTAATTGTTTAGGCGAGTTTTCTAATTTCGGGTTGAATCACTGCTTTATTGTTGAGATATACAATGTCATCAACTGCAAATTTACTTTCACGCGCTGATTTGTCATACTGCTTTTTCTGATGGTGATGCGCTTTGGCAAGATTTTCGCTAGCAATATCGTGCAAGTTAAGAAGCGTGAGTTTTAAATCAGCAAGATATTTTTCAGCGACGTTAGGCAGATTGGGATTTAGAGTGAGATCACTTAATAGCTGTATATTGAGTGGAAAAGAGGGTTCACGACCGTACAGCATCTCGAACGGCGAAATATTTGTCGATGACTGCGGCGTTGCGCGATACGCAAATAAGGCGAAAGGCAAAAATTGTTCCCAATCATATTGATTTCTCGCGCTTAGTTTGGAAAGTCCATTGATAAGTGTTCAATTATACCGTTCAACTAACCCATCGCACTGTGGATGATATGGTGTTGTGAAGACTTTTTGGACATTTAGTAATTTGCAAACTTCGGAAATTAGCGCTGATGTGAAATTTGAGCCTTGATCAGTCAGAAATTGCTTTGGAACGCCATGCCTAGGAATTACTTCGCGCAATAATAGATTTGCGATGGTGACTGCTTTTATATCAGACACTGCAAACGCTTCAACATACTTAGTAAAATAGTCCATGAAAACAACAATTTGATCATTCCCGGACGTAGAGCGAGGCATATGCAGACAATCACACGCGATTAACTCAAATGGTGCTGAAACTTCGATGGGCTGCAGAGGTATGGCGGTGGGATTACTCGCTACCTTACGCTGCAAACACACCTCACAATTCTTACACCATGCAAGCACATCATTCTCCATTCTAGGCCACCAGTAACGGAGCTGAATGGCAGGTAAGATTTTTCGCGCGGAGAAATGGGCTCCAAAGATGGAATCGTGAAATTCGGTTAAGATGAAACTACGAAGCGATTTTGGAATGACAAGTTGATGAATAGTATTAGCTGCACGCTTAGGCTGAAATCTGCGATATAGGATTTTATTTAACAAGAAAAATTCGTCGCGATATTTACGTGTTGTCAAGTCATTGAGCGATTCACAAATTTTACTTAACTCTTCATCTTGACGTTGTTCGGCAAGAAGCTTAGCAGGCAACAGAATTTCTGCTTTTTCGGCATCAGATAAGCATGATTCGTTCGTAGAAAATTGGCGGATGATCTTTTTTCGCAGTTTGTTGTTTTGACGCGATGGTTGGTTGTCTTATATCAGGCGGTTTGTTGTCGTCGTCAGATTCAGACGCTTCAGATTTGAGGTTAGCAACATTAGCAACGGGTTTACGTTCGAGTTTATAATGTTGTTCGTCGCGATCGTACTTAGGATGACGCGATAGTAAGTCCGCGGCGCAGTTATATGCGCCTGGTACATATACAACCTCATACTCGTATTCCTGTAATTTTAAACCCCATCGTCTTAGATGACTCGAAGGATCTTTTACATTTACGAGCCAAGTAAGCGCCTGATGATCTGTTTCTACGATGAATTTTTTGCCATAGAGATAATGCCTATAATGCTTAATTGCCCAGACAACCGCTAAAGCCTCCTTCTCAGAAGTGGTATAGTTGCATTCGGCCGAGTTTAAAACACGGCTAGCATAACCAAGGATGAAACGATTTTTAGATGGAAGATGTTTCTGCGTAAGAATGGCACCTAGCGCATAATTGCTTGTGTCGGTTGTCAGAATGAATTGATGATCATTATCGAACTTGGGCAACTGCAAAATCGGTGGTGAAGTGAAGGCATCTTTTAACGTTTGAAAAGTTTTTTGATGTTCTTCAGTCCAAAGAAATTCCGTGTCTTTCCTTAATAAACGAAAAAGAGGTTTCGCAATTTTCGTGAGATCTTTCACAAATTTTTTGAACCATTGCACGAGACCAAGAAATTTTTGCAAAGCTTTCACTGTTTTTGGAACTGGAAAATTGATCAAATCTGCAATTTTAGTTAAGTCAGGAGCAATACCTAGCGAACTTATGCAATGGCCCAAAAATTGGACTTCTGCATGAGCTAGATGACATTTTTCCGGTTTAACCCTTAAGTTTGCATTTTGTAACGCGCGAAAGACATTTTCTAGATCTTTAAGATGCTCTGAAAACGTGCGCGAAAACACAATTATATCGTCGATATATACGAGGCAGGTTTTCCAATTTAAACCAGCGAGAACAAGCTCCATAAGGCGCTGAAAATCGGTGGGGGCGTTTTTTAAACCGAAAAGGTAACACTTCGAATTCGTAGTGACCTACAGGACAAATAAAAGCGGTTTTTTCACGCGATTTTTCATCAAGGGGGATCTGCCAATACCCAGATTTTAAGTCTAGCGTACTAAAGTAAGCTGCAGACCCTAGGGCATCAAAATAATCATCAATTTGAGGAAGGGGGTAAATTTGGGTTTTTGTCACATCATTTAGTCGGCGATAATCCACAACTGGGCGGAGGGAACCATCTTTTTCCCAATTAAAAACAAAGGACTGGCCCAGGGGCTTGTTGTTGGCCTGATGACTTTTTCCGCGATCATTTCATTGATTATTCTTTGCATGGCTTGTCGGCACGCGTGTTCGACACGATAAGTTTTACCTACAACAGGGGGACTATCCCCTGTGTCAATATGATGCTTAACAAGCGGAGTGCGACCAAGTGGTTCGCCTTTTAAAGCGAATATCGAATTATATTTATGACAAAGATCACAAATTTGCTGTTGTTCCTTAGAATTAGCGATGCAACCCTGTAAAGCCTTATTTATCGAAGAAAAAAGTTCGATTGAGCGATCGTCTGAAACAGAAACATGAGATACGACATCAACATCAGACGTTAGCGATCCAATTAGCTCTCCAGTGTCGACTTGAACAGGCGATTTCGAGATGTTACATAATCGCAGAGGAAAAACTGAAACTGAGGTGTCGACAATTGCAGGGGCGACAAAAAGTGAACTTTTGCGCATGAAATCTGGATCGGGCTCAAAAAGTGCAATATCTGCATCGTAGGAACCATGACTTATATATGCAGGTGTTATTAATTCGTGACGCGGCAAAATTGTGATCGGCTCTGAAATTGAAACATGCACGCAGATAGGACATGCGCTTTTAGCATTTGGGTTGGTGCGATACTGTAATTTTTCGCTCGGTGATAAAAGATTTAATTTTATACTATTTATGAACGCGCAATCTTTGATGGGATTTACCCAGAGTAATGCGGAATGGCAAAAATCAAAACCGAGAAGCATGTCTTCTGGCAATTTATCGATAATAGACACTAACGTGGGTATAGAATGATCTGCAATAGTTATAGTCATATTAAAATTAAAGCGAACAACTACTGTTGTGTCACCTACACCGTGCACAACTTTAGACGTTTGTTTCGGAGGTAACCTGAAACCAAGTCTTAAAAATGCTGCAGTAGTCATCATTGTGACTTGCGAGCCAGTATCAATTAGTGCCGGGATTTTTACACCATGAATTTCAGCCAAAATGGTAGGTAAATTTGTACCTGCATGACTAACTATCGGAATATCAGAGTCCTGATTTAAGGTGGGGGATGACGCCATTTTTTCATAAACTGCTAATCTTCGTTGCAATCTTTCGTATTCTTCCAAAAATGCTTGGGATGCAAAATTTTCTTCCCGCTTATTTGCTTCAGGTTGATGAGAAGTAACCGTGTTTGCATCTTTTTCAGGCGAGTAGGGCGGTTGCGGCAGGGGATAATCTCTGGCGGGCTGGTAATTTGCTACATATGTGACATTAGGAGGATAATTGTGCGGCGCAGAACGATAATTGGAATTATAATACGTGTTACGCTGTTCTGGCGGATGAGTCACATAAGGATTATTTTGGCGATAGTCATAAGATTGCATGCGATTATCATAAGGCTGGTTCTGATAGTTTTGGCGATAATTCGGCGCATAGTCATTATAGTTTTGCCTAAAAATTGGACGCGAGCGTCTAGAATCAAAACGTGCGTCAGAACTTTGCAACATAGGTTGGCGATTTTGACTTTGATTGCGATATCTAGGCTATAGATGGTGGACGATTATTATAATTTGGGCGCGAAGATGAGCGATTACGATTATTCCAAGAACGCTGACTGACTACGCTGGATGCACATCAAAATTGTTTCTTGATTGCTTTGCATTTTCATCTAATTTGCGCTGCTTTTGCCATTGAAAACACTGTTCTTGCATGTGACCATTTCTTTTACAGTATGTGCAATATTTTTGCGATATATTCTCATCATTTGCAGGGCGATTTGAGCGATTATATGTTTTATTGCGCAACTGATCAGAATCGACATTATTCGTAGAACATACAGATTCTTTAGGAAACGCACCTCCTGTAGGAGTAGCGGTTGTTGAAACATAAAGTGTTGGCGCTTTCTTCGCCTCAAGTTGGCGATTCGCATATTCTGCGCATTTAGCATTGTGCAAAAACTCCTGCAGCTCAGCTTCAGGCGCGCGTTGATAAGCTGCAGTTGAAATTTCAGGTAGCATACCGCACTTTAATTGATGTCGAAGCATTTCGTTGAATTGCTCGGAGTCGGTTTCAATATGATATGAGGTCTAGCGCGCCTTAATTGTTTGTGAAGCGCGAGATAGTAAGCTTGGACAGACTCATTGGGCTGTTGCTTACGGTCAAGAAAGTGGTCATATAACGTATCGTGATCGAGAGGGCGAAATTCCGCAATCATAGCGTACTTAGTCTTAGTATAAGAATTACGCACTTCTTGAGGTAACGCTTCGTACAAATTTAACGCATAGTCGTCGAAAAATGATGAAACAAATTCAGCTCTATCTTTTTTGTCGATTTTATATATTTTTGCCAATCTTTCAAATTCGCTGAAAAATTTTCGAATATCAGTTTTTTCACCCTGAAAAGATTTCCTAGCAGCTACTGCTATATGCATTTGCTGTATGAATGGACCACAATTAATGGCCTCTGCCACAGATGATTTGTCATTACGAAGATGATGATGAGGAATCTGAATTATGGCGCGAGCGACGTGAAGTGCAACTGCGAACGTAGCTGCTACTGCGACGTGAGCGATGCGAATCTTCCAGACTGCGAAGTAGCTAGTGTCCTCATCTGAAAATGTGACATGACGCTTACTCGTTGGCGGCGCGATTATATTGTCCCTTACTCTCGATTCATCATTAGGATTTGCTAAAATACCTTGCACAGAAAAATTATCGTTCCTCTGATGCAACGCATGCTGCATGGGCGCGCTTTCTGCATTAGGAGGAAAATAGTGCAAAGGCGGCGGATTTAAAGAAGGATGTTGCATATTATTTACAGCATTAGGCACAAATTCGGGTGCTAGCTGATTTAAAGGCCGCTGCAAAAATTCTGAAAAAGTAGGCGCGTTTTCAACACTTTGCTGATTAAACGCGTGCTGCAAAGGATGCGCAGAATTAGGTAAATTATCCGCAAGAAGAGGGTTTTGCACATGCTGCTCACACATACGCGACGATCTAAAATCAACAGGCGTACGATCACTCATGGGTAAGATAGGCACAGATGTCCTTTCAGACGCGAGTATAACCTTAGGCTTAGGATTAATTATAGGAGGCCGAATGACAGGTGATGAATTATCAAACTCGGTTTCGTTATTTACCGTCTGTTCGACACGCCGTTTTGGTAACTCGATAGGTACATGATTAATTACGTTTTTGTTGTTATGTACTCGCAAAGACTGATTAGCCTCAGGGCGAGCAGAAAACGTAGCCGTAAGCCTTAGGTTATTAATTTCGTCACGAATTTGGCGCATTTCTTGCGCATGCTGGGAATTCAATTTTTCCTGCTGAGAATTCATTTTTTCCTGTTGGGCATTCATTTTCTGAAAATTCTCGAGAATAGCCAAAAGTATTCGATCAGAATTTGTCGAATTTGGACGAGTTTCGTCCTCATTTTGCTTTTCAGAAGCGTTACTTTCCATATCGAAAGTTCGAACAGGTAAAACGGCTTTGTTTTCCAGCTGATTATCATTATTTGCGATTAAGTTATGATCATTATTAATGATCGTTACGTCAGAACGATTTTCAGCAAGTATATTGGCAGAATTTCCGCTTCCTGAACGGATACTGCCAGTAGTGGATTCATTATCAGAAGGAATGACAGAGGTATTATTCGCCGAAGGGGGTAATGCATTATTATCATTCGCCGCAGAACTGGTTTGATCATTTTGCAATTGGCGGGCAGGACTGAGATTGTGGCGGCACCTTTTTAACTGGAGGAGTACGAAGAATTTTCTTACCACCCATTTTAAAAATGGAACGTTTGAAATATGAACGTTAGGTAAAAGAAAATTTTTTCTCCAAAAATCGGCAATCTTAAAATCTGAAAAAAAATTTTCGAATTGGACCCCTCTAGGTATGGGTTTTTCCAAAACGTACCTCTGTGTGCCAAAATAGCAACAAGTACAAAAGAGAGGCGAAGGAAAAATTATATGCGTGGCGAAAAATATATTGATTAGTCGATTGGGTATAGAAAAAAATACCAACGACTTTGCCACGAAGTACACAAAATTTTTTCCACAAATGCTTAAATTAGCAACTTTGCTCTGAAGACACAAAATTATTTCCACAGCTGCTTAAATCAGCAACTTTATTTCGAAGCCACAAAATTTTTTTCCAGATGCCCAAATTGAATGCGTAGTGCGTCACGCAAATAATATGATAAAACTAATACACATATTTAGAATGGCCAAAAATAAATATTTTTGGGTAGGAAAAATATTATGTATTAATTTAAATGATGACAGACACCGGATCGGTTGTCGCGAGCAACCTTAAGGGGGGACCTCCACTGTAACTTTTAGGGCTTTAGTTACCTTGGAGTTGTCTTAGCGCGCGCAAACGAGTTTGCTGATTAAGTACTTGAAGTATGTACGGATAGCTAAACCGACAGCACGCCATCGGGGAAGATACCCAACACACAACAACTACCAAAGCAACGAACCCCAATAAGTACCTTCGGGGCTTACCTAAGTACCTTTGCTACAACTAGCGCTGGATAGGAAACTGCGGCAATTCACCTGCACTTTTCCAATTATGGGAAGGGAAATCCGACCGCGGTTCCTAACACAGGAGTAATTAGATAACCCCGGTATTCGCCCTAGGTCCTTGGACCTTTTTAGACCAAAAGAATAATTTTCGCGAAAAGAATTGAAAAGGTTTCGCACCAGATTACCTATGGCGAAACTACTTATAAATTCCGGTTCCAATAGCACTCTGTACTTAAATCACAACAACAAAGAGCTCTATTCCGGGCTGTCATCAACTATAAAAATTATGTAATAATTTTTATAGATTTTTGGTTCGAAAGAGGAATTATGAATTTTGCACAAAATGATAAATAAAAGGTTTTACCCAATAGAATCCGGCAATTATTTAAGTCGAGGCCGGCCAATTCCCAATCCTTAACTGCCTGCGGTATAATGCACCTCTAGACAGCTAATTTTCTAGCTTTTACCAAATCAAAACAATATGTACAGGAAATGGCGCTGATAGAGTCGGAAACGACACGCCAAAAACGCAAAGGCTAATCTGCCACCAACTAACTAATCAGACTAATAATCGTAGGGGGAATGGCCTACAGTAATATAAGAAGAAAAATATTGTATAATGTGTTTATAACAAAAATGGGTGCTGCTTGCACATAGATTTTTCGGGTCTCCGCACAGGCTCAACGTGAATAGCGGTCATGTCGCCTATGTTTTAAATGTAAAAAGTGATAGGGGACTTGTAGGGGGTTCCACAGTAAAAGGTCGCATCTTTGTATCCCTCGCGACACATAGCGACAAGAGTCCAACCAATTGACACTGCGTGGTCGGAATGCCTCCGCATGTCATACTATCGATGATCTGAAAACTATGGCTGGATCGCCAAAGTGGAACCATACGTGGGCAGCAAGAAAATTCTGGGGGGGTGCAAGATTTTTTGAAGGTCGAAAAATGGCCTTAAAAATGGTGGTATGGCGATAAAAACACCATTTTTCGACGTTTCTCATCAAGCACTATCCATTGGCATCAAAAAATTGCGGAAAAAACGAAAAAAATTTTCAAAAATTGAATTCTGGGGGAGTATTTTGATTTCTGGGGGGGGGGGATAGATTTCTGGGGGGTGCACACCCCCCAAACCCCCCCCCCACGCCCAGGTGTGAGTGGAACCAAAGGACCGGATGGTCGGAATTGGCGCACTAAGGTGCGTAATGGCCGTACAACTAACGGCACGTGTAGATACACTATCTACATAGGTAAGCAAACCTGGAGCCTGGGAGAAACGGGAGAAACGGTGAATGAAACCATGACAAGCATCGGTAGGTAACCAAACCCGGAGCCTGAGAGAAACGGGAGAAATGGGAGAAACCATGATAAGCATAGGTAATCAAACCCGGAGCCTGGGAGAAACGGGAGAACGGCGAAACCATGACAAGCATAGGTAGGTAACCAAATCCGAGCCTGGGAGAAACGGGAGAAAGTGCGAAACCATGATACGCATAGGCAACCAAACCCGGAGCCTTGGAACGGGAGAACGGGAGAAACCATGATAAGCATAGGTAACCAAACCCGGAGCCTGTGAGAAACGGGTGAAACGGCGAAACCATGACAAGTGGTAACCAAACCCGGAGCCTGGGAGAAACGGGAGAAACGGGAGAAACTGCGAAACCATGATAGAAACGGCGAAACTATTGATGGGAGGAAATTTCGCCGTTTCTCTCGTTTCTCCCAGGCTCCGGGTATGGTTACCTATGTTTATCATGGTTTCCGCCGTTTCTCCCGTTTCTCCACGCTCCGTGCTTGGTTACCTATGCTTATCAGGGTTGCGCCGTTTCTCCCGTTTCTCTCAGGCTCCGGGCGTATTTACCTAATGAAATATACCATAAAAATCCCAAATGCAATGTGCATTATCTTGGCAAAGTAAATGAGGACAGTATCACGTGTTACATGTTGAAATGCTTACTGAGTTTCAAAAATATTGAAAATAACTTAAAAATATTCAAAAAATATTTGAAATAAAAATAAATACAACTGCTAGTTTTAAAAAATTAATTGGAAATTTTAAATGGTCGAGAAGCACTTGATTAAAGATTTAGTTTTTTCCTTGCATTTACTGACGAGTGCCTATCGCTCTAATCAATGAATAGACTCAAATTGCCGACATTATTTTGGATGGGTCTAACAGCAAATTGGTTGTAGTATAATTTTTCACATTGGATTTACCGATGAATTGGGTTACTGAGCATCCGGGTCTGTGCAATGTTTATTACTTCCGGCAGAATATTTAAATGAAGACATTGACGATACAACGACTATAACATACTTTTTTATTTTTCCCGGTGGTTTTATTGAAACCTTGAGTTCAATGAGTCAGCAGGTCTCTAATGAAGTGTGATGCTTTTTGTCGTGTTACTTGTGATTAGACATGCACGTGAGGGGGCGAGGGTCTAGATCTTCAAAATGGAAAAAAGGAAAATTTTTCGGCAAAAGCAAGGCAGAAAAGACGGGTAAAAATGAATGAAAATGAAAATTCTCTGCAAAAGTGCTTGAAGTTGACAAAAAATTGTGGATAAAGATAGTTTTTACGCTATTTTAGCATTTGTACCACTTCTTGAGGTCAGTTTGGCTAAAAAACTCTGGCTCACAACCATGTTGTGCATCGTGTGGCTTATGCTGATTTGAAACAAGAAAAAATTCTGGTGATCATGCATTTTGGTTAGTTACTTTACTTTGCAGTCCGATGATCTATAGTCTGAATTTCATTTAACTTCGTGCATAAATTCTAAGAATTTTCGTCGACATTAGGCCGAAGATTACGACATTTATATATCAGATCAATGCTATAATCGCAATCTGTCAACTTATTGCCGTAAATAGTTTTAAAATTTATGACCGAAGTTGTGTGAAACAGACTATAAATATCGAGTTCCTCCATTTATTATCACTTCAGTCTTATTTTTTGAACACGGATTGAAAAGTTTTGAATATAAATACTTTGCAACCCTTTCGGTTATTTGAACTAAAACGAATCTATTTTCATGATTAAAACAATTCGATTAGGTCGCGAATTCAGTCCTCGTAGCCGAAAATGCGGATGACTCGGAATCACCCATTATTTATAAACCATTCGAATGTATCGTCGGTGATCCTGGACGTTTCAAACATTTTACGCTGAAAATGAGTGAATATGAAATCCTATGTTGGGCTCCAATTTTAGACGATGATCTTTGCTCTAAGCTAAAAAGCTACACATCCAAAATATATAAAGTGTGTGGAGGCAGCAGTTTTGCCAGGTATGCATATGCATCATCTATAATTTTAATTTCGAGTTGTCAGCATACGTGGGCAGCACCAAAATTATTGGGGGTGCAAGATTTTTCAAAAGGTCAAAAAATGGCCTTAAAAATGGTGGTACGGCGAAAAAACACCATTTTTCGACGTTCTATCTATTGGCATAGAAAGATTGCGAAAAAAGTTTTCAAAAATTGAATTCTGGGGGGTATTTTGGTTTCTGGGGGTATTTTGGTTTCTCGGGGGTTGCATACCCCCAAACCCCCCACGCCCAAGTGTGGTTGTCAGTGGGTGTGTGTGTGTATGTTCGAGAAAAAGTTTTTACTGAAAAATACAGTGATACTCATATTTTGGCTCAATAAGTACTCCGGTCACCTGATTCCGTTTTTTTTATCAAAATGGCTCGATTTGGCTCCTGTAAGCCGGAAACAACGGATTACTATAAAAAGTTTTGGCGACTCTTGCGGTTTATATAATTGCTGTGGAGCAAATTTGTTACGCCAAATTAAACCAACTTTACTGCGCTATCGACTGGTGTAAAGCACTTTGCACCGCAGTGTAAACTGACGAGAAACCGTTAGAAAAACGCTTTTTAAAGTGCATTTTTCTAAATATCTTAGATCGCAGCTAATGAATCTTATTTAAATTTCAACTATTGTTAGTGATGTTACTTCCGACCTTACTGTAGAAATTAAAGAAAATTCGCAGATTGGTTTTCGAGATTCAGGAGCCCAACATACCCTATCCATAACACAAAATTTTGGATTTTTGTCTTTTTGCAGAAGCACACCATGGTTGTTACTTCCCAAATTTGGCCCCTAGGGTTTATAGGACCTCTGATTCCGAATTGACTACTGAAAGAGCACGATCTGGCACTGTAATAGACGTAGGAGACAGGTTAACAGGAAATTACGGAAGGTTGCAAAAAGCACGTTTACACATTGAAGACGATCAAAGCAGGATATCAAATTATAAATGTTCTTTTGAATAATGTAAAGCAACGTGCTACGATTCAATGTGAACAAACCGAAAGCAGCAAACACATAGCTTTTAAAAATGCTAAATACGATTTTAAATATCTCTGCTTCCAGCGGCGAATTTTATATGGAACTTTTAGCGTTTGTTTACCAATTATAAAAAAATATAGTCAAACTTTTATTTAATTTTCAGCGCAGTTTACAATGCCCACTATTTGTCACAAGAGTAGAAAACGGAAGTAAAAATATTGATAAAACAAAATAAAATCAGTCTTTGTAAAGTGATTAAACAAATCAGCTTAGCTGAGATCGTAACATTTTGGTAAACAAATTGACGTCCATACAACCATGATTTGATTTGCAGAGCGAAGGCAACCTTAGAGAAGTTAATAATTTCTGAGTAGCGCTCTTTAATGATATATCGACGTTTATCTTAGACTGAGACATGCCAATGGATATTACGGAGTGAGTGAGAGAAGGCAGTAAAATTTGAACGGATTAAACAAGAAAAGTGCTTCCCAGTGTAAACTTTACACTTGTGCTAATAATGCAATATTGGGTTTATAAAAATAAAATAAAGTAGGATCTGTAACGCTAAAGTCAGGGCACATTTTAAGCATAATTTACATGTTACGCCTCCCTAGCGGAGTAGCTGGAGAAATTTAGTTTTTCGTCTCGAACCCTTTACACTAAAACGATCACAGATCAAGAAATATTGCGTTAAAAGAGAAAAAATTATGTTTTGAGATGTTCCAACCCTCTACATTATAAAACTAATTGGACTGCACTGAAATCGACAATTGACTTAGATGAGCTGAAAAACACGCAAAGAGTAAAAAACACGTATACTTTACACTTTTGTGTAACAAACATTGAGTGTGAAGCAATTTCAAGGTCAGATTCGTAATCTGCAACTCGGGGGCAACATTTAAAAAAAAATTGGCCCTCCGCAAATTATTTGATTTTCGGTTCACACTTTACACACTCATTGCTAACTCGGTATTGAGTGTAAACACAAACAAAACACCGGCAACGAATTTTTTAGTTATCCATCGATAAAAAAACTGCACCTCCCAGGTGTGTGCCGTTGTTGTTGTGAGGGGGCACAAATTTCGCACTCGCTGTGATAAACATATAAGAAAAAAGGATGGCCAAGTGTATTATAGGTAGCGCTATCGCGCTACCTATGATCACTGAGAAGAGTTTAAAACAATCAGCCGCTACGAGAACATAATTGAAGAAGCCAGTTATGCAGTAAAAGTAATACCGTAATAAGACTTTTGCGAAAATGGGTCGTTTGGAATGGAACAGACTATAGTAATGATATAAATTTGACTATAAAAATTAATGTGGCATATGCACGTTATACACAACGTTCAAGTAGAGTATGTATACCTTTTTTATACCTACTGTCACAGCGGTATGCTGCTGTCATTTTAAATTCCTCTAAACAGCATGAATCTTGAAGGCGAAATGAAACTTTAGTTCGCAGGAACTTTTTGTAATAATAAATTCCATGGGCTATAGTCTGTTTCTTTTATCCGTGAGCTTTTTCAGTAAATGTTTTCGGAGGCTACAGTAACCCCTTCTTTCTTAATTACTGTAGGTCGCCAGATTTCACTGTAGCTACATAGCAAGGAAGGTTTTTCAACAGCATTTTTGCGGCATAATTTACTCTTGTCTTCCAGCAGATCAATCAACTCGCGCATTCTGCATATCCTAAGTTGACACTTTAAACACAATAGACTAAGATGTTAAGAAACGCCGCGAACTCCCGCATAACTCAGTGGTAAAACGTCTGCTTGTCGTCGAAGCAAGCCGGATTCGATCCCAGCCGATAGCTTTTTATTTAGCGCACTTACTACAGTATGTCCCAGCACTGATTAAATGTCTGAATTAAATTTATTTGGGCGAAATAGTGAATTAAACATGGCAGAATTCCAGCCACTCGCTCTCACTAAGCTGATCTGCTGAATTATGTACAGTAATTCGTCTTGGTTCGCTCACTGTAACCCATAAAAAAATTTACTAAAAAGCTCTCGAATAAATGAAACAGACTATAAGCGGAAGTACTGGTGATTCGCCAGGCTTACATTCAAGATTTAAAAGAGAAGACAGACTCTAACCGTTTTGCGCGTTATCTCAAAGTCTACTTCAATTTTCGCGATAGCTAATGAAGAATGCATTTTTCAACGTTTTTAAACATGCTCAACCATTTGTTACTTTTAAATTCGAAATTACCGAAAATTTCTGCGCCTTGTTAGTCAGTCAATATCAAATTTAGATTATTAAGGCGCTTGTGCCGCAATTTTTTATACTTCTATAGAAATTCAGGCGTTTTTATTTTTGAAGCAAATAGCATGATAAAATGTTTCACTACCATTTAAATTTGAACTTGCGCTGTCGGAGAATGAAAAAATACAGTTGTTTTTTACTTCTTCAAAATTCTGTAGGCAATGTCTAGTGATGCTGTTACGGAAAAATATTTCAAATGTAGCATGTAGCACCGAAATCATAACTTTTTTAACGAGGAGAAGCGAATTTTCTACATTTTGCGCACTGTGTTCAAAAAATTGTTGGAAATGTAAAGGCAGCGTAAGGTCTTCTCTCTGAACAAAAATTGCCGTGCGTCTTTCAGCGTAAAATATATAAAAACGGAAGATTTTAGTAAATTTAAATTTTTTTGCATAAGTTTTAGACAAAAACTGAGACGATTGATCAGTTTTTGTACGCCATAGTCATCTTTCATACTGCGTAATTGTTCGCTATTGGCCTCTTTATCGTAGTTACCCTTTAGTGCAATTTCACCTTAGATTTATTTTATTCGATAAGCAAGGCACATAAGGCCCACAGAGGCAAAAATAAGTTTTTCGTAAAAAAATATTTGATGTCATCCAAAAGCAACGAATTATAATAATTTGTGTGTGTTTTTACGCTTACACAATCTGTTCAGACAGCAATCTAATAAGGACAAATTTTTTAGTTCCTTTGTCCCTGTCTGAGTTATCCAAATCAGCCATGCTTTACGCCTAGATGTGACCATAGGTGGGCAGCACCAAAATTCTGAGGGAGGGGAGGGGGTGCAAGATTTCTTGAAGGTCTAAAAATGGTCTTATAAATGGTAGTATGACAAAAAACGCCATTTTTCAACGTTTCTCATCGAGCACTATCCATTAGCATCAAAAATTTTCGAAAAAACAAGAAAACTTCAAAAATCGAATTCTGGGGGGTATTCGGCCTTCTGGGGGTGTATACTTCCAACACCCCATGCCCACGTGTGGATGGGACCTACCTAATGTTGTTCCATAATGCGATGACACATCACATACAGAAGAGGTTCGGTTGGGTTTGATGGTCGATCTGAGGAGTCAGCCGGTCTGCGGGGTCGGTTGGCAAGGGCGGATTTAAAGAGGGGCTGAAGGCGACCGCCCCCTCCCATTGGCCGAAAATCTTTGGCGAGATAAAGAATGGATATGCAATTTGCAATGATTTTTGGCTGTCAGTGACCATAATTTCTCAAATTCTTCCGGCGCTATGCGCCGGATGATACCTATTAATGACATTTATTTACTTTCTTGGCGACCTGGAAGCACGGTTTTTTTGTATCCGGCAAAGATTTGTCCCGACGTACTAAGACTTTTCGGGGCTGTCTTTGTACATGTACAAAGATTTTAGGAAAAACAATAATTGCAAAAAAGGTCTAAAATTCGCAATAAATTGTGTGTTCTTTACATATATATTCAAATAATGGCAGAAAGTGCATTTCAAAAAGAAAAATGTCAAATTTTTCGGTGCTTTGCGCCGTTTCAAGACGATTCCTAATGATTTTTGCCCTCATAAAACCAGGAATTAGCCAAAATACACTACCAAAGGTCGAACAACTTTGTTTTTACCACACTAAAGTCGTTACCGTACTATATCATAGTATCCGAAAATTTATGTGTACAAAATGTACAAAGACTTTTAGGGACCATCTTTGTACATGCACAAACGGACCTTGTACAAAAAAACACTGACTGGAAGCCATTTTCTGTTCATGTAGGTTTCAAAACTATTTTAACAGCAGAAACAGCTATTTTTGCATAGTTTTCTTATATTTTCAATTAAAAATTTCGATGTTTCGCATCAAACGCTATGAATACAGGAAATCAAGCAATAAATCATGCTTCTAGACGTCTATCCGCCTCACAAATTTTCCGGCGCTAGCATTCTGTTTAAAAGCCTGAATCAGTCAAAATATGTATCTTCATACTACTTTAGTAATATCAGTTTTCTTGTTAGAAGCTTGAACTGTCAAAATTGTTCTGTATAAATTTGATAGTTTTCTGCTCTCTCAGACTAGAAACATTCAGAAAAGGCGGCAAAAACGACTTAATTTTTTCGGGCTTTGCGCCACTTATTAATTCTGAACTGTTTGTCAATAAAAAGGCCGTAAATTCTACATAAAAACAATAAAAATTTCAGAAATTTTCGGCGGTTCGCGCCGCTTTACACTTTTGTATTTTTGATGGTCAGAAACCCATAAATTATAGGCTACACTACTAAAGGTCGAAAAACTCAGTTTTACTATACAAAACATTACTGACATTCAATGCAAAAGTAGTCTTAAAAAAATGTTTTGTGTATGCCTCCCTCCCGAACCAAAATCCTGGCTACGCCTCTACTATTATAGTCTGTTTCACATAACTTCGCGCATAAATTTAAAGAATTTTTATCGACACTAAGCCGAGGTTTACGATAATTATATATCACATCAATGCTATAATCACAATCTGTCAGCTTATTGTCGAAGGTAGTTTTAAAATTTATGAACGAACTTGTGTGAAACAGACTATAGATAGCAAAGAAAAATGCTCCGATGGAACAAAAAAGGGGAATATACTTGGGATTGTGAATTATCGAGGATGTAAAAGGAGGGGACTAGGAAAAATCTCCCTATGTTATATGCCAAGAATCACGAAATATGTAAAAAATCAGACTTTCTCTAAACAAAGCAAAAAATCGAAGTATATTCTGCGGTCTCTGAAAAAACGTATTATTTTAAAATAATTTTTTCTGATTGACATAATATCTTAAAAGCATATTACGTAATGCAACTTTTTGCAGACTTCATTCAACTTTGAGTTGCTTAATAATGTGACTGAAAGTGAAATGCTGTTAACAAATCATAATTAAGTTGTACGTATTTCATTATTACTAAGCATGTCACTTAGCAGATACAGCCATTCTAAGTGTCAAAGTGCAAGCAATATTCAAATTACCAAAAAATTGATTGAAAAAAAGCAGCGAATTAGCAATGCAGTAGCTAAGCGAATTGAATGAAATAGTACATATCGATGCATTCAAGACAATCGATGATATTGTTGGTTCAAAGCAGTAGGAAACACGGAAGCTGACGTGCAACAGACCTTATGTAGATACTCTTTTACACATGTCTACAGCAATTGTTTACTAAACTTTTACATTTTTCAAAGGCCGCAGAATATACTTCGATTTTTTGCATTGTTTAGAGAAAGTCTGATTTTTTACATATTTTGTGATTCTTGGCATATAACATAGGGAGATTTTTCCTAGTCCCCTCCTTTTACATCCTCGATAATTCACAATCCCAAGTATATTCCCCTTTTTTGTTCCATCGGAGCATTTTTCTTTGCTAGTACCCCACTTTTAATTAGCAAGATTTGAAAATACAATACTAGATTTCATTTACTGTGCGGTTCTTCTTATAATTGAATGGTTTAAACTCTACAAAGCTACTAGTTGTAGAAGAAACAAACATTCTGATTAGTAATTCTTATGTTACGTAGAATATCCTGTAAAGAAATCTGCTTCCAAAACTTTCTAGAGCTCAACTTAATTTACATTTTAAACTTTACACAAGAGTGTAAAAGAATTTTAGTGGGATTAATAATTTCGATATTGCTCTGATATAACGATCAGCATTTATTGAGAAATGAAACCTCTATAATCTTCTAAGAACAAATTAACATTAGGTGTTAATCACTTTACACTACTCTTCATGCGCCTCTAGCAGACGTATCACATCTGTTTCCATATATATTTTACGACTTTAGGGAAAAAATAAGTTACCGTGAGGCTCTAGAATGAAGCTTATTATATAGTGTAAACTTTACACTAGCAACGAGTGTAAAGTAGATTTTAGTCGGATTTGTAAATTCGATATTACTCGGATATTACGATCAACATTCATGAAAAATTACGTCTCCATAACGCCTTATTTGATTCCATGTAAATTTTCAGATTTTGGCAAAAAATTTAGGTTTTTGCAAAGCTCTAGAACGAAGATAAACCACTTTACATCACTATTAACAAACGCGCCCAGTTGACGTCCCTTATTTGATTCCATGTAAATTTTCAGATTTCGGCAAAAAATTCAGGTTTTCGCAAAGCTCTAGAACGAAGATTAATTAGCAGTGTAAACCTTACACAACCGCCTAGTGTAAAGAGGTTTTTATTCCGATTTGTAAATCTGATATTACTCGGATATTATTATCAACAATTATGAAAAAATTGCATGTCTACAATGGTCTGAGGACAAATAAACAATGAGTATAAACTACTTTACATCACTGTTGGATGTAAACAAACGCGCCTACGTGACGTCTCACATTTGATTCTTTGAAAATTTCTAGACTCCAGGAGAAAATTAGGTTTCTGGAATGCTAAAAAACGAAGATAAATACCTATGTAGTGTAAACTTCATGTAAACACCTAGTGTAAAGAAGATTTTGGTCAGATTCGTAATTTTGATATTGTTCCGATATTACGATTAATATTTATGAAAAAATTAAGTCTCCATAATGTTCTATGGGCAAACTAACAATAGGTGTAAACCACTTTACAACACTGTAGAGTGTAAACATATGCGCCAGACTGGCATATCAAATTTGGTTCCTGGTCCATTTCTAGACTTGATAATCGTGTCCCTGACTCATAACCGCAGAAGCAGGCAGAAAAAACAAGACAGAAACGCATTTTAAACACCAAATTTTTGACTTTACACTCGCTAAATATTCATGTATAGACAATTTGCTTTGACATGCACCCGATATAAAGCACTTTATTTTTATTCTATTGGACTTATCCCGACTTCTGGATGGAGAAAGTGGCGAACAAAAAACGCAACAAAAACGTATTTTTCATCATTTAGAACACTGTAAACTTTAAAAATTCCGTACCGAACTCCCCATTGAGTTTAAAGAAATTCGGTTTGGTACAATTTGTAGCTTTTAAATCGTAGTACATTCCTGTGTGCCAAAATTCTCTTGCAAAAATTATTTGGTATGATTTATTAATCAAAATTCGGAAAAAAAATTGTTTTTTCGCCCATTTTTTACCTCTGATTTCGAACTTTACACCCCCATAAATAACTCAATATTGCGTTTTTTTTAAATGCACTTTGCTGCGATGTGTAGCCCCTGAGAGGCACTTTATTACTGCTGTATTCGATTTACCCTGACTCATAAGCGGAAAAATTTGGCAGATAAATCTTAGTTAAAATCCGTTTTTTACACCATCCACTAGAGTGTAAACTTTAAACCCCAGGATCTAACTCACCATAGAGCGTAGAAGACTTTGCTTGTATGCAAAATGTAGCCCTTAATCCGCTCTACATTTCTGTCAGAAAACATTTCAAAAAACTCATAACTGGAGTTAGTACCAGACATAAGCAGGTTGAAAACTCGACCAAAAAGTGCTTTTTGACCACCAGATTTTCGCACTCTTTACACTGCCATTCGATAACTAATGCGAATTTCAGAAAACAAAAAAAGTACCATCTGTAGAATTCATCCTTCTAATATCCTTTGCTGTTCAATTCTTCGAGTCATCAATACTCAGTTGTCCACTTGCCGCATTATAAATGTCCCAAAATTTGTCCTATGTAATAACGTTACACAAAAACTTTACACCTTCTTTACACAGTCAGTTTTGAGTTTCAAGAGAAACAAAAAAACACGGGCAGCGAATTTTTTTATTGTCTTTCTTTTAAAAAAAACCGTACCTTCCAGAAGTGTCCCGTTATAGCTGTAGGGGGAGTGCACAGGTGTTAGGGGTACCCAAGTATATTATAGGTACGCGCTAACGCGCTACCTATGATACAGCTTAATAATAAATGCCGAAAAATTTATTTTTTGACATACAGATCAAATTTTGACCCTTTTTTACCCTTGAGATTTTCGAACTCACAGAATTCCTGATTTCTACCACTGCTCATTCACATGTGTGCCTAAAGCATGTTTTTGCTCGTTCAGCTACTACTATTCAATTGATTTCTAGTTAAACTGAAACAAATATTAAGATGTGACTATCGCATGTGCGCCAAAACGGGTCAAGTATACTTTTGGAGATTGATCCACAATGCGGCTTGTGTTGGATGCCGAACGAATATTGTTCCGCGAATTAATATATACTGCAGTATGACAACAATCAGACGAAATTTATGCAAAATCTTATAAGGTGTGCGTTTATAAAGTGGAGTAAAAAGAATGAACAGATTAGAATGGATTTGATAGATTTCACTGGAAAATGCGCAACACTTAAAGCAAGTGCTCCGCGCAATACTGTTTTAATGGATTTTGGACAGCTTCCGCACAATCTGATTAGACGGTCAGACTCAGACAGATGGCCCGTAGTCTGCAAGCAAATATTCTTAGAAAATTCAATTAGACTCTGTGATAATTTATCATTAGAAGTCAAAAGACAAAATTTATGCGAGTTCGACTTACTGGCCTTTAGCAGAGGATCAGCTACTCTGCCAAATATTACGGTCGACAGAGATTTGCGTCTGGTAACGCTTAAAGACTTTGAAGGCGGCGAAAAGATGATTCTAGAGAAGATTGAGAAAATATAATGAAATTTCTTCTTTATTCCGTAGTATTTATATGCATAATTCATTTTACCGTTGCCATTTGCTCATTTGTTCCTTGCTGTCAGAAAGGCTAGAATATTATTTATATACCTAAGTCAAATTCTAAAATCGAGTTTCACAAGGCTAAAAAACGTCAGAATTGACATCCAATGGCTTTAAATATGAATGTAAGTCTAGTTCAAAATGTTTATTTAGTACTCTCGAATCAACATAACAAGCATCAGGATATTTGTTCCGGTAGACTTTGTAATACTGCATGACAGAGTTAATCTCTTAGAGAACCTTTTTAATCACGTTTTCAATGGAGTTGCAGTCAAAATAAGCCGAAAAGTTTCGCTCAGATCTAGCGATTGCTATTTGAAATTCCAAAAAATCCTTTGATCACCTAAGAGCACACTCCTTGACCGTAAAATTCTACAACATAAAACTTTGTAGAATAAAACCGTTATGTTTCATTCATATGTAAATACAGAGGTGTCCTATGTGTACAAAGACGACATAGAACACGTGTATTTGCCTTCGAGATTTACCTAGGTACGTAGGTACTTAAGTCTACGCTTAGTGCTGGCCCCGATCGCGCGGCTCTAATGGCTTTCGATCTTTGGACCCTTAGAGACCTTACGGCTTCGATCCCCTCAGCCCTAATATTGCTGGCCGCTTTTATGTCGGGTGATCTCAGCAGCTACGCCCTAAGACCTAAGGCTACCTACCTAGTCTCGGTAATTGCCGCGGAGGTCAGTTGACCTATCTCAAGCTCAAGTTGTTTATTTAACTTATTTTCAATCAGTGCCTGGTTCGAAATGTTTTGGTTCCTAATATGTGTAGCACGCTGAACACTGAAAACAACAACAACGAGCTCTATGCTGATCAATCATCCTTAAAGATTAAATAATAATTTTGATCAATTTTTGGCTTGAGAGATAAATTATGATTTCCAAATAGAATAAACTATCATACGAAATTTACCTATCAGTCCACTAGATGGGTGGAAATCCTCGACGTAGGGATGGTGGCCGACCTAACCCTCGGTGTAACCAAAACCACTGGGTAGGTTTTCTATATTTTTATTCGACGCAGAATACACGGCCTATAGCCGGACAACAAAATACGCAAAAGAAAAACGATAATGTACAGTCGAATAACCGGCCAACGAAAAGCAAAAACGCCAGACTAAACTACAACGTTACATTCACTGGCCTCAAGGGCCATTACAGTAAATTAAGAACGATCAATTTAACGTAATACTAAATCACTTTTATCTCAGATCGAAAGTTCTCGATTCACGTAAGCGGTATGCATGAAACAATTACTATTATCATACACTTAGCTCTATGCTACCGGACAAGTATCTAAATGTTTTTTATTATTGAAAATTTGGGGAAATAATGGGAAAACCGAAGGCATAGCCCACAGTGCACTATCATAGATAGCTACTAGTATTGGCTATGTTATGGCTATTGCGAACTGCTAAGGCAGGTTCGCCTACACGTGTAACTCTCGCAGTTACACATATTCTGGCAAGGTTTTACGTTCTTTGATCAAAAATTGATTTAGCTATACAAAAACAAAATAAGGAATAGATTCGATTGTACATGGCCCACCCTTATTGTAGTAGGTACAATTTTTCATAGTAAAACTTCATATGCTTATTAATTGCTGCGCGTAGTCGATTACCATTGACTCAAGAATTGTGATTCGTGTAGGCACGTACATAGCTGGCCGTCCTATTTTGGGGGACCAACACCAATTTTGGGGGATTAAGCCCAAAAAGGCCAAAAATAGCACAAAATAACGTTAAAAAAGTCCCATTTGTCTGATTTTTTTGAATTTTGGGGATGCGTGAGATGCGTGCCTGGATTCGTGCAGAAGGTTGGGTGAAATAGATATTTTTAGCGTTACAAAGAACACCAAAGATTCACATTTTTCCTGCACCGCTGCTTTGTTCGTTTAATTCCAAGTCGTTCATCCAATTCTCGCATTCACCTATAGACTGTTTCACATAAGTTCGGGCATAAATTTTAAGAATTTTCTCCCGACAGTAAGCCGACGGATTACGAAAATTACATATCAGATCAATGCTATAATCGCAATCTGTCAGCTTTTTGTAGGAGCTTGTACGAAACGGACTATAATTGTCGTATTAACCCAAGCCTCGTACACCCTTGTCGTTCAACCAATTTTATTTCACCTGTCGTAGACATGTCCGAAAGCTGTCGCCTTATGCTGACTCGCTAAATTGAAGGTGTCTTTTTAATCGCCGTGCAGTAAAAAAGCCCAAAGAATTTTTAAACAGACTGTATAGTTTATTTGTTTTACCTAATGCATGCATGAATTCGCTCGGCAAACCGTTTTCCTTATTACTGTAGCAACTGAATCCTTCATAGTTCGACACGCCATATCTATGGAAAAGTTTGCTACCGACTCCGCCGAGCCAGGGAAAAATCGAGCGCTACATTAATAAGGATATTATATAGTTTACCGAGCAGATCCATGCACTATAGTCTGTTTCATCCCAAACGGCCCATTTTTGCTTTACGACTTTTTATTGTAGGAGAATATTTTACGGGTTAGGTTATTCGGGCAGTCTTTTAGATGCGTCATATGTTAAGCAAAGCACATTAAACATTAATAATCAGATTTTAAAGCAACCAGCTGTTAGGAGAGCATAAGTGAAGATGTCATTAGTACATTGAAAATATATTACAGTACTATTGCTTCGTCGAAAAACATCGTTTGGAATGGAACAGACTATGGGTTAAAAAATAAAGTATAGGTGTTTCTATCGTATCATTATTGTAGAGGATGCATAATCATAGGTAGCGCGTTAGCGCGTACCTAAAATATACTTGGGTACCCCCAACATATGCCCCCTCACAGCTATAACGGCATACATCTGGGATGTGCCGTTTTTTTAAACTAGATAATAAAAACTTAGGATCCCCATTTTTTTCTTGTTTACACTCAATACCGAGCGCGTCGTGAGTGTGTGAAGTTTACACCAAAATTCAAATGATTTGAAAGGGCCAATTTTTTAAAAAAAAATGTTTTCCCTAATTAGTAGGTTACGAATCTGGTCTTAAAATTTCTTTACACTCATTGGTTGTTGCACAGGAGTGTAAATTAGACGATTTTTGACTGTTTTCATGTGCAAGAGCATATCTAACTCATTTTACATTCTATGCAGTCTGATTGATTTCAAAAGGTAGACGGTTATAAAATCTAGGAGGTCTTTTTTATTTTTTAAACAATATTTTTTAAATTTAGAAGTGGTTTATTGTAAACAGTCTGGGACAAAAAAATAATTTTTCCCTGCCATATTCTCCACATAGTAGACAGAACGTGGTAACTACTCTTAAAATGTGCCTCGTCCTAAGCGCTACACGTCAAAATTTATTTTGTTTCTTTACAATCAATATTGCGTCATTAGTGCAGGTCTAAACTTTACACTAAAAAAAATTTTTCCGCCCAGAGCGTCGTGGATGATGAATTTTTTAAAAAATGTTCTCCCTAAGGTCAGAGTAACGAATCTGACCTTTAAATTTTTCTACAGCCATTGTTTGTTGAGATATGAAGAGTTGAACTTTGAATTCATAGGTAGCGCGTTAGCGCGTACCTATAATATACTTGGGTACCCCCAACATATGTCCCCCTCACAGCTATAACGGCACACATCTGTGAGGACCCCCATGTTTTGTTTACACTAAATACCGAGCGAGTCGTGAGTGTGTAAAGTTTACACCAAAAATTCAAATGATTTGCGGAGGGCCAAATTAAAAAAATGTTCTCCTTGATTAGTAGGTTACGAATCAGGTCTTAAAATTTTTTTACACTAATTAGCTGTTGCACAGGAGTGTAAATTAGACGGGTTTTTACTGTTTTCATGTGCACGAGCATATTTAACTCAGTTTTACATTCTATGCAGTCTGATTGATTTCAAAAGGTAGACGGTTATAAAATCTAGGGGTCTTTTTTATTTTTTTTAAAAACAATATTTTTTTAAATTTAGAGGCGATTTATTGTAAACAGTCTGTGACAAAAAAATAATTTTTCCCTGCCATATTCTCCACTTAATAGACAGAACGTGGTAACTACCTTTCAAATGTGCCTCGTCCTAAGCGCTACACGTCAAAATTTATTTTGTTTCTTTACAATCAATATTGCGTAATTAGTCCAGGTGTAAACTTTACACTGAAAAATTTTTTCCGCCCAGAGCGTCGTGAATGATGAATTTTTTTAAAAATGTTCTCCGTAAGGTCAGAATAACGAATCTGACCTTTAAACTGTTCTACAGCCACTGTTTTTTGAGGTATGAAGAGGTGAACTTTGAATTATATATCTATTCTCTAATGCAGATAGATAACTCCGTATTGCATATTGTTTGATCAGATTTTTCTTATTTCAGAGGTTTTTGACTCGTCTTTAATAAATAATTATTTTTATTATCATAAATGCACTATTCTTAAACTTCAGTAGAATGATGAATATTTTTTAATAATTGACTAAGTATTACAATTCGCTGATTTGTCGAGTTCGTGCAGAGGCTAACGCATCCGTTCTCGTATGCGGGTTTAAAAAAAGACTAATGGGTTCAAATCTTCTGACTACTGACTTTTTTAATTTTTCATTTAAATTCTTTCGGCAAAACCATGCACTTTCGACTTGTTTATGTCTGTCAACAACTCCGGTTATGAGATTTAAGAAATTTTTTTAGTCAGAAATGTACTATGGATTAAGGTCATCTTGTGTTTACCAGCAAACTTTTCTACAATCAATACGCAATTAGTACCAGGGATTTAAACTTTACACTCTAGTGGATGAGTAAAAAAATAGATTTTGTCCAAGATTTCTCTGCCAACTTTTTCGATTATGAGTTGGGATGAATTAAATAAAATAGAAATAAAATAACTTTCAATTGGTACAGGTCGAAGCAAGCCGCGTTCAAAAAAACGTAGTATTGAGTTGTTTAAGGGGTGTAAAGTTCGAAATCTGAGGTGTAAAATGGGCGAAAAACAGGTTTTTTTCGTATTTTGATTGGTAAATCATATCAAATATTTTGCGGAACATAAGTTTCGCACATTCAAACGTACTACAATCAAAGGGCTACAAACTGGCCCGAAACGAATTTATTTACAATCAATGGGGCGTTAGTTCAGATTTTAAAAGTTAACAATGTGGTGGACAGTGGAAAATACGTGTTTGTCCATTTTTTGTTCGCCACTTTCTCTGTTCAGAAGTCGGGCGAGGTCGAATAGGATAAAAATAAAGTACTTTCTAAGGGGTACGCGTCACAGCGAATTGCGTTTGTTTACATCAACATTTAGCTTTTTCGGGAGGTGTAAATTCAAAAAAATGGGGGATTAGACATGTTTCTGTCTTGTTTTTTCTGCCAAGTTCTGGGTTATGAGTCTGGACATAATCTCAAGTCTATAAAATTAACCAGAAACTTAATGTGATACGCCAGTTTGTTTGCACTCAACAGTGGTGTAAAGTGCTTCACATATGATATTTATTTGTCCACGGTTCATAGTGGAGAATTAATCTTTTCATAAATGTTGATCGTAATATCACAGTAATATCAGAATTACGAATCCGACTGAAATTTTCTTTACACTCTGTGGTTGTGTAAAGTTTACACTGCATCTTAACTTTAGTTCTAGAACCTTGCGGAAGCTTAATTTTTTTCAAAATGTTCTACGTAAAATCAGAATTGGGAATCTGACTGTTAGTTTTCTATACACCTAGTAGTTGTGTAAAGTTTGCACTATTATTTGTTGTCAATATGTAGTTTATACTACAAATTTATTTTACTTCCAAATCTGAGCGTTAGTGTTCCTTACACTTGATATTTGCGTAAAGTTTATGCTGAAAAACTTTGAACTATTTAGTTGTCTTGTTTAAAAAGGATAATGCTGATGTTAAGAACAATATTGTTTTCCGCTTTCTTGGACTGCTGTCATTATTGTGGTATGTTACTGTATGTGTTTTTTGACTGATGTACTGAAATCATGCTAATTAAAAGTAGGGTACTAGCAAAAAAATGCTCCGATGGAACAAAAAAAGATGAATATACTTGGAATTGCGGATTATTAAGGATGTAAAAGGAGGGGACTAGGAAAAATATACCTAAAGTCGCAAAATCTGCTTAAAATCACACTTTCTCTAAGCAACGCAAAAAATCGAAGTATATTCTGCGGCCAACAGATTAAAATAAATCTTTAACCATAAAAATGATTGAAATAGCAGCACGTTAGCTATGCAGTAGCTATGGGAAATGATATCGAGTAAGAGTCTTTCTAAGCCAATTGAATGAAATAGCAAACATTGATGCATCCAAGACAACTGAAGAAATTATTGGTTTAAAACAGTAGGAAACGCGTAAGTTGACTTAAAACAGACTAAATGTAAGTACAGTAGCATTCTCGTAACGATTGTGTGCACTAATTAATCGGCCCCTGCTTTGCTTGCTATAATGTTCATAACAAAATAAAATAACTTTAAATACAATACCACTTAGTTTTCTATCAATCAAGATACGAAGCTAGTCAGCGTTTCTACTTTCCAGCAATTAAAAAAAGTAAACATTATAGATTTCGTTTATACACTCTTATCTGAAAATTTGAACATTATTTAAAAAAGACACTTTGTTCGAAGCCGCAGAACATACTTAGATTTTTCGCGTTGCTTAGAGAAAGTGTGAGTTTTAGCAGATTTTGCGACTTTAGGTAGATTTTTCCTAGTCCCCTCCTTTTACATCCTTAATAATCCACAATTCCAAGTATATTCATCTTTTTTGTTTCATCGGAGCATTTTTCTTTGCTAGTGAATAATATATTTGTAAAATGTAAATTTAAAACGTAGTCATTCAAATTCTTTAGCCTCTATATGTTTACACTCGCCAGCTCATTATTCTTTCACTAGACGTTCCAAAGTGCGGTTGTGTTTTGACTTTGCTTCCTCAACCTAATACTACATAAATATGAAGTTGTGCGCAACAATTGGTCTCAAGTGGGTACAATAAAGCAAGTGCTAGCTAACCCACTATCAATAATTGATTTCGTAGCAGTCGGTCCAAGCCTAATTGTTCCTTGTAAAAATGACGCTAGCAGTATACTTGGTAGCCGGCTTAGGTCTAGCCGCTATCACATACTATCTTTATCGAAGAAGGCAGGAAGAAGGTAAACAGCCCGCTTTGCATGCATACATATTTTGATTGTGATCGAAAGTACACCGAAGAGACTAAAATTTATTTTAGAAAACCTTGTATGATGACAGATATTAAATCCATGCAAATAAATCACAGAAACGGCTTAAACTGAAACAATTTCAACAGTCTATAGATGCATGAATTTAAACTAAGCGAAATTATGAAGACTATAATTATTTTATTTTATGGTGCACCAGTGATAAAAAATGCTTCCATATATTTAAACAATATCCATAAATAATGTAACACAAAGGCTGCCTCAATTAATGGAGGATGAAAGAAAGAAAATTGCCATGAGCCGCTGTTTGGCGACAGGCTGGATTGGTGAATACATGGTAACATTACAGATTTTGACAGAAAAACATATTTTCTGATGCATGTAAATGCATCAAAAACACATTTTTTTCAAATCAAAATCGGTGATATTATCACATTCGTTGATTTTCAGCCAGGTCGACTCAGTCGGTATTTCTGAATCCAAATAAGTGGAAACTTCAAATTTTCCAATGTTAAAATGATGTATATGTATTCTTACATCGCGTTCTCTATCTTGTTCTTACGCTTACATAGGTTTAGTTTAGATCTTATAAGCTATAAAAAGATGCTTAGGTCGAGGTACATACTTCCGCTTGTGACATACCAACAGTACTTAGATCATTGTACAAATAATATGCAATTTATTTGCATAAGCATGAATCAAACGTATTTTTTGGCAAAATTATTTCCACAATCGTGCTCATCTTGTCATATATATCTAAAAACTTTATTTTTAGCAAAATAATTGCTCAGTTCTTTGTTGTTTGTTATTGGATACATATGAATTCATTTGTTCACGGCTAATTTTCGCAATAATCTCAGGTTTAGTCTGTTGTGTTGAATGTTTCAGATTTAGAAGCCCAACAACATGAAGAACATGCTGCTGCCGATGAAGGAAGAATCGCAGCTGAGGGTCAAGCTGAACCGGAGGCAAAAATGGCGATGGATAGAGTCGAAAAACAAGCTGAACAAGAATCAAGTATAAATAAGGTACATGAACCGGAGGCAAAAATGGCGATGGATAGAGTCGAAAAACAAGCTGAACAAGAATCAACTATAAATAAGGTACATACGCATATATAATTCGGAAAACGCTGATCCCTGAAATTTTTTCTCTTATATGAGAAGTACGACTCTTTAAGATCAGTGATAGCAAATTGACCTCAGAGTGAAGAGTGTCTCAGATTGAAATTCTAGTGATAAGGGAAATCGGTTCAAGTTCAGAATATGGTCCAAACGGGAAATTCGCTTTTTATACGAATTCAATTTAAAGCGCTTTTAGGTTGTAGGACTCTCAAAGAGAAAGCGCGTAAAAGATACTTAATCAAAATAAACCCACTATTAAAGGAACTACAGGACTTCAAACGTTGCGTTTCTCAGTGCTTAATTATAGGCATTTTTTACGCTTACTCTTAACTCTCTGTCTTTATCTCACAAAACTTAGGCTTAGTTTAGATGTTATAAGCCTAAAACAAGATTGTCCATATACTCCCGCTCAGGTCGACATACTCTTATTTCCATGGTCGTGCTCAGCATGTCGATCATGCTCAAAAACGGAATTTTCAGCAGGAAAACTTCCCCAAGTTCTTTATCGCCTATTTCTGTAAAATGTTTCGAAAATGGGATATTTTCATGCAAACCTTGAATTTTTCGTGATCGTTGGTTTTCGATCAAAATTTTTTCTTCGCTTTGTTTTAAGGTTACCTAAATGGAAATTTTGTTTTTAGGACATAATTCAATGAGCTTCAAAATTTTTTGCCCATGTTCTGAAATTACTCTGAGGAATCTTTCCAATAAAGTTTGATAAACTTTCTGGCAGACAGATCAGGGGCATACACGATAAATTCGTCATTCTGTTCATTCGATTCATTCATTGCTTATTCTGTATTTGTCTAATTTTTACATCTTGTATATATCTTTTATTTTACCAAAGTTTAAACGCATCAGTTATGATGGACCGTTTTTTTTAAATTTTCTCATGCAAGCTCTCCTCAAATATGCTTTATTATTCAAGCTTCTTGGGCCTTTAGAGGAGATGACTACTTTTTAGACTGGACAGTACAGATACCTTCGTAATTTTGAGCTGCGTGCGTCATGTAGCGAGAACTGATAAGCCTAAAACGGGCATAAAATTGTCAGTTAAAAGCTATAATACTGAGTAATAGGGGGATTAATTCACTGACGGTAGTACGGTATTGTTGGTAATCTGTGGCTGTCCGTCTTTCGGAAATCTTTCGATTGACTTATCGCTTTTTGTGCTACTTGTCGAACAGCCGGTAATATGATGCCAGCGGAGAGGCAGAGACCTGGGCTGGGCCTGGTTCCAATATGATTAGTCCTAATCCAGCATAAACCTGACTTCAGTGTTTAAACATACGTGGCCAGTTTTAAGCCTGACCTAAGCTAGGCTTAAGCTGAGCTTTAAAATGGCCACGTATTTTCAAACATTAAAGATAATTCAAGCCTGACTTAAGCCTAAACATATTGTAACCGAGCTCTGTTTACATGCAGCTTGAGTGCTTAAATAGAATTAGAGGTGGAAACTGGACAGTAATAAAAGGTTAAGGTTGTTTGGTCAATAAGCTAATCATATACCTTCTATGATCTAAGGATGAAGTGCACTTCAATCTGAATGCACAGACCGACAAAAGGTTCGCGTATAAGAATTTTTGATCCAAAGATTTTTAATTTTATTGAATGCAATATTAAAGAAATCGTCAAGGAATAAAGTTTCATAGTTAATCTAGAGCTATTAGACAGTCAGTGATAAAAAGCGCGATGCATGCAGACGAAGTAATGTTACTTTGCGCGCTGAATTTTAGGATTCAAACAATTATTTACCCTCTTAAACAGGCGAATTATAGTTGGGAACAATGTGTACATTCAAAAACCGAAGCCAAAAAATTAGCTTACTGTAATGATTAGTATATAATGGTTTTGTGACTAAGAATAAGGCTTACATTGCATCAAGAGAATTTTAATATGTACATAAATACTAGAGATGTCCTGAGCACCGGCACTGGCACTGGCGCGGCCGGTGCTCAGCTGATACCGAGGTCGGTGCTGAGCTTGTACCGGCGCGGTGTCGAATAAAATGCAGAAAATTATTTAATACAAAATGTAAACTTTTTATCGTTGATAAAAAAACAGAAATGACACAAAAAGGTTGCGTTTGTTAATTAAAATTCTTTTCTGGCCAACTGAAACATTTTTGATAGAATTGTGGCGCCCGCATTGGTACAGGAGTACCGGCACAGGCAACTGGTGAAAAAACTCGACACCTTTGTATATCACTAATACCTATTTATTGCGTTGCGTCCATTTTATTTGGTGCTTTAAAAACGATTTTAAAATGATATCTCCACGTCACAAACACACTTGGGCACGAAGGTCGGGGGTTAGACCTCAATAATATAAGTAAACTAAAAACGACAGAATCCCAGAATTAAATTTTTGGCATGTTTTTTCGAATTTTTCGCCAGTTTATCACTATCCAGACTTTCCAGAATTAAGCTGCTGCCACTGTTTTTTTTTGTACGAAACAAAGATTTTGAGGCTCGTACAAAGATTTTCGGAGCCATCTTTGTACAATGTACAAAGACTTTGGGGCAAAGAAATAGTAATTTTAACGTTTTTTGGAGTATTTTTTAGCAAAATTTCTAAAAATTTTCGTCGCTTCGCGCCGAGTATCATAATTACATTCTATTTAGCTCCAAGCGCGGGCATTTAACACTCCAAAATATATCTGTAAGCATCTTTGTATAGATTGAAGCATCTTTTACATCTATTTCCACTGTTTTATAAGGATTTTATGCAGAAAAAAGAACTATTAAACAACTTTGCACTGTTTTCTGCCGTTTGAGGATAAAATTGACTCTTTTATCTTTGCGATGCATTAAATTCATAAGCAAATTGATGTCTATTATGAGATTCAGTCAGCATATTGCAACCGCGTATTATTCATGATTGTGTAACACAAGTTATTTCAACTTACTGAGTCGAATTTTATGTGTAATTTCAACCTAAGACTCATGAAAATTTTGGCGTTTCGGACCGAACTAATATAACCAGCTGAATTTATGATAAAGTTACACCTTTTGCGAAGCGTGCGGGTCACGGATAACAATCTAGTAGTATGTAAAATTGTGTACATTCAATAGCATATCTATACGTTGTATGTACAAAAAAATTTTCGCTCGTACAAAGACTTTTCCGGTGATATTTGTACATGTACAAAGAGGCTCGTACAAAAAAAACAGTGGCTGCTGCCCATATATGGTCTGGCTTGCAAGTGTGCTGTTGTAATCATCATACCGCCAAGAATTAAAATGCAGGGGGCTACCAACAAAAATCGATACTCTGAATTTCTTTGCAACGAGGAAAATCGGGAGAAACAAGAGGATCCTCTGAATAAATTTTTTTAAAACGGAGCAAAGATTATTAAGTTCGAAAATGATAAATGTCACTAGCGCTTTGGGCGATTAAGTATATTTCTGTTGAAATTTTAGCACTGATTTAGAGGCTCGAATCAGCCAAAAAGTTTTAATGATTTGTATTAATTCAGTAATTTGCGCAGTTTTGTCTTGAAAATCTAAACTTGAGTTGAAAATCATGGTGAGAATCACGCTTTGCCGCTTTGACTATTTTATATCTAACATATTTGTCTTCTTAAGGCCTCAAAATTGTCTAAGACGACATTTTAAAATCTAATATCTATGACATTTTCTGCCACTTGAAGCGATTCACTTTTGTGAACTACATAATCATTTGTTAAAAAGGCTAAATTCTAAATAAAAACGATAAAAATATTAAACCGGCGCCTCGAGACCTTTATAAAATTTTGCAGTAGAATTGCTAGGGATTTCCACTTCCACTTTTAGCTATCTAAATTCTGCCTTTCTTGATCTAGTCCAGGTTTTTTTCCACACCTCATTCATTTTTTAGCCGATAAAGAAATTTTCACAGTTTTGTGATAGAAAGCGAGTGGTTTGACGAATTTTTGAGATGAAGTTGTACAAAAATAAAAACGGTTATTGCTAATTCGGATCTAGTATACAATTTACCCCCAGCGTTTTTAACCGATCCATATAAGTTACAGTAACCAAACTTTACAAGGAGATAGCTATAAGCCTATTGTACTAATCTGGCAAAATTGATTAACTTACGGTGTAAACTTACTGCTTTACACTCACAGTTTACAACGTACTAACGGCATCTAAAAATTGTAAAAGATTCGAGGGGTTTCAAACAAAGCAGTTTTTTGTAACTCAATCAACATCCTATATTAAAAAAAGGAGGTTTAAAAAAAGTAAATTTTAAGTAAGTTTAAAGTAAAGTAAAGTGAGTTTTTTTAAAGCAGTAAGTTTACACCGTTAGTTAATCAATTTTGCCAGATTAGTATAATAGGCTTATAGTTATCTCCTTGTAAAGTTTGGTTACTGTAGCTTATATGGATCGGCTAAAAAACGCTGGGGTAAATTGTATACTAAATCCGATAATTCAGCAGGACAATTCTCAAGATCTGTGACGATTTGCGCTGGATCATTTAGTTTCTTATTCCTTCAGTGCACATCCGAACACTAATGTTCCTCTGTAGTATGTTGGCTTTATTTTGCAATTTTCGTGTAGGTACCTACCTATTTAAGTTTCAATGAATGTGCAATCCTACGTGGGCGGCCATATGAGCTTATTTAATTCCTGTAAGGGAGCAGATTTTTCGTGGCTTCAGTGAAGCAAGGATTTGAAGCTTCTGTGAGGTTCTCTTGGATCATGTAGTACGATGTAGCTTCTGCGAGAGTTTCTTGGATCTATGTAGTATAATGTGCAAATTTAGGGCCAGTCATTTTAAACGCTGTTTTGCGCATATTAGATAAATATTCGGCGCTCATGCCGAAGATTATAAGTGCTGTCGGTTTGGCTACTTGCGCGCTTGGAATACTCCACAATCTATCTGTACGATCTCAAACTTTTTGCCTCTAGCTCTTAGCTCTAATGATATATTAAAGTTATATGTACATCCTATCCTGAACACTATCACACGTCGATGCTACATCATAACTTCGGCTAATATTAACATAGAATTTTGAGAATTGTTGAATTATACAGATTGAAATATTGGGTATTTCTGGAGCAGATGTACCCCTCCGAAAACTAGTAATTTTAGACTAGTTCAGAGAAAGGCTAGAAAATTATCTGACCATTTAAATTTAGTCCTAGATGAGAGAATAATACGATATCCGTGATCAGCAATCTTAAGTTACCCGGAAACCACCGATTTTTTTGGGGTGTGTACATCTGCTCCAGAAATACCAAATATCGTTTAAAATGTTAAAAAGTTCTGGCTCTTTTGCATTACCTTACCCCAACAGAATTTATAACTTTATAACACAATGTAATTTATTGACACACAGATTACACTATTTGTATAAATGAGATTAATAGATTTGAATGATCAATTACCTGATAAACCTGCTGCTGTTAGATTTCTGCAACAGCATGGCATTCTGTCACAGATGCGTAATAAAATTTCGTGGGGGTAAGATAATGCAAAAGATCCAAAGTTTCAAGTAGCTGATGTGTTGTAGTACGTAAAAACCATAAATTCTACATTATTTCGCATTACTGAATGAGAAGACATTTTTTTCGACGATATCTTTTGTCAGAAAAAGTATAATAAGCGCATTGTCTAAACAGTACCTACCTATTCTTCCCAATAGTGCAAAAAACTGCAGCGTATACGGCACAAACTACAAAAACACATTCGACTGTAGTCTGTTTCACACAAGTTCGGTCATAAATTTTAAAACCATCTCCGACAATACGCTGACAGATTGCGATTATGGTATTGATTTGATTTATAATTATCGTAACTCTCAGCTTACTCTCGATAAAACTTCATAAAATTTATGCACGAAGTTATGTGAAACAGACTATAGTCATAGAGCGAGCGATAAAGTGCTTATTCCGACTATGGATGCAAAACGTGGTGAAAATGTTAGATTTTAACCCATTTTGGCCTTCATTTTGCATCATTTTATCCAAAGAATTTCCCACTTTTACATTCAGAGGGTCTAGCGTCTAGTTACGACCAAACATACACATGGGAGGTTTGGGGACCCCCAGAATGGAAAAATGGAAAATTTTCTCCGGAAAATGAGGCAAAATGAAGGCGAAAATGGACGAAAATTAAATTTTTTCTTTAAAGTGCTCTAAATTGACCAAGAACTGTGCAATGCTATTAAGTGCTTCTACCACTTTTTGAGGTCATTTTGACCTAAAAAAGCTCAATTCTTGGCCCCCCTCCATAGATCGGCCATGCTGTGCATCTATGGTTGCGTGCGGCTACGGGTGATAATAATAGATCATTCTTTGAGTACAATTTTCAGACAACTAGCTGAGGGGACCGTGAAGACCAGTCCCACCAAAATTTTAAAAGTTATAATATTTTTCACAAGGATCCCAAAAAGAAAAGATAGAAAACCTTTGAATCGCATTTGAAACACTGCTAGAATCAATTTTAGTACACTTCTGAGCTAATAACCTAAAATTTTCAGGCGCTTCCCACCAGATTGACGGTTTTTGTATAATTTTGTCTTGTAAACCGTCCATGTATCAGTAGGACATGATAAATACATACAGAGGTGCGTAGCTGGCCTTCTGAATCCGGGGACGAAAATGTTGAAGTTAGATATCACATCGCAACGCTTAGTAAATAGGCAAAAATTATGCTTTATTTGAGTGTTTCTCTGTGGGCTCTACACATTGGAGAAGAAGAAATCACTCTGAATATGCTTAAAATGTTCATTCTTACTGCTATATAATTGCTCATGAAGCTTAAGTAAAATGAGATGTACAAAATTTTAGACACAGAAAGGAAGATCAGAAAAAATGCCCTGAGGCTAAAGTGCAGAATATAAATTCTGTGAGAAACGGATAAAACTCAATTATGAAATCTAAATTTTTTTTACAAAACTTGCATAAAAAGTGAAAAGAAGGTTCGGAAAAAAGTTTTTATGAAAATCTATTGAATATTAAGAGATGAGGCCTTAAAGTTCACAATTCAATAGTACATAAATATAGGCAGTTTGACATTTATCTGTAGGTCGGATTTCTCTTTATATTTTTCTTGGCATAGGCTTAGTTTTAGATAAAGTAGAATTTCAGGCTGCTTATGTAGGTCAGTATTACTCCTGCTTTGATCGAAATATAGCTGCTTAGGCCGACTTTATGCGTTTGGATAAGAATTTGCATAAACTTGCATATAGCGATTAGTAAATTCTACATCAGCATATCGGAAAAAACACGAAAAATTAATTTTTTGGCTAAAAACTTCAAAAACTGAATTTTATGTGGTAGTGCTCAATCACGAAAAACACGAATTCAGCGGTAAAATACAAAATTTTTTGAGAGACAATGTCATTTTTTTAATGAGGCTTGTTTTCCTCGCCTTTTTTCAATGTGCATTTTCGAAAAAATCCGAAACTTCTGAAGCCATTATTACGGATTTCAGATTGAACCATACATGGGCAACACCAAAATTCTGAGGGGTCCGCCGGAGGAGGTAAAGTACCAAAAATGTTACTAAAACAGAATTCTGGGGTTCTACGTTAATCTGCGGAAGGTCAAAAAATGGTCTTAAAAGTGGTCGTATGGTGAAAAAACACCATTTTTCGACGTTTCTCATCAAGCACTATCCAATGGCATCAAAAAATCGCTAAAAAAGCAAAAAAATTCAAAATTTGAATTCTGGGGGGGGTATTTTGATTTCTGGGGGGTATTCCAACTTCTGGGGGTGCATACCCCAAAACCCCCCACGCCCACGTGTGGGTACAACCCCCACGCCCACGTGTGGGTACAACCCCCACGCCCACGTGTGGGTACAACCCCCACGCCCATGTGTGAATGGAGCCCATATACTGCATTTACTGCATAAATTGATAGGCTAGAACGCGGTCCTAGCTCTTATTAAATTGTGAGTTAATGTCGAAACACAATAGCATTATAAACTAGATAACAGCAATACCAAAATTTACCTTACTAGCCATTTTCACCATTTTCCTGCTAAAAGTCGCATTTTTGTGTAAATTGTTTTTGGAGTCACTGGAGCTAGATAGAAACTAGGATCTCTGATTGTTACTCAGTCGCTCTAATCACCGAGCCATCCGGCTGAAAATTCAAATCAGTGAATTTTTAGATCAGCATTAAACCAGTTTCGGATGCTCCAAATTTTATTCCGACACACACATATTAAAAGAAGGTGTGGAAAACAGGATTTCCTAGAAGATTCTGATTTTACTGCAATTTTTTGTGTTTTAGCGCTAGCATACCAAAATATAAGTTTCTTGAGTTTTTATCAATAAAAATTGCTTCTCAGTGCTATTTTTGATCGGCTGATGACAAGTGTGCTAATATTGATTAAGAGCTTTTTTTAAGCGCACCTAATATAAAAATTTGCAAATTTTCGTCCAAACTTGTATAAATTTAATTTAAGCAGTGGTGTGTTGACCCTAGCAGGAGTGATACCGACTTAATAAGCAACCTAAACTTCATGTTTTACTCATAATCAAGCATAAGTAAGATAGAAAAGACTGACTTATGTTGTAAATGCCTTTTTAATTTCGTGTCTTTCCGCATTTTCTGAATATTTCACAAAAAAATCGGACTTAAACCACTTTTGCATATATTTTTCTGAAATTATTTATTTACTCAACGTCAGCTTATTTGACTACTGTTGCAGTGGGAAGGCCGAAAATTTTCAGGAATGTATATTTTGTCATCTATCCCGCTAAATATGGAGAGGGTCTACGATGTTTTGGCACCGCCGTTTTGGCGCCAGCAACTTATAAATTATTCTAATTAAATCAATTTTGAAGCAATTTCAAAATACATTATATATTCAGCAAGCAGGTTCTACAAGCTACAAAATAGCATAGTGTTCTTTTCGATTCCATAAGTATTCATTTGTGTATGACCGAAAAACTGTAGAAAACCCAGTGTATCTTTAGATGCATTTAATTATCTCACTAAATTCAAAGATATTCAAATCAAATCAATCAAATCAAAATTTATTCGTCATTAATGTAAACGAACAAATTAATGAAATGTTACATAAGAAATCATAGGTAGCGCGTTAGTACGTACCTATAATATACTTGGGTACCCCCAACATATGTCCCCCTTTCACAGCTATAACGGCACACATCTGGGAGGTGCGGTTTTTTTAAAAGGTAGATAATAAAAAAACTTAGATACTCTTTTTTTTGTTTACACTCAATACCGAGCTAGTCGTGCCGTGAGTGTGTAAAGTTTACACCAAAAATTCAAATGATCGGCGAAGGGCCAATTTTTAAAAAATCTTTCCCTTGATTAGTAGGTTACGAATCTGGTCTTAAAATTTCTTTACACTCATTAGTTGTTGCACAGGAGTGTAGATTAGACGATTTTTTACTGTTTTCATGTGCACAAGCATATCTAAGTCAGTTTTACATTCTATGCAGTCTGATTGGTTTCAAAAGGTAGACGGTTATAGAATCTAGGGAAGACTTTTTTTATTTTTTTTAAGTAATGTTTTCAAATTTAGAGGCGGTTTATTGTAAAGAGTCTGGGACAAAAAAAATATTCTCCACTTAGTAGACAGAACGTGGTAATTATCTCTAAAATGTGCCTCGTCCTAAGCGCTACACGTCAAAATTTATTTTGTTTCTTTACAATCAATATTGCGTTATTAGTGCAGGTGTAAACTTTACACTAAGAAATTTTCTCCGCCCAGAGCGTCGTGGATGATGAATTTTAAAAAAATATTCTCCGTGAGGTCAGAATAACGAATCTGACCTTTAAACTTTTCTACAGCCAGTGTTTGTTGAGGTATGAAATGGTGAACTTTGAATTATACATCTATTTTCTAATGCCGATAGATAACTCCGTATTGCATATTGTTTGATCAGATTTTTCTTATTTCAGAGGTTTTTGACTCGTCTTTAATAAATAATTATTGTTATCATCATAAATGCACTATTCTTAAACTTCAGTAGAATGAGGAATATTTTTCAATATAGTATAATCAAGCTGAAATCTTAACTGCGAGTTGAGTTGGTGCAATGGCTGACGTATCCGTTCTTGCATGTGGATTTAAAAGAAGAATAGTGGGTTCAAGTCTTCTGAATACTAACTTTTTTCATTTATTCAATTCTTTTGGCAAAACCATGCACTTCATAACCATGCACTTCATTTGACTTATTCATCTATTTAGGATCTACAAATGACACTTTTTTGTTTTTTGAATTTAGCCTTAGTTCTCGAATGGGAGTGTAGAGAGTGCGAGTATCTGGGGGTGAAAAGACACATTTTGGTCGAGTTTTTGACTTGTTTATGTCTGCCAACAACTCCCGTAATAAGTTTTAAGAAATTTTTTCTGACAGAAATGTACTACGGATCAAGGGCTATCTTGTGCTTACCAGCAAACTTTTCTACAATCAATACGCAGTTAGTACCAGGGGTTTAAACTTTACACTCTAGTGGATGAGTAAAAAAACATATTTTGTCCAAGATTTCCCTGCCAACTTTTTCAGTTTTTAGTTGGGGTGAATTGAATAAGATAGAAATGAAGTAACTTCTAAGAGCTACACGTCGAATCAAGCCGCGTTAAAAAAAACATAATTTTCAGTTATTTATTGGGATGTAAAGTTCGAAATCTGAGGTGTAAAATGGGCGAAAAACAGGTTTTTTTCTTATTTTGATTGGTAAATCATCTATATATATATATATATATATATATATATATATATATATATATATATATATATATATATATATATATATATATATATATATATATATATATATATATATATATATATATATATATATATATATATATATATATATATATATATATATATATATATATATATATATATATATATATATATATATATAGATGATATATATATATATATATATATATATATATATATATATATATGTATATATATATATATATATATATATATATATATATATATATATATATATATATATATATATATATATATATATTTGTGAAAGTTTGTTTGTATGTTTGTATGTTTGTCCGGGGTTGGCTCCAGACCCATAGCAGATGGGGGTTGAAATTTTGGCCCGAGGTTGGCCTACCTATGGGGGGTGTAGAAGCGATTTTGAAATTTTGACAAACGCACCCATTGGCCTTGGGCAGGGAGGGAGCGGGGTTTGGCCCCCGTGCTATAAGCCTCCACGATATCGGGAGATGGCCGATTTTTTGCTATTTTTTTCAAAACTTAGTTTATACTGTTTGTATAGGGATACCCAATGCTATAAGATAGGAAGTGATATGCTATAAGATAGGAAGTGATATAAGATACCCCGAGCTGCAAGATAGGCAATGCTATAAGATAGGAAGTGATATAAGATACCCCGAGCTGCAAGATAGGCAATGCTATAAGATAGGATGGGATATAAGATACCCTGTGCTACGAGATAGGCAATGCTATAAGATAGGTGTGAAATAGATACCCTGTTTGTGCCATAACATGCAGTGATATAAGATAGGAGATACCATCAGCTATAACATATGAGTGATATGAGATATCACGTGATATATGACACCCTTTGCTACAACAAACAAAAAATTTTTAAAACATCAAAAATATGGTTTGACCAAAAAAATTTTCCAAAACATCCTAAAACATCAAAAATATGGTTTGACGAAAAAAATTTTCCGAAACATCCCAAAACATCAAAAATACGGGTATGATTAAAAAAATTTTTCAAAACATCCTAAAACATCAAAAATATGGTTTGACGAAAAAAATTTTCCTAAACATCCCAAAACATAAAAAATATGGGTTTTATTAAAAAAATTTCCAGGACATCCCAGAACATCAAAAATATGATTATGGCTAAACAATTTTCAAAACCATTCTGTAATGTCAAAAATATGGATTTGATCAAAAAAATGGTTGACAAAAGACATTTTAAAAAAATCCAAAAAATAAAATATGGTTTATACCAACAATTTTTTTAGAAATATCCCAAAAACATCAAAAGTCTTGAAAAATAAAAAATACAAGAGACATATCAATTCCATATAGCTATCAGGCCTAAGTTCAGTCCGGGCAACGCCGGGCAGCTCAGCTAGTATCAAATATTTTGCGGAACATAAGTTTAGCACATACAAATGTCCTGCAATCAAAGGGCTACAAACTGGCCCGAACCGAATTTATTTACACTCAATGGGGCATTAGGTTCAAATTTTTAAAGTTTACAATGTGGT
Source organism: Mermis nigrescens (assembly GCA_036768485.1). NCBI lineage: Eukaryota > Metazoa > Nematoda > Enoplea > Mermithida > Mermithidae > Mermis > Mermis nigrescens. The sequence continues at coordinate 313,274 of JAVLUZ010000369.1, read as the reverse complement.
GGACAGTGGAAAATACGTGTTTGTCCATTTTTTTGTTCGCCACTTTCTCTGTTCAGAAGTCGGGCGAGGTCGAATAGGATAAAAATAAAGTTCTTTCTAAGGGGTACGCGTCACAGCGAATTGCGTTTGTTTACATCAACATTTAGCTTATTCGGGAGGTGTAAATTAAAAAAAATGAGGGAGTTAGGCGTGTTTCTTTCTTGTTTTTTCTGCCAAGCTCTGGGTTATAAGTCTGGACATAATCTCAAGTCTAAAAATGAACCAGAAACCAAATGTGATACGCCACTTGTTTGCACTCAACAGTGGTTTAAAGTAGTTTGCATCTGATATTTATTTGTCCTCGGGCCATTGTGGAGACTTAATTTTTTAATAAATGTTGATCGTAATATCAGAGTAATATTAGAATTACGAATCCGACTGAAATTTTCTTTACACTCTGTGGTTGTGTAAAGTTTATACTGCATATTAACCTTAGTTCTAGAGCCTTGCGGAAGCTTAATTTTTTTAAAAATTTTCTACGTAAAATCAGAATTGGGAATCTGACTGTTAGTTTTCTCTACACTTAGTAGTTGTGTAAAGTTTGCACTATTCATTTGTTGTTAATATGTAGTTTATGATATTTGCGTAAAGTTTATGTTAAAAAAGTTTGATCTGTTTAAATAATGTAAGGTTGTCTTGTTTAAAAAGGATAATGCTGATGTTAAGAACAATATTGTTTTCCACGTTCTTGGACTGCTGTCATTATTGTGGCATGTTACTGTATGTGTTTACTGACTGATGTACTCAAATCATGCTAATTAAAAGTAGGGTACTAGCAAAGAAAAATGCTCCGAAGGAACAAAAAAGATAAATATACTTGGAATTGTGGATTGTTAAGGATAGGAAAATGCTACCTAAAGTCGCAAAATCTGATAAAAATCACACTTTCTCTAAGCAACGCAATAAAAATCAAAGTATATTCTGCGGCCTCTAAAAAGTGTCTTTTTAAAATAATTTTCAAAGTTTCAGATAAGAGTTTATAAAGGAAATCTGTAATGTTTACTTTTTTTAATTGCTGGCAAGTAGCAACGCTGACTAGCTTCGCATCCTGATTGATAGAAAACTAAGTGGAATTGTATTTAAAATTGTTTTATTTTGTTTATGATCATTATAGCAAGCAAAGCAGGAGCCGATTGATTAGAGCACAAAATCGTTACGGGCATGCTAGTGTACCTACATTTAGTCTGTTTTCAAGTCAACTAACGCGTTTCCTACTGTTTTAAACCAACAATTTCTTCAATTGTTTTGGATGCATCGATGTTTGCTATTTCATTCAATTGGCTTAGAAAGACTGTTACTCGATATCATTTCCCATAGCTACTGCATAGCTAATGTGCTGCTTTTTCAATCATTTTTATGGTTAAATATTTATTTTAATGTGTTGGCCGCAGAATATACTTCGATTATTTGCGTTGCTTAGAGAAAGTGTGATTTTTATCAGATTTTGCGACTTTAGGTAGCTTTTTCCTAGTCCCCTCCTTTTACATCCTTAACAATCCACAATTTCAAGTATATTCATCTTTTTTGTTCCATCGAAGCATTTTTCTTTGCTAGTATAGTATAATTGCTTAAATAATCTTAGGTAGCGCGTTAGCGCGTACCTATAATATACTTGGGTACCCCCAACACCTGTGCACCCCCTACAGCTATAACGGGACACTTCTGGAAGGTGCGGTTTTTTTTAAAAGAAAGATAATGAAAAAATTCGCTGCTCGTGTTTTTTTGTTTTCCTTGAAACTCAAAATTGCTTGTGTAAAGAAGGTGTAAAGTTTTTTTGTAACGTTATAACATAGGACAAATTTTGGGACCTTTTTACTGCGGCATGTGGACAACTGAGTATTGATGACTCGAAGGATTGAACAGAATAGGATAATAGAGGGATGAATTCTACAGATGACACTTTTTTTGTTTTTTGAAATTCGCATTAGTTATCGAACGGCAGTGTGAAGAGTGCGAAAATCTGGGGGTGAAAAAGCACTTTTTGGTCGAGTTTTCAACCTGCCTAGGACCGATACTAACTCCGGTTATGAGGTTTTATAAAATGTTTTCTGACAGAAATGTAGAGCGGATCAAGGGCTACATTCTGCATATAAGCAAAGTCTTCTATGCTCTATGGTGAGTTAGATCCTGGGGTTTAAAGTTTACACTCCAGTGGATGGTGAGATTTCTCTGCCAAATTGTTCCGCTTATGAGTCAGTGTAAATCGAAGACAGCATTAATAAAGTGCCTCACAGGGGCTAAACATCGCAGCAAACCGCATTTAAAAAAACGCAATATTGAGTTATTTATGGGGGTGTAAAGTTCGAAATCAGAGGTAAAAAATGGGCGAAAAAACACGTTTTTTCCGAATTTTGATTAATAAATCATACCAAATAATTTTTGCAAGAGAAATTTGGCACACAGGAATGTACTTCGATTTAAAAGCTACAAATTGTACCAAACCGAATTTCTTTAAACTCAATGGGGAGTTCGGTACGGAATTTTAAAGTTTACAGTGTTCTAAATGATGGAAAATACGTTTTTGTTGCGTTTTTTGTTCGCCACTTTCTCCGTCCAGAAGTCGGGATAAGTCTAATAGAATAAAAATAAAGTGCTCTATATCGTGTGCTTGTCAAAGCAAATTGTCTATACATTAATATTTAGCGAGTGTAAAGTCAAAAATTTGGAGTCTAAAATGCGTTTCTGTCTTGTTTTTTCTGCCTGCTTCTCCGGTTACGAGTCAGGGACACGTTTATCAAGTCTAGAAATGGACCAGGAACCAAATTTGATATGCCAGTCTGGCGCATATGTTTACACTCTACGGTGTTGTAAAGTAGTTTACACCAATTGTTAGGTTGCACATAGAACATCATGTAGACTTAATTTTTTCATAAATATTAATCGTAATATCGGAACAATATCAAAATTACGAATCTGACTAAAATCTTCTTTACACTAGGTGTTTACATGAAGTTTACACTACATATGTATTTATCTTCGTTTTTGAGCATTTCAGAAACCTAATTTTTTCCTGGAGTCTAGAAGTTTTCAAAGGATCAAATGTGAGACGTCACGTAGGCGCGTTTGTTTACATCCAACAGTGATGTAAAGTAGTTTACACTCATTGTTTATATGTCTTCAGACCATTGTAGAGACATAATTTTTTCATGAATGATGATCATAATATCCGAGTAATTTTTTACACTGCATGTTAGCCTTTGTTCTAGAGCATTGCGAAAACCGAAATTTTTTCCTGAGATATAAAAATTTACAGGGAATGAAATATATACGTCAGTTGGGCGCGCTTGCTTACACTCAGCAGTATTGCAAAGTGGTTTAAACCTAATGTTTATTGTCTTTAAAACATTATGGAGACTCATTTTTCCATAAATGTTGAAAGAAATATCGGAGCAATATAAAAATTACGAATCCGACTAAAATATTCTTTACGCTATGTGTTTGTGTAAAGTTTACATTACGTGTTAACCTTAATTCGATAGACTAGCAGAGACTTTGTAACTAAAGTCAAGAAATTTTCAAGGATTCATATGTGAGACATCAATTAAGTGAGTTTGTTTACCCTCAAAAGTAATCTAAAGTGATTTAAAAATTATGTTCAAGTGTCCTTAGATCATTGAAGAGATGTAATTTTGTCTTAAATGGGTTGCATTAAAGTTAAATCCTTCTTAGCCGTGTTTATAATATGTTTCACAAAATCTTGCACATGGAGAGCTATCGTTTAATTGATGTAAATTGCCTGCAAAAGTGGTTTAAAATGAACCAGCAATCACACTACTGTGCACAGAAGTCGACAAAGATATGCAGCTTTATTGTAATCATGTACATTAATAAGCCGTAAACTGTTAGTATTCTGTACACCTAGTAGTTGTGTAAAGTTTGCACTATTCATTTGTTGTTAATATGTAGTCTATACTACAAATTTATTTTACTACCAAATCAAAGCGTTAGTGTTGCTTACATTTGATATTTGCGTGAAGTTCTTGAATTTTTGCCGAAAAACTTTGCCTCCTAATTTACCAACATCCCGCCTTTTCCATTTTCTTAAAGTTTAAAATCTTTTATAATTCTCTTAATAATTTAATGGTAGGTTTTAACTTTAAGTTTCTCTTGGTTTACAACTCTCGCTTAGCAAGCTCATTTTTCAAAACTTTTTCATAGTGATCAGATTAGTCGCGTTTAGTTTGGAATTGGTGGACGGTCGTTATTTTATTACTCGGCTTAAATAAGCCAAGTGACTATCTTTTCATTATTTTCTTTATCGCAAATTCAAACACCCAATTTTCAATTTGAAAATTGACCCAATTTTCAATTTGAAAATTGATCCAATTTTCAATTTGAAAATTGATCCATTTTTCAATTTGAAAATTGAAAATTGGGTGTTTTCAATTTCAAAAGTCACAACACATTGTGCTTGTGTATTGATTGAGTGAGGATTTACAATGTGAATTCGTTGGTTAAATATTTGTGCTTGATTATAAGTGAACTGCACATTAAGAAGAAATAACTTAATGCAGTTTTAATTTGAAAATGGATGGTGTCAATAAGGTTGTCTTGTTTAAAAAGGATAATGCTGATGTTAAGAACAATATTGTTTTCCGCGTTCTTGGACTGTTGTCATTATTGTGGCATGTTACTGATTGTGTTTACTGACTGATGTACTGAAATCACGCTAATTAAAAGTAGTGTACTAGCAAAGAAAAATCCTCCGATGGAACAAAAAAGATGAATATACTTGGAATTGTGGATTATTATGGATGTAAAAGGAGGGGACTAGGAAAAATCTACCTAAAGTCGGAAAATCTGCTAAAAATCACACTTTCTCTAAGCAACGCAAAAAATCGATGTATATTCTGCGGCCAACAGATTAAAATAAATATTCAACCATATCAATGATTGAAACAGCAGCACGTTAGCTATGCAGTAGCTATGGGAAATGATATTAAGTAAACTAACAGTCTTCCAAGCCAATTGAACGAAATAGCAAACATCGAAGACAATTGAAGACAAGGTTGGTTTAAAACAGTAGGAAACGCGTAAGTTGACTTGAAACAGACTTAATGTAGATACACTAGCATGCCCGAAGCGATTGTGTGCACTAATCAATCGGCTCCTGCTTTGCTTGCTATATTGCTCATAAAATAAAACAACTTTAAATACAATACCTCTTAGTTTTCTATCAATCAGGTGCCAGCAATTTAAAAAAGTAACCTTGATAGATTTCGTTTATACACTCTTATCTGAAACTTCGAACATTATTTAAAAAAGACACTTTTAGAGGCCGCAGAATATACATCGATTTTTTGCGTTGCTTAGAGAAAGTGTGATTTTTAGCAGATTTTCCGACTTTAGGTAGATTTTTCCTAGTCCCCTCCTTTTACATCCATAATAATCCACAATTCCAAGTATATTCATCTTTTTTGTTCCATCGGAGCATTTTTTCTTTGCTAGTATTACGATAATATTTGATGGACACGGACGCGTAAAGGCAAACGAAGAATGCGCTTAATTACGGCTCTTAAGAAAATTGGTAAACTCAAGTTGTTTCAATCTTATCATAAACACTTTCGAGTTAGGAGCTTGTATAACTTGCTCAGGCAAAGAATTCCACAAAGAAACCACACGATTACAAAAATCGTATTTTCTAATATTCAAATTTGATTTGTTAATTATTAGTTTACGAGAGTTTACTACACGATTTGACAGCATATTGAAGGTAAAAAATTGAACAAAAGGCAAAGTCTGAAAATTGACGATGGAATATACCATGCTTAAATCAAAGTGAAGCCGCCGGAGTTCTAAGCGTTCAAGACACAGTTCTTTCAATCTAAAATTATAAGATAACGTTTTATCACTAAATAACCGTTCGGTAAACCTTCGTTGTACATTTTCGACTAAATTAATGTCCTTAATGAGATGGGGTTCCAAACCACTGTACTATATTCAAGGATAGGTCTGACATAAGTTTTGAAAGCCTTGATCAGCATGGCTTTATTTCTTGAAATAAAAGTCCGAAAAATCAAGTTCGAGATTCTCATCGATTTTTTTTACTATATATTCACAGACTTGATTCAAATTTTTTGATATCAAAACAACAAGATCCTTCATCTCAGTCACATCTTGTGGTTTCTGGAAATCATTAATTTTGTAACAAAGCTTCGGGTTCGACCTTCCCATCTGTAAAACAAAACATTTACTCAATGAGATCTCCAGCTGCCAGTTACCTGCCCAACCTTTGATGTACATCAAATCATTTTGTAAATCAGTAAAGTTCAAGGCAAGGTTCGAAATATTAGCATCATCAGCAAAAAAGGGAGATAGAACTGGTAAGTTTGGCGGTCACACAAATCATTTATGTAAAGCAAAAACATCGTAGGGCCTAAAACACTGCCTTGGGGGACCCCACTCAAAACCGGAAGTGAATCAGAAATAGAATCTCCCACATTAACTTTTTGCGATCTCCCGCTCAAGAAAGCTTTCAACCACTTCAAGGTAACACTGTCAATACCATATGCGTCCAGCTTCAATAGAAGTTTCTTATGTGATACTGTATCAAAAGCTTTACAAAAATCTATCTAAATTACATCAATCGGCAATTTTTCATCAAGGTTTTTCGACCATTCATTTTTACACTTTAAGAGCTGTGAAGCACATGATCTGTTTTTCCTGAATCCAAACTTGCAATCACTAAGTAAACTATACTTATTGAGATGGGTCATTATCATAGGTGGGCAGCACCAAAATTCTGGGGGTGAAAAAATTTTCAAAGGTTAAAAATGGCCTTAAAAATGGTGGTATGGCGAAAAAACACCATTTTTCGACGTTTCTCATCGAAAGCACTATCCAATGGCATCAAAAAATTGCCAAAAAAGCAAAAAAAAATTTTTCTGGGGGGGGTATTTTGATTTCTGGGGGGAGGGGTGTATTTCAACTTCAACTTTCTTTGTCAACGTCTTCAACAATAAGATCGCTGTCAAGGTTTCTAAGTAACGGTATTTTCTTTTTACTACTCAGACGCTTATTAACAAAAGAGTAAAAATTCTTTAAGTTATTCGACTTTATCAAATTATTCTCCTCATCAGTAAAAAATTGCTTAGTTGCTATTTTGATCTCTTTGCTTAAGGTTTTTCACTTTTCTAAGACTTCAGCATTACGGTCAATTTTGTACTTCCTCCAAAGTCTCCGTTTACGACCTTGCAACTTGTAAATAATCGTAGGCAGAACTTTTCTACGGGCTTTACCTCTTTTTGGGACAAATTCTGAAATAACAAAATCTATTATAGACAAAAAACTTTCGTAAAAATCATTAACGCTTATGCAAGAAGAAAAAACAACCTCCCATTGAACTGATGCTAAACAAGCCTCAATGGTTTCAAAATTAGCTCTCCGAAAATCTGGTATAAAATTGCAAGATTTATTTTCATTTTTAGCTGCTAAAGTAAATGAAAGCATTTCATGATTACTGTTAGAAAAAGGTTCGATAATATTTACGTTATACACTAAATCATAAGAAGTGCACAAAACTGTATCCAGAAAATTGTCATTTCTACTAGGCTCGTTTGTCACTAAGACTAAATCCAGTTTTACAAAGCAATCATAAAATAACCGAGTCAGAGGGTTTCGAAGTACAGAATTCGAGTTTAAGTTTAAATCAGGCAGATTAAGATCTCCGAGTACAATGCAATTTTTCGTATTTTCTATGTAAGTATCAAAAAGTAAGCAAAGTTGCTGTGCATGATCAAGATCATACTTTGGTGGCCTATAACACAGGACAAAGTGGATGATTTCGTTAGACTTCATGCAAAAATCACAAACAAGAGTTTCAGGAAAATCAGCGGAAAAATCCTTTAGTTCAATTTTGCAAAATTTCAACGGAGTTTTGTAAAATATAGCAACACCAACCCCCTCCGATCTAACCTATCACACCGATACACATCAAAACCAGATGAGGTACAAAGAAGGCCATCAGTTATGGCCTCTGTAAGCCAGGTCTCGGAAACTAACACAAAATCGTAGATAGCAGAAGTAAGAATTGCCTGAAGTTCACTGAGCTTATTAACAAGACTCCTAGCATTAAAAAGAATACATTTTAAATCATGTTGGTCATTTTTAGCCTTAAAACCGGATTTTGTAGGGGCCGTAAAACCCTATGCTCGAGGTAAATACGGTTTATGCAAAAACTTTCAATTCATTCGAATTACGGTCAATAAACCAATCTTGGTCTCCAGCATTCCGTTTTTCAGCTAGTTCAGAATTCAAATGTCTCAATGCTTCCCTTTGTTGCCAAGAACGATCCGGACGGGCGTAAACCTTCGACTTACGTCCGCAATCGGCGCATCTGCTCACTGCCTTTATCAATTCCGTTTTCGACGTTTCTGAGTCGCACTTGATCTTAACGATGCGTGGCAAGTCAGCGCCATCATGACGTGCTTTAACAATCGGACCAGACCGTCGAATGTTGACGATTTTTGAGTCATCAAAACCGGCCAGGGCGACAAATTTTTTGACGTCATCTTCCAGACGAGCGTCGTCGTTCTTAGAGGAAAAATTTTCCAGCACAGCAGTAGTCTTTTTTGAATCTGCTTCTAACGCATCCTTAACCGCAGTAACAACTATTTTATTCACGTCCAGGCTAATATGTGAAACTGACGAGTTTTTGGCGCGAACAGACGCCAACAAATCGATTTTTTTCGCCAAAAAATCCAGTTTGTCATTCACCGGTGTCTGGAAGCTATCAAGTCGTTTTTCAACTGCAGCTAATTTATGTTCGACGGCTAAAAAAAACGTTTGCCGGCTGGTAGACAATGTGGGCAAAAAATGACTGATCCAATTTTGAGATGAAAATGTAGGCTTTGTCGCTCAGTTTTAGATAATTTGAATGCAACCAACGTTGGCAGAAGTCGCAATGAATAGCCGTAGAATTTTCGTCGACTTCAGATTTACACTCCGGACACAAATGTTTGTCGAACGTATTATCAGCCAACTGACACGGTTACTTTTTCCGACCATCGTAGCATTACAAAAGCAAAACAAAAGATTTTTGGCCCTTAATGTGGTTTTCGATCCGTTAAATGATCTTAATAGTTGATGTCTTTGCTTAGCCAGAACACAGTTAAACCGCTTGTGTGGCGATTTATATAAAGAAATTGCAGGAAATCACAAGCAGTTTTCTCCACAGAGACGAGATCAAGCTTTAACTTGGGTTATGAGACAATTTAATTCAGTGAAACGGAACGAAACGAGAGAAACAAAAGTAATTTATACCATCATGTAGAGAATTGAATGGGATTTCAGAATCTGTATTGTACTTTAATCATAAACGAAATGTAAATAACTAATAATATTACAAAGAATGTGGTTCCTAAACGGCGGCGCCAAAACGTCCAATTTCGATATGGAGAGTAATGTCCAAGTCGACCTTTCTACCTTGGTTGCTGTATGCTTGATGATGTCATCAGTCCTCAGCAACCCACCAAATGTATTGTATTAAACACATCGTCGTGATACCTATCTGCTTCAAAAGTAAAAATTACCGATATTGTCTTTATTACTGAGTGGGGTTCACAAGCATGATGGTGTGTGACAGTATACACAAACGCGACACTATTTATAAGCGTCACGGTGTTTACAAGCACAACAGTTTTCTAAAGCAGACATGCATGTGGGAAGTTGGGGTCTAGATCTCAGTATGGAAAAATAAGAAATTTTCTGGGGAATTGAGGCAAAATGAAGGCCAAAAACAGATGAAAAATGAAAATTTTCTCTAAAACTGCTTTAAATCGACTATAAACTGTGTAATAACGTATTTTTAATGCTATTTCAGCGCTTACACCTATTTTCGAGGTCTTTTTGACCCATAAAAGCTTAATTTTTGACCCCTTCAAGACCGGCTGCCCCCAGATTGGCCATGCTGTTTTTCATTGCAAAATTATGAAAAATGCACATTTTCTGATTAAATCATAAATATTTCGAGAAATAGTGCACGTTTTGAACAAGACAAGCACCCCCCTCGAGAAACCAAAATACCCCTCCCCGAGAAATCAAAATAGCCACCCCAGAAATCAAAATACCCCCAGAATTCAATTTTTGAAATTTTTTGTTTTTTTCGCAATTTTTTGATTCCAATGGATAGTGCTCGATGAGAAACGTTGAAAAATGGTGTTTTTTCGCCATACCACCATTTTTAAGGCCATTTTTCGACCTTCAAAAAATCCTGCACCCTTCCCCCAGAACTTTGGTGCCGCCCACACCTGGGCGTGGGGGGGGTTTGCGGGGGTATGCACCCCCCAGAAACCAAAATACCCCCCCCCAGAAAATCAAAATACCCCCAGAATTCAAGTTTTGAAAATTTTTTCGTTTTTTTCGCAATTTTTTGATGCCAATGGATAGTGCTTGACGAGAAACGTCGAAAAATGGTGTTTTTATCGCCATACCACCATTTTTAAGGCCATTTTTCGACCTTCAAAAAAATCTTGCACCCCCCCCCAGAATTTTCTTGCTGCCCACGAATGGTGCCGCCCACCTATGCTGGTATTGTTTCTACGATTTTGTGGAAGTTAACATTTTTAGCATTTACTCCAGCCTTTCCATGCACAAAAGAAAGAATTTTATGCGCATAATTTATTGATTGATTTTTATGATCTGTAAAATACTGTTGTACATTCGTGCATGGAATCTTGAATGCCTGTTGATAATATTTAAAATACAGCGCGGCCCTTAATCAAAAGTATCGTGATTATGACTGTTGAACATATCGCAAAACAGTAAACTTTTTGAAAGAGCAAATATAACAACAAAATCGCAAAGTTTCATTGAGCTACCCCCGTTATTACCTTTTTAATTTATATTTTTATTTTACTCAGCGATTATGGCATATTTATCAATCTTCACTCTGTTGCTTATAGTTCTCAAATTTCGAATTGCCAAATTTGTTATGTTTTAGTTCAGTTTTATTAATTAGTCATTGTGATACACTTTAGTTGGGTTTGCATTCTATAAAAGAGTAGGTTTTATAAAAATTCCTTGCATTTAACGAATTCTAAAAATCTAAAGCCAGCCACAGCAATTTTCTGTTAAACGATTTAAATTACATCACTGTAAGTTAAGCACAGAAAATTCAGTCATGGTGGAGTTATTGCACTCTTTTTCACTAAGCCAACCTTAAATGCCTTATATAATCTAACAGCTGATATTCTTAGACTCTGATATCAGTGATGTTGCAGTGACAGTTGGCGATATCACTATACATAGGCAGCAACGAAATTATGGGGTCTAATAGGGCGAAATTGCGAAAAAATTTACAAAACTTTAATTACGGGCGTCCACACCACACATGGAATCAGAAAGTTGCTAAAAATCGATAGACCCTAGAATCAAAGTTTTTGGTGCTATTTTTGGCAATTGGTCTCCGTCTGACCCCCAGAATTTTGTATCTGCACGTGTAGTCGAACCCCAGACTCTCCTTCCTCAAGTCCATGCAAATATCACTTACATTGCCAAACATTAATGATATTGCGGATATCCTTTATTTTTTGGCAATATTTCCAACAAAATTTGAATTGAGTGGGGTAGCCGATCATTTTTAAAAGGGAGAAGGGTAAATGACCTTCACTTTTAGAGCAAAAACTAACAATATGGCACCTAAAAATAGTAAAAAACGCAAATTTTAGCAGAAAATTGAGGGTCGGAAATTTCCAACTTTAAGGCATAGGTTAGGGATGATCAGCTTTGGGTGTGGAATCCCCAATTGCCTCTGATGCATGTATAGCAGCAAAATTAAAGAAAAAATTGACAATCTTAACAATATTTATTTCTGGAAAGGGCTTGTTTATCCTAAAGACGCATTGTATGATCAAAAACTTTTTCAGGTCGTGATTGTTGAGGATAAACATAAAAAGAAGAAAACAAAGAGCAAGAAGGATAAGAAAGGCAAGAAAAAGGCGAAAGCTGGTGGTGAAGCTGAAATAACTCCTGGTGAAGTTAAGAAGGAGGATGAGATAGCATCTAAAAAGAAAGTGCAGTAGCACAACCTGAGGCAGCAGGTGAAATTCTTGCATCAATTAAAAAGGAGGGAGCTGATGAAGAGCCAAAGAAGAAAACAAAGAGCAAGAAGGGTAAGAAAAGCAAGAAAAAGGCGAAAGCTGGTGGAGAAGCTGAACCAGCACCTGATGAAGTCAAGAAGGATGATGTAACATCCACTGAAGTTATAGGCGAGAAGCTTGTTGCTGTCGAAGCTAAAAAAGATGCTGCTGATCTAGAACATAAAAAATCAAAAAAGAGCAAAAAGGGCAAGAAAAGCAAGAGAAAGGCAAAACTTGATGGAGAAACTGGACTAGGTCCTGATGAAGTCAAGAAAGGAGATGAGGTAGTACCTGAGAGTGCAGTAACACCACCTGAGGCTGCAGGTGAAAGTCTTGCAGTGAGTAAAAAGAGGGAGCTGATAACGAGCTAAAGAAGAAAACAAAGAGCAAGAAGGGTAAGAAAAGCAAGAAAAAGGTGAAAGCTGTTGGAGAAGCTGAACCAACTCCTGGTGAAGTTAAGAGGGAGGATGAGGTAGCACCTAAAAAAGAGAGTGCGGTAGCACCACCTGAGGCTGCAGGTGAAAGTCTTGCAGTGAGTAGAAAAGAGGGAGCTGATAAAGAGCTAAAGAAGAAAACAAAGAGCAAGAAGGGTAAGAAAAGCAAGAAAAAGGCGAAAGCTGTTGGTGAACCTGGAATAACTCTTGGTGGAGTTAAGAAGGAGGATGAGGTAGCATCTAAAAAAGAAGGTGCAGTAGCACAACCTGAGGCAGCAAGTGATATTCTTGCATCAATTAAAAAGGAGGGAGCTGATGAAGAGCCAAAGAAGAAAACAAAGAGCAAGAAGAGTGAGAAAAGCAAGAAAAAGGAAAAAACTGGTGAAGTTGAACAACCCCTGGTGAAGTTAGGAAGGAGGATGAGGTAGCATCTAAAAAGAAGGTGCAGTGGCACAACTTGTCCTAAAATTTGAAAATCTTGCAGCAATTGAAAAGGAGAGAGCTGATGAAGATCCAAAGAAGAAAACAAAGAGCAAGAAGGGTAAGAAAAGCAAGAAAAAGACGAAAGCTAGTGGAGAAGCTGAACCAGCACCTGATGACGTCAAGAAGGATGATGCAATATCCACTGAAGTTATAGGCGAGAAGCTTGCTGCTGTCGAAGCTAAAAAAGATGCTGCTGATCTAGAACATAAAAAATCAAAAAAGAGCAAAAAAGGCAAGAAAAGCAAGAGAAAGGCAAAACTTGGTGTAGAGAATGGACTAGGTCCTGATGAAGTCAAGAAAGGAGATGAGGTATTACCTAAAAAAGAGAGTGCAGTAGCGCCACCTGAGGCTGCAGTTGAAAGTCTTGTGGTGAGTAAAAAAGAGGGAGCTGATATAGAGCTAAAGAAGAAAACAAAGAGCAAGAAGGGTAAGAAAAGCAAGAAAAAGGCGAAAGCTGGTGGAGAAGCTGAACCAGCACCTGATGAAGTCAAGAAGGATGATGTAATATCCACTGAAGTTATAGGCGAGAAGCTTGTTGCTGTCGAAGCTAAAAAAGATGCTGCTGATCTAGAACATAAAAAATCAAAAAAGAGCAAAAAGGGCAAGAAAAGCAAGAGAAAGGCAAAACTTGATGGAGAAACTGGACTAGGTCCTGATGAAGTCAAGCAAGGAGATGAGGTAGTACCTGAGAGTGCAGTAACACCACCTGAGGCTGGAGGTGAAAGTCTTGCAGTGAGTAAAAAGAGGGAGCTGATAAAGAGCTAAAGAAGAAAACAAAGAGCAAGAAGGGTAAGAAAAGCAAGAAAAAGGCGAAAGCTGTTGGAGAAGCTGAACCAACTCCTGGTGAAGTTAAGAGGGAGGATGAGGTAGCACCTAAGAAAGAGAGTGGGGTAGCACCACCTGAGGCTGCAGGTGAAAGTCTTGTAGTGAGTAAAAAAGAGGTAGCTGATAAAGAGCTAAAGAAGAAAACAAAGAGCAAGAAGGGTAAGAAAAGCAAGAAAAAGGCGAAAGCTGGTGGAGAAACTGGTCTAGGTCCTGATGAAGTCAAGAAAGGAGATGAGGTGGCACCTAAAAAGGAGAGCGCAGTAGAACCACCTGAGGCTGCAGGTGAAAGTCTTGCAGTGATCAAAAAGGAGGGAGCTGATGACGAGCCGAAGAAGAAAACAAAGAGTAAGAAGGGTAAGAAAAGCAAGAAAAAGACAAAAGCCGGTGGAGAAGCCAAACTAACACCTGATGAAGTAAAGAAGGATGCAGACAAGACTGAAGTAGTGCTTGAAGATGGGAAAGATCCGGGAGAAGAGAAAAAAGATAGGAAAGAAGAGTAAAACAAGCAAGAAGTCAAAGATGCATAAGAATGAAGTGGATAAAGAGAAGGAAGGAGCGGGTGGAAAGAAAAAGAAAAGAAGCAAGAAGAAATAGGATCTGATTAGTTTGAACTATCATACCTACGTTTCAAACCTATTAATCATTGTTTTTATGCTGTTGTTTTGTTTGTTATTACTAATATGTACATTGCAAATACTTTATCATTGAGATGAAATCATTACTGATTCTGTAAGCCAGGAAATGCATTTACATCAGCGATTTTTTTCTTGATTTGTGCACATACATATGTATACATAGTACATATAAGATATGTAAGGTAAACTATGTTTTCGTGCACACTAGCAAGGAAAAATGCTCCAATAAAACAAAACTGACGAATATACTTGGACATGCGGATTATTAAAGATGTAAAAGTAGGGAACCAGAACAAAATCATGCACTCACGCAAAAAGTCATAAGGACATTCTTTACGCTACACAAAAATTGAAGTATATTCTGCGGCCTAGAGAAGGAAGTTGCGCTTAAGTTTATAAAATAGATAACACAACAACTTATTCTTCAAAAGAAGATGACAAATCACTTTGTTTAATGATTGCAAATTCGAATGACCAATGTAGCAATGTGACAGAAGTGTGGCAAACATACCTGGATGTGGGGGGTTCGGGGGTATACACCATACGTGTGCAGCAAGAAAATTCTGGGGGGTGCAAGATTTTTTGAAGGTAAAAAAATGGCCTTAAAAATGGTGGTATGGCGATAAAAACACCATTTTGCGACGTTTCTCATCGAGCACTATCCATTGGCATCAAAAATTGCGAAAAAAACGAAAAAAATTTTCAAAAATTGAATTCTGGAGGGGTATTTTGATTTCTGGGGGGGGTTATTTGGTTTCTGGGGGTGCATACCCCCCAAACCCCCACGCCCAGGTGTGGTATACACCCCCCAGAAACCAGAATAAGCCCAAGAATTCAATTTTTGAAAATATTTTTTGTTTTTTTCGCAATCATTTGATGCTAATGGATAGTGCTCGATGAGAGACGTTGAAAAATGGTGATTTTTAGCCATACCATCATTTTGAAGGCAATTTCTTGACCTTTGAAAAATCTTGCACGCCCCCAGAACTTTGGTGCCGCCCATTTTATGTTGGCAAGCACTAAACATTTGCAAATAGACCAGCACTGAAGAATATAGATCACGACGCAAGAACAATCAGCAAGATAGCTGTGCAAACAAATGCAACAATGCATAATAATAGAATAAAGGTTTTGCTCACATGGACGCTAAAACAGGAGAAAAACATGGAGTGTCAAAATTATTAATTGAGCCATTAACGATGGACTGATTACTGGCTATATACATATTGTCAGACTGATATTCAACCAAGTCGGTTATTTAGCACGGGTCAAAATTTTCCTCTGAGCTTTTAAGCAAACCAGTGAAAAATGTTCTAAGAAGATACCTTTTTCTCAGAGGCCGCAGAATGTACTTTGACTATCGTGTTGCCTAAAGAAAGTCTGATTTTCAGCAGATATGATTTTTTGCGCTCATAGGTGTCTTTTTCCTAATCCTCCTACTCTTATGTCTTTAATAATCCACATTTTCAAGTGTATTTGTTAATTTTGTTCCTTCGGGGCTTTTTCCTGCTAGTACCCTACGTTTCATTAGTATGATTTGAGTAAAACAATCAGCACTCTTAGTTTAACTTGCCTAAAGAAAGGCAACACCTATAGTCTATTTCATATAGCCTCGTGCATACATTTTAAGAAATTTTTATCGGAAGTAAGCCGAGAGTTACGATAATTATCGATGCTTTAATAGCAATCTGCCAGTTTATTGTCGGAGATAAATTTAAAATTTATGACCGAAGTTGTTTGAAACAGACTATAAACAATGCGGAAAACAAGATTGCTATTTCACATCAACATCTGCATTGCAAACAAGAAAATTCTTACCTAATTTGTAATCCTCATGTTATAGAGGAAAAATTTAAAAAATTACCTTCATCATCGTTTTAAAATTGAAATTGCTGTTCAGTGTAAACTTTAGATAACTTGTAAGTCAAAGAAATTATGTACTTTGATCTTACGTTAAAAGGTTTGTAAAGAAGTTTACATTGTGCAATCTCTGAGATCTAGAGTCAATCTTCAGTGTAGGTCTTGCGCAACTTCCAAGTGTAAAGAAAATTGCAGTCGATTGCAATCCTGATGTTACCAACAAATACTGATGTTTTAATTAATTTTTTCAAAAAAACTTGACCTTCAGTAAAAGAACTAAATTCAATCTCTAGTGTAAACTTTACACAACCGCTGGGTATAAAGAATGTCTAAAGCCAGATTTGTAATCCTGATGTCACGAATAATACTTACAAAAAAATTTAACCGTCCGTCACACATAGGAAGCAAAATAACTTTTAGTGTAAACTACTTCAAACCTTAATTGCGTGCAAGCTAGTTCTCCCAATAGAGCATTTGACGCTTAAGGCATAAAGTACTTATTCTCAGAGATCAGATCGTGTTCAGACTCAATGGAAGATGATAGGGGAAAAACCAACTCAGTAAGTCTTTTTAACCAGAATGAGAACTTTACACCTTCAGGGCTAAGTAAATATTGGGCGTAAAGATGCACATCCAATTGAGATGTATAAAAATTAGGACATTCTTTGTTTTTATATTAATCGAACAACCCAGTTGATAGCCGGGAAATCTGGCAGACAAAATGATTGCAAACACTGTTTTCTTACCTGAGAAGTGATACTTTACACCTCTAGGAGTGACTCAGCGTTGAGTGTAGAGAAATATAAATAAGTGCGGTGTGTAACCGTTGGCACATAACTTCTTTGCATAAATTTTCGAGTCAGCACTTATATGTCATTAAAAAATATTTGAAACTTTGATGTAAATTTAGAGTAATCTGAGTAATTTAGTGTACACTTTATCTAAGATCCAACTGGATTCACAAGCGGAGAGCATGACTATCAAAAGAAGGGCGAAAAATTTGTTTTTACCTTAGAGTTTGAACTTTACACCTCAAGGTAACTCTGTTTTCAGTCTAAAGAAACGTGTCTTAGATGTAGTATTTTATTTTTAGAGTACTTTGCACGTCCCGATATATGTCCAGAGAAGTTGGCAAACCAAATAAAAGACGTGTTTTTCGTCCACCAGAAAAGTGTAAATTTTGAATCGCTAGACCTAACTACTCCGTATTGACTTTATACGAACGCGGCATAAAGGTACATATAGTCCTTGGGACCACACCTGGGCGTGGGGGGTTTAGGGGTATGCATTACCCGAGAAACCAAAATACTCCCCCAGAAAGCAAAATACCACCCTAGAATTTGATTTTTAAAATTTTCTTCAGTTTTTTTCGCAATTTTTTGATGCCAATGGATAGTGCTTGATGAGAAACGTCGAAAAATGAAGTTTTTTTCGCCATACCACCATTTTTAAGGCAATTTTTTGACCTTTGAAAAATCTTGCACCCCTCCTAGAATTTTCTTGCTGCCCACGCATGCTTGGGACATAGTACTTTTCTATCAGAAAATTTTTCCGCGACTCATACCCGTAGTTGTTGGCATGATAAGTGAGGTGAGGTGACACACACTCATCGAACTCCGAGCTATTTATAGCTCTCTTTTTGTGCTCAAACCCGCAGGTTTGATGCTTCGTCTCTAGATGAAGTAGCGTAATTTCTCTTTGCGGTTGAGCACTAGTCTGGTGCGAGCTCTTTTTAATACACCTTCATTACAAACTCGATTTTTTGAATGTGAACAAAATATGATGCATAATTTTTTGTTATCTATCATTTAAGAAATCGAACTTCTCAGATGCGTCCATACCCGGGCGTGGGGGTTTGGAGGTATGCCCCTAGAAACCAAAATAGCCCCCCAGAATTCAATTTTTGAATTTTGTTGTTGTATTTTTCGCAATTTTTTGATGCCAATGGATAGTGCTTAATGAGAACCGTTGAAATATGGTGTTTTTCGCCATACTACCATTTTTAAGGCCATTTTTTGACTTTTGAAGAAATCTTGCACACCTACCCGCAGAACTTTGGTGCCGCTCACCTATAGATGCGTCCCGTTATTGGAGGTGACCATTGCTTAAGACACAATTTCTGAGAAGTTCGACCATCGATGTGATAAGTGAAAAATAAATTTGCCTGAAAATCAGCTATATTAGGTACTTTTTGACGCTGAGCACGAAATTGATGATCATTTTGCTTGGAACTCAAAATTCATCTAGCTACCGTAACCCAAAGTTTACGGTTTTGTCAATTTTCGCAATATTTTATAGTCATTGCCTTAGGCTGTGCCCTGTCTTCAGTTTTAGTGGTAAACTCATGAAATTCTATCTATTGACCAACCGATAAATGCGGTTTAAACTACAGAAGAGAAATCCGGGAAAAATAAATTTTTACACTTTGCACAACTGTTTAAAGTCGTCTTTTTCTTGATGAAAAATATAAAATTTTACACTAAAAATGGCGTAACGTGCTCAATACATAAGTGCGACAAAAAATTTTTTTCCACAAATATGTGTTTCTATGTAGTACATATAATCACCGAAAATTACGGAAAAAAGTTCCCAGCAGCAGAAGTTACACAGGTTTTACTAATTTCTATTAATGCCCTATTCTAATAAAATTGGGCGCAAGAATTGATGCTGCATCATCAATATGAGAACAGAAAATAAGATAGTTTGAGAAAATATGGATTCTTATATCTTGTACCTGGCTGTAAAATATCAACAGAAAATCACTTTTGGAGCATGAGTTATACGGAATTTTACTAATGTCATTATGTAATTTTTAACCAAAATTATACAAAAAAAACTAATGCAACATAGTCAATCCGTGGCACAACAAATTCTACTTTCCATGATCCTGCTTGGTTTGACTCGATCCTTAACTCTCGAAAATCGCGGAAAAATCTTGCCAAACTAAGTAAAGCTGATTTGCTCAACTTTGGCAGAGACGTTATTCTATCAAACTTCGGCGAAAAAATTGATGCAGTTTCCACAAACTGTGAGCAAATGATAAGGGATGTTGTGAAAAGTTTAACGACAATGTCTTATAAAACAGCAATTATGTGGGTTGGGCTATCTTCCTAAGTAAACTTTTTAAACTTTTACACAAACATTGATGCAGCAGACTTTGACAAACGTATATCTTGGAATGCCAGCTATATTTTTGTGAAAAAATTATTTATTTTAGGAAACCAGATCAAGCAGAAGCTTATATGGGTATTATTAAACAATTATTTTGTTATGAAAATTTTAAGCAAACATTAACAGCACCTTCAATTTGACAAATGAAGCAAAAGGTCTTGGCAAACTTCCTACTATATTTTATTTCACTCGCACACTGAAATTTCATATACAAGTAGTGGGCAATTATTTAATCTTCATCTCTATGACATAATAAAATGAATTAGTTGAAAACCTTTTTCCAGTCGGTGTTTTGAATCAGAAAATCAGAAAACTGGATGCATGCATAGCATAGTGTAATGTATACTTGATTTCATAGTGTTTTTGCACGAAAAATGCTTTCGATTTTCTTTGCTGTTTTTTGCATGTTGCTGAATCAGTCAAAACATTTTGTTGGCACACAAACTTGAAAACCAAACTACCCACTTTTTTAAGTGACATGCAATCATGTGCAAACGTCCAATGTTTATTAGACCAGAATGGAAACATGTTTTCCCTTGCGTTTAGTCTTATGAACACACATTACGTCATGCAGTAAGATATCTGTTGCTTTGTGTTTTCAAATTATCTGATAGTTGGAAATGTTCTCAATTTTTGTCCTAGCCTGTTTTCTTGCATGTGTTGATTGTCAAATTACAATAAATGAAGTTAATTCAAAGAACCCTAATTCTCCTGAAATCGGAGAATTCGTCGAACTAAAATTCGAATCTCTGAACCCCAGAAATATGTTTGATCACAATGGCATTGGTCCAGCTCTTCGTAATTATTACAGAGTATTTATCAATCCATCAGAAAAATCGGCCCCGAACCTCACATCATTTTTTATGCAAATTTATCGGATTACAATTTCATCAACAGTACATATTTTCTGATTGGCGACCACACAATTTTTTCTAGATAATAAAATAGAACCTCCTGAGGTTGTCACAAAATTGAATTTATTTGATGGACCTAGACTTTCCAACAATATTTAAAATGGCAACAAAGTCCCTATTGCTATTGTCTTATTCAAAATTATTGACACTCGAATCGTACATGATTTGTTAGAAATACTGATGGACAGACCATCACCTATGCTAAGTGACAATTATTTACGTAGACTAGCGCCCTTAGTTGTGGATTTGATCATGTACGGCAACAAGACTCCGTATACTCGATGCATTTTTTTCGATAAACTACTGCAAATTTTGTGTTCGCGTTGTAAGCAGCCCAATATTTATCGTGGATTAGATTCAATGTACAGTGCTGATATGTCAATTAACAAATGCACAGACAATCAGTCAGCTTACAAATCAATAATCAAGCTTGGAACGCCTTCTCCTGGCTGTCCAAATAATTGTGGAGGTAACACCTTTTTGCTTGAAGACTATCTAATGAAACTCAATCCAAATGCAATGCGGAGTGCGAAACATTCAAAAAATTGGATGTGCACTGGCATTTTTACACCTGCAAGCTATTACAGATTGTCTGCAAGTAAAATAGCAAAATTACGGGATCGTATAAGTGATCAAGCAAAAGGAGCTGGAAACCAGAAGCAACCAACTTCGTCACAGTTATTTGATAACCCAAACGTCAGTGTACCCGCAGTAGCGGAGGGAATGAAATGACTCAGGCCACAGCTGCAAGGGTACGTGAGCACAAACACACACACACACACACACACACACACACACACACACACACATACACACACACATGATTCGAATGCTGAAGTTTAAGCTTCATAAAACAGAAAAATTTCATCATAATTGAGAAACTCAGTTAATCTGTTCAAGTTTTATTTGTATTTCTGACGATGCACAGCATGATAAAACTGTGGATCAGCTGGTCTGAAGGGGGTTCAGGCTAAAATGAACCCATAAATGCTCTAAAATGGCTGTGAAACACTCTACATCCAGGGTTTCTGATCAATTTAAAGCGTTTTTGAAGAGAATTTTTAACTTTCCTCTTTTTGTTGCATTTTTCCTCGTTTTTCCCAGAAAATTTTCCTTTTTTCCCATTTTATAGAGTCTAGATTCAGAATTTTAATTTATCATTGCAGTGTCAAGCTTACTCCAAAGCAGGAAAAACACCAACTAGTCACCACACTGACTTGCACTTTTTTGGAAACGATCGTGATGAAATAATTCTGTCTTCTTACAACGCAGGTCAATTTCATTATCTTACAACTCATGCATCTAAATAGTTTGCCTGTCTTTTGGAATTCTCTTGTTAGGTTTGAATTTATGCATGTACAGCATGGGAATTCTTGGAATCAGGTCCAAAAATTTCATAAACTGCCTTTTTTGGGCTAAACCACGTCGGATACATTTTAAAATCGCTGCTCCTAGACGTTTCAAGCAATGCGTTTTTTCTAAAACATAATAACGAAAAAATTCGAAAAAATAGAAAAAAATTAAAAAAATTGAACAAAGTATAGTTAGAAAATGTGCATTTGACGCGAAGCGCCGTTGGGGTTTTTCAACCAAAAATGAGCTAAAACCGCTTAGAAAAGCATATTTTTATATATATTTAAAAAATCGATGATTCAGGGGGACAGTAGCAGACATGCACGTGCGGGGGTTCGGGAGGGTCTCCTGACCCCATAGAATGGTAAAATGGAACATTTGGTTGGGAAAATGAAGCAAAATGAAGGCCAAAAACGAATGAAAATTGTAAATTCTCTTCAAAAGTGCTTCAAATTGACCAGAAACTGTGTACTAATTTGGTTTTAACGTTATTTTAACGTTTATACCACTTGTTTGTGTTATTTTAACCCCAAAAAGCTTCATTTTTGGCCGTTTCAAAATCGGCTGACCCCTACCCAGAGCGGCCATACTAAGCATCTATCGTCTGCAGTCATTTTGCGGGAGGGTCAGCAGCAGACGAAAGTTTAAAGTGCCTTCTCCGCCAAAAAATGGTGGAAACATATCAAAGACATCGTTTTTTGGCATTTCAGACAATACCCTGACTTTCTAGCGCATAAAAACGCGAAAAATCGCGAAAGAAATCGAAAAAAGTCGAACAAATCGAACAATATATAAGTCAAGATGACCCGAAGCGTCGAAAATTTGACACTTTTGAGCAAATAGATAGCTATCTGCAAATTTTCGAGAAAATTTCGGAAACTTCTGAAGACCTCGGAAAAACTGGCAGATCTGGCTGGGATGAAAATTTTTTTGCAGAGGGGAGCGGGGGCGAAAAATTTTATGGTGGGGTGGATTGGATCCCCCTTGAAAACACGCATTTTTGTATCCCAAAAATCTACCCCTCCCCCAATAGATCAAATTTTTGAGTTATTATAAACTCCTTAGCCTTTTATTAAATTCTATAGGTGAACCCAAGAGCACAAAATCTAGAAAGTGCTACATTGGAATATAGTACCTCAACCACGGTTCAGCATGTGCAAGAGTGTTTTATGAAGCACGCCACAAACAACGATAATCCAGACAGCTGTGGAATAGATGGAATATACTCTGAGCTTCATGGATTATCTGATCTAGCTTCTATAGCACTAAGTGATACAGATGCATATACAGCTGGGGTTGAAAACGAGGCAGAGTTAATATTAGCAAGAGGAAATGCGATATTTGACTCAGGAAGAATCGACCTCTACACAACTTTTGTATGTGGCAAACATCGTCGATTGCTCGGAAAGACAGTAAATTTTAGGCACTTGAGTCGTGAACGGTCAGGGACGGCATTCAAAGTATGTTCCTTTCCATCTGTATCCGGTCTGCAGTCACATTCAATCAATGCACAAGCTGAGCGATCTTATCTATCAAAAGATCAGTCAGACGCGTTATTCAAAATGAAAGGAAAACTGGTGCCTATTGGACTTCGTAATAATAAGTTTTATTTAATTTTATCAACCTCTTAATTCAAAACTAATTATTTCAGCTTTATGCCGGTGGCATAACTTATTTGTCAAAGAACTTCTTGCTGAATATGATGTAGTAAGTTCACTTAAATTATTTGCAACCAATTTTTTGCTGCATGACAAACTTTTGTTCAATTTTTCAGCACACATGCACAGCATGGGAATTCTGGAGGAGTGAAATTATAAAGTGCCTTTTTTGGACCAAAAAATGAATGGTATGCGTCAAAAATATCGTTTCTTGGCGTTTCTGACGATGATGTTCTATCTTTCTGTAGCTTAAAAAATGAGATTGAAAAAATCAAAAAAGTTGAATACTGAACAGAATTCGCGATTTCGAAAAATCGCGAAATCTGGAGAAAGGGTAAAAAAAATAAAGGGAAAATCTTTCGGGGGATGAAACACCTCCCACCGAACCCCCTAGATCATATATGTTTGTTAGTACCAGTCAAAACAATTTGTAAAATATGTCTAATTCTCAAAATGTAGATCACTATAATTATGTAAATTTTAGCCAGAATCGTATGTTGATTTTTAATTTCTGTAACTGAATAATCTCCGATCGTTTCATGTGCAACAATTTTTAGTATTGTAAGAAATCGCATGGATATAAAGTGACTAAAATTGCACCTTTTTTTGACTACATTCTAATTATTGGTACGAATGCAGTTTCTTTCCAGAAAATGTCAAAACTTTTCTTTGATTTTTGCAACTTTGATTGTACTATAATGCGATTTACAGGTTTAGTTAGAAGTTGATACAGCCCTACTGAAAACAACTTATAGCATTTATTACAGTCTTTATCATACAGCAAAAGATTTTTTTCACAGTAATCCTAAAAATTTCAAAATGCTTACATGGACAAAAAATCGGATTTAGACAGAAAGACATGCGAGCATTGTATAGAATAGTTTTCACTACTCATTTCCACCAAAATTCTTTTTCTTTATTCTTGCTTAGTCTGGGCAACCCTATTCATATTTTTCCTTAGTTTATTGATAGATACTGCACTCAAACTAAAGCAACTAGCTAAAGTATTAGGTCAAAAGTCAAAAATCAATGAAGATAAAACACCTGGCTCAATAATTTCCATACGCTCATGACATTTCTTTTAGATGTTTCTTCGTGACACACATAGTGAAATAATTTTTACAATTATAAAATCCCGACAATTTTGCGTAAAAAGCTTCAACATTAATAGAATTAAAGTAAAAGTACTCATACAAAACTGTAAAAATTTTTTGTAACATACCGCTAATATATTACAGCAACAATGAGGAAGCTAGCTGCAATTTTGTAATATTCCCCCAAACCGCCCCTCCCCTTATGAACACTTATGGGCGCAATGTGCAATAGACGCACTGCTGTGCTACCTAATACGCATGTAGAGGGAAATGTCAAGTTTTGAGAATTCTCTCGGTCTAAAATGAGGTTAAAAACCAGCATAAATACTAAAATGACATAAAAATTGTAATCTACAGATTGATCCCGATTTCAGACAGTTTTGACAAGAAAATTTAGTTTTTGTCTGTTTTTAGCCATCAATTTGTTTTATTTTTTCTCAGAAAATTTCCAATTTAAAATTCTAGCTTTTTTAGTCGCTGATTTATTTATATTGAGTTACCATTATGCAAAGTTCTCTTTAATCAAATATTTTAGAGTATTCAGATTTTTATGACAAAATTGATTCAAAAAATGCAAATAAACGAAGAGAAAGTTCTTGATTGTATGAATATTAAACTGGAGATGAGTGCCACAATATCTTCTTTTTCAACCTTAAAACCTATTCAATGTTCTGAAAATCTTTTCAGACTGGTAAAGGCTATAGTTTGCGACCAACAATCCATAAAATGTTAGCTGAATCGGATCTAGTATACAATTTACCCACCACCGTTTTTTAGCCCATTCAAATAAGCTACAGTGACCAAAATTTACACAAAAATTATCAAACACGTTCTGACTCGCATCAATAAAAATAGTGTTGGTCACTGAAGCTTATTTGAATCTACAGTGTTGGTCACTGTAGCTTATTTGAATCGGCTGAAAAACGGTGGCGGGTAAATTGTATACTAGATCCGCTGAATCTCCCCAATCACTTCAGTCATTCTTGACAGAACGTGTCCAGTAAATGATGAGAGTTTTCATGCATCTTAACAGGGGACAGTCCAACTTCGTCACAAATCGAAACGAGTGCCAAAATTAAGAATAGCATAATTCAGATTACAGAACTAGGTGGTGTTTCGAACATACACTTTACAAGCAGTTTTCAATCACTTGCAGATATAACAAAAAGCCGTTATGCCATTGCTACTTCTTCTCTGATGAGAGTAATCTTACAAGCTATAGCGCCTGATGCACCAGACGAACTAAAGCTATTAGTATGCAAAAAGTCAAAGTCTGAATGGCTAAATGGTGAAACAGCCAAGTTATCCAATATACTTGATGCTACAGCTGAGTGTTTTCGAATGGGGATAAGTGCAGCAGTTCGAAAACACTGCCTCTCGATTCTTGCTCCATTTGTATCATTCTCAGAACTGCAAACATATCTCCCAGGTATCAGTCCATACTATTTCAAGGAAGCAAGATTTTTGGCTACAAAATATGGCTTTGGCTCCACATATGCACAACCAGATATTCAACGCATCCGATATGATCAGAAAAAAGTTACAAGCTTTATTGCTTTCATAACATCACCACTAATAATTACTGACCTTCCTTTTGGTATGTCAACTATGACACTCTCAAGTGGCAGCAAAATTAAAATTCCCAAAATGGTATGCATTATGATTAATGAAAGAATTGTTACAATGTACCTTCAATTTTTGGAAGAAATGAATGAAAATGAATTAGCACTAAGCCATAGTTCACTGCTACGCATTCTAAAGTATTGTACAGCCTCTACAAGAAAATCTGTTCATGGACTTGACTATATTTCCTTTAGAGGCATGAAATCAATTGACAATTTGCTTGGAGTTGTTAAAGAATTAGGATCATCATTTGGAGTAGAATGGTTGCCAACTACTACCTTGAAGTTGAAAGAGATCAAGCTTTACTTGAAGGGTGACTACAAGCTTCATGCAAAGCCTAAGTCACGAATACCCTATCACTGTTCCAGCTTTGCTCTCAGTGACCCTTTAAATTTTAAGTTACAAACATCATACATTGATCATGCACATAATCTACAATGTGGCAGCTGTGCTAATTTGAAGCAACTCATCCTTGATATTGAAGCCAAGACTGCAGAAGCACAGTTTGTAAACAACCAAGACAAAGTGGAAATGGATTATATTGTTGAAGAAAGTGCTAAAAATGGTCCTGGAATGGCAAAAGCACCGACTCCGTTCTGTACACCAAGATCGAAGTCGTACAGACATAATTGAAAATCTGCAAGAAGGTGATGTATTTATTGTACTTGACTGGGCAATGAAATTTTTGCCCACAAGTGGAAGGGAGGATCAAACGAGCTGGTTTGGTAAGTGGGGGATTCCATGGCACATAAGCTATGCAGACACAAAAATAAATGATGTTTTGAAATCGCGCACCTATATACATGTCTTTGATCCGATTGCCCAGGATAGCAATGCTGTTGTTGCAGTATTGGCAAACTTACTTGAACAAATCAAGAAAGACGTTCCAGACATTAAGGCAGCTTACATAAGATCTGATAATGCAGGATGTTATCACTGTGCTCAAATCATATCTTCATTGTGGAAAATTTCAAAGAAAGCATCGGTCCACATAAAGCGATGGGATTTTTCTGAACCTCAGTTCGGAAAAGGGCCCTGTGATTGCATAGCAGCTTTAGTTAAGCGCCACATACGCCTTTTCATTGATGAAAACAACAAATGCACAAATGCCAAAGAGTTTGTAATCTGTGCAGCTGCCCATAAAGGAGTGAAAGGCACCACAATCACTCACAGTCAATTAAAACTTCCCTCTAATGGAGTTAGGGCCAAACTACCAGGTATTAGTACTTACTTCAACTTTTTATTCAATGCAAATAAAATTACTGCTTGGAGAGCCTATCAGATTGGGCAGGGTATGACTTTGTCAATTGATAAAACTCCCTTCAATCTGCCCGAAATTCAAACGATCAGCATTTAAAATGAAAATGTACAACAACTTCATCAAGTAACAACCTCAAAATTATGGCAGGCCATTGTGTCAGAAAAAGAGAGGGAAAGTTTCTGATGCTGCAATAGATAGTCGTTATGATTCAAATACAAATGCTGATGAAAATGATATTAATAATCAGCTATTCAACTGATGTCCTGAAGATGGCTGTACCCGATCATTTTTTAGACATGGAAACTTACTAAACCACCTTACTATTGGTAAACATAAACTTTTGCCTGAACGTACCAGTCTGAAGGATGCAGCAATTGAAACATACAGTGACCACATTGAATCACTCCGCCTTACGCCACAACTGCCAGAACTACAAGAAGCTTTGCAAATTATTTATGAAGCAGAGACGCCAAGCTCACTAGAAAAAGGATGGGCTTTAAAGACTTCAAAAGTGTGTAAGCCACTGAGTGAAAAGCAGCGCGGCTTTCTTATTGAAAAATATAATGAAGGCATCCAGCGTAAGCAAAAATTTGACTCTAATGTAGTTGCTAAGGAAATTAGAAGAAATCCAATGTTCTCAAGGCAAGAATATCTTTCACAGCAACAAATAATTAGCTTTTGGTCACGAGAATCTAGTTGTCGTCGAGGAGAGCCAGATTTGTACTACAGCTCCCCGCCTCTGATGATCAGATATGCGACAATGATGAAGACTCTGCTTTTCAGGATCCTGCACTTTTTGATTCTCACCTTGAGATGGAAAATGATCTGTTAGATAGTGAATGTTTTGTTGCTTTATAGCCAAGCTACTATGTATGTATTTTGTTTTTTTTTATTAACTTGAACGTCATTGCATATAGTCTTCTCTGCATGTTGAAATGATACAAAAACCAAAGCAAATGCAGAGAACAAAATTGTTTGGATGCACTGACCAATTTCGATAAATCCGCACCGTCTTCAAAATGAAATAACTTTTGGTCTTAGATCTTTTACCACACACTATTTACATGCCACAACATTATTAGTTCATAAATATTAACCAGTATAACTACCATCAGGTTCACACACAGAAAGCAAGAAGGGAGCCTGCCCCACCCAAAATGGAAAATTTTTGATATTCCGAAGGGTGATAAATTCTTGAAGTACTTCTACATATGTATAGTAGCGCCAAAACAGGTTTTTAGCGTATTTAGGTGCTAAA
The DNA here is from genome assembly GCA_036768485.1 of Mermis nigrescens. Classification (NCBI taxonomy): domain Eukaryota; kingdom Metazoa; phylum Nematoda; class Enoplea; order Mermithida; family Mermithidae; genus Mermis; species Mermis nigrescens. The sequence goes on along the minus strand of JAVLUZ010000369.1, from coordinate 284,589 downwards.
AAGCCAAATTTTTTTGGCGCTTGATGATTAATTTATTGTTTTTATAGTCAAGTGTTCTAACCCCCGCGCATTACAAAATTGTTCATTGACTGAATGATAATAAGTCATATTTTGATGGCTTCAGTCAAAGATTTTTGTGCACAAATATGCAATACTCAAATTTTCTTCGAAAGTTTTTCTTCATTATTATATAGAGCCCGCCAAAAATAGCTCAAAAATTTCTTTTGCCCTTCTCCAACGATTTACAAAATACATAGTTGCCTCCCCAAGTTTTTGTAAATTAAAATGTCTGCCAAAGTTAAGAAAATCCGCATTACTTTAGTTTGGCAAGATTTTTCCGCGATTTTTGCGACTTATGGATCATATCAAAATAAGCACGATCATGGAAAGTAGAATTTGTTGTGCTTGCAGATTAACTATGTTGCATAAGTTTTTGTGTAAAATTTTGGTTAAAAATTACATAATGGCATTAGTAAAAACCCGTATAACTCATGTTCCAATAGTGATTCTCTGTTAATTTTTTTACAGCCATGTACAAAATATAAGAATTCATATTTTGATGATGCAGCATCAATTCTTGTGCCCAATTTTATTAAAATAAGGCATCAATAGAAATTAGTAAAACCTGTATAACTTCTGCTGCTGGAATTTTTTTTCTGTAATTTTTGCTGATTATATGTACAAGGTGTCACGAAATGATAGCCCCCCTCCAAAAATTGATTTCAGGGTACGATAGAAAAAATCTGTAAGCACTATCTTGTAGAGCATTCAATTCTGCTTTGTGTAGTAAAAAGTGATTTATACATTGCAAAAAAGAAATTTTTACAAGTAGCTCTGAATAAGATCTATCTTAGTAAAGTTGTGACGAATCGATAAGAAAAGCTCGTGCACATGGAGTCAGAAATAGGTCGCTATTCTGCAGAAACAGCATCGAAAAATTGGCGTATGGTGTTAAATGAATTAGAATATGATGCGTAATAGTCTGACAATCTGTTATGTTCAATGACTATGCATTAAGGCAGGTCGACTAAGCTGAAGATGGCTATATGGATTTTTAAATCGACGTAGTCGTGAAATTCAAAACACTGAGATATTTTTTGTTTCTGATCAATAAAAAATTAACCGGTGCACATTGCGCTTTGATAAAATAAGCATCCAACGCAGAATTGAATACTCTATAGCATGGTATTTGTATATTTTTTTCCATGATTCTTGAAAGTCGGTTTCTGGAGGGGGCTATCATTTCGTGACACCCTGTACAACATAGAAACACATATTTGTGGAAAAAATTTTTGTCGCACTCATGTATTGAGCACTTTACGCCATTTTTAGTGTAAAATTTTATCTCTTTCATCAAGAAATAGACGACTTTAAACAGTTGTGTGGAATGAAAAAATTCATTTTTCCCAGATTTCTCTCTTCTGTAGTTTAAACCGCATTTATCGGCTGGTCAATGGATAAAATTTTATGAGTTTATCACTAAAACTGAAGACAGGGCACAGCCTAAGGTAATGACTATAAAATATTGCAAAAATTGACAAAACCGTAAACTTTGGGTTACTGTAGCTACTTGAATTTTGACTTCTAAGCAAAATGATCATCAATTTCGTGCTCAGGATCAAAAACTACCCTAAATAGCTGATTTTTAAGGAAATCGATTTTTCACTTATCACATCATTGTAAATAGGAAGGTCAATTTTCTCAGAAATTGTCTCTTAAGTATGTATCTATAAAAACAAAGAAAAATGCTCCGATAGAACAAAAAAGACGAAAATACTTGATATTGCGGATTATTAAGGATGTAAACGGTAAACGGAGGGGACTAGAAAAGGCTACCTATGTACATGCATAAAGTCGCAAAATCTGCTAAGAATCAGACTTTCTTCAAGCAACGCAAAAAAATAGAAGTATATTCTGCGGTCTGCAGATTGAAATACTCAAATGTTTACTTTTTGTATATTGCTTGCAAGTTGCAACCATACCTGGGCGTGGGGAGTTTGGGGCCCCCAGTAACCACGATCCCCCAGAAACAAAAATACCCCCAGAATTCAATTTTTGAATTTTATTTGTTTTTTTTCGCAATTTTTTGATGCCAATGGATAGGGCTCGATGAGAAACGTTGAAAATGGTGTTTTTTTCGCCATACCACAATTTTTAAGGCCATTTCTTGACCTTTGAAAAGATCTCGCACCCCCCCCCCCCATCCCCCAGAACTTTGGTGCCGCCCACCTATGGTTGCAACGCTGACTTGCTTCGTATCGTGATTGATAGAAAAATAAGTGCAATTGTATTTAAAGGTGTTTTATTTTGTTATCATGAGTACTATAGCAAGCAAACCTGGCGTCAATTGATTAGTGCACACAATCGTTGCGAGCATGCAAGTTACCTATATTTATAGTCAGGTCTGTTTCACACAAGTTTAGGCATAAATTTTAAAAACTGTCAGACAATTAGCCGACAGATTGCAAATAGCATTGATTTGATACATAATTATCGTAAACCGTCGATTTACTCTTGAAAAAAATCTTAAAATTTATGCCCAAACTTAGGCCGAACCCGTAAATCCTATTAATGAAAAAGATAGGGAGAAAGAAATAGCATGATAAGCATAGCAACCGGGAGAAACGGCGAAACCATGATAAGCATAGATAACCAAACCCGGAGCCTGGGAGAAACGGGAGAAACCATGATAAGTATCCGAACCCGGAGTCTGGGAGAAATGGAAGAGACGGCGAAACCATGATAAGCATAGGTAGGTAACCCTACCCGGAGCCTGGGAAAACGGGAGAAACCATGATAAGCATAGGTAACCAAACCCGGAGCCTGAGAGAAACGGCGAAACCATGATAAGCATAGGTAACCAAATCGGGAGCCTGGGAGAAACGGGGGAAACGGCGAAACTATGATAGAAACGGCAACCCACCGGGATGACGTTTCTCCCAGGAGAAACGTTTCTCCCACCGGGGAAATTTTGATGGGAGAAACGTTTCTCCCACCGGAGAAACACTAGTAGAATTTACGGGTTGGCCCGAAAATGTTCTTGAAAATGAATAATCAAATTTCTTTATGAACTGTTCTGTAAAGTGAAAAATATTTCGAAAAGACGCTTTTTCAAAAGAAGCCGCCTATACTTCGATTTTTGTATTGCTTGAAGTTTTAACTATACATAGTCTGTTTAAAAATTCTTAAGACTTTTTTAGATTACGGTGATTCGAAAGCTGTAAAAATTCAGTCAATCAGCGTAAGGGCTTAAATCCGGTTGGCTATCGTCTATCACACGTTATTTGGCACTAAACATTGCGCTTTGGTATTCTCGGTCAGTTTTGCTCTTAGGAGCTGTGAAGAGCATTTACCAGCAGCCTCGCGCGGAGTCGAACTCTGTATTTCTCGCTGTGAAGTGATTGGTTATTATTATAATATTAATTATTATTATGATATTATTATTATTATTTCATTATTATATTATTAAGTGATTAATTATTAGCAAATCGGTCGATGCGAGAGGCGGGTACTAAGAAAACGGCCCTTTGCCGATTGGCTGAATTGTTAATACGTTCGAATCATTATATGTACTGTGAAAAAGTCTCAAGAATTTTGAAACAGAATATAGCAGATTCAAATGATTTGTGCAAGCTTAGGTGACTTTTTCCTTCCTCACCTTCTACATCTTCGTCTTATTTTGTTCCATTGTATCATTTTTCATTGCTAGTTCAATCATAATTTAGGTTACCTACTTTTTCATTTGTCATTCAAATTTTTCAGTCATCAGCTGTTTCCATTTCTGGATTTTACACATGTTTTCCACTTTCCGATTTTATTTTTCTCACAAGGTAGCGAAAAAAGCATAGATATGATCGCGAGATCGCGCTAGGCTCGAATATTGCAATTGTCCCATATTCATTTTATCAGAAAAAGGTGAACCAAAACATAATGATCACTCGAAAATCCAGATACATTGTATGAAAACTTTACTATAATACGAGTACACACTTCTGCACACAAAAGACTTCACAGCACGTAAATTAATTACTTTCTTTAAAATAAATGTTCTCAGGTTACATAACAGATGCACATAGCTACTCGTGTTAATTACATTAAGTTCAATTGACGGTTCTTTAGAAGTCTGAAGATAAACTATGGAAAGGCATGAAATAAATGCATATTTTCGAAACACAAATTCATTATTCGCCGAAGAGGATTCTTGCACTTTTATTAATCTGCATACATCATAGTCCCCGTCAATCGGAATAAACGTACCTACATATTGCATTTTTCATATGTTGTTACTTCTAACCTAAATAAAGAATCACTAAACACGGAAGGAAGAATTGCTGGTAATGTAAAAATGATACGTATTGAGTGTTATAGGTCCTGATTGTTAACCTACTTTCGTAAATGCGATTATCAATTCCGCCTTCTCTTCTCGTAGTTGCTATCTTGCCGCTTCTCTTCTTCGCAGGAGGTATCCACATAATATACCTACGTAGGCATTCAGTGTCATTACGTTGAAGCTTGATTTATCATCACAAATAATTGTTCTAAAATTGTTGATATGTGTAAAAACAAAACATGGACAGCGCCTAAACTCTGAGGGTCCAAAAATTTTCCAAGGTCAAAAGTGCTAAAATAATTGATGTGCATAAAAACACCATTATTCGATGTTTCGACAAGCTCTATCTACTTGCATTAAAAAATCGTGAAAAAATAGAAAAAAATTGAAAATTTGATTCTTGGGGTCTGCGGGGAGTGTTTTGGATTATGCGAAGGTATCCAGCCGGACCCCCATACCCGTTTCATTACATCCAGACGAATACATGACAGGAAGTTGTGTGCGAGATTCTCCGGAGAAGACAGGAAAACTTTGTAGACGAAAATAAGAGCATAAATCTCTGATTTCCTACTATTTCGTGTTCCATTTTGACGTTTTTCTGAAACTTTCATTAGAAATATGTGTCAGTTGTATTTTATGACTCCATTTGTACCTACATTCGATTAGATCTAAATGTTAGGTACTTACTGCACCGCTGAAGATCTTTCAATGAAGTGCAAGCAAGTGAAACTCAGTTTTGCCTTTTCTGCATTATACGTACATTGTATTTACTTTTTCCTTTCTATGTTTTGCCACCATTTAGCTGAGATTATCGAAAGTGACCTATTTCTTTAATGATTATTTTAAGAAAATGTCAAGCGCTTTAATCACTTTCGTGTATCAATTAAGGCTCATTTTCATCATTTCTGTCTGCTAGCCGCTCAAAATCTTGCGAGTGTTGTGACCATACGTGCAGAGCATAGGCAACTGGGTCAGGGGCCTGTCTAGTCTAGGATATGCTGGAGAGAACAGAGATGGTCCTAAAGATCGGCTTCACTTGAAATAGCGTGAAAATTCATATATCTCAATTAATGCTTCTAAGCATTTTTGCAGGAAAAATGTGATTTTTGTCAGTTTTTAGTCTTGATTTGTTTTACTTTTCCCAGTTGTCCTTAAAGGAGAGTTTAATCATATGCAAAACACAGCTGATCAGGTGGGAGTTCAAAAACTGGCATGTGCCTATATGTAGTGTAAAAGCTATGGTGATTCACACTTTCTGATCTAGTTCAAAAATTAATGCATAAAATTTTAGATTTCCTTTATTTTTGGCCTTTGTTTCGACACATTTTCCCTAGATAATTCATTTTTCTTTCTGAGGGCCTGGCCTGGACATCCGAACCCCCTCTAAATTCTTAAAGCGCACTGAAAAATCATTTTATGGTTATTACAAGCGAAATATTTTTTATGTATGACCGAAAAAACGCAATTTTTTAATTTTCCAATTTTTTTCTCCGGGCGCCTATTTAAAAATCCTCAAATATGCCATTATTTTTGCCTATCACATAGATAGTTGTCGAGATATCTGACTTCAAAAATTTAACACTCCCTTAAATTCAGAAGGCCAGATACATACGTGCTTGTTAGGAAGACGTGATTGATAAATAGAAAACTCTTGATTTATTGGTGGGAAACAAAAACTTACGTGAAACGGGCTATTGAAAACATGATATGGATCTAGTATACAATTTACCCGCCACCGTTTTTTAGCCGATTCAGATAAGCTACAGTGACCAAACTTTACACAAAAATTATCAAACACGTTCTGACTCGCATCAATAAAAATAGTGATCTACAGTGTTGGTCACTGTAGCTTATTTGAATCGGCTAAAAAACGGTGGCGGGTAAATTGTATACTAGATCCCATGATATGTGATTTTTAGAGCAGTTTCTGTCCTGAATGATTATAGCTTCTTATCTAAGCTCGTCTTGTCTGTATACGTACATACATATGCGCAAGAATGAATAATCTTTTCCAGCCTTGACTTTTTAAAACATTGTCTCTTAAAAGATTAAAGTACCTACCCATCTTCTTGCTACCACAAACACACAAAGAATAATTCAAAATTTCGGGAAGAGTAAGGCACAAAGGGGAAGTTAAAAATGAATGAAAATCGAATTCTCTGCAAAAACTGTATATTAACATTATTTTTGAACTATTTTAGCATTTATAACAGTTTTAAGGTCATTTTAACTCAAAAAAGCTCTTTAGGTACATATGTAACCATTCAAAACCGATTGACTCACTACATGATTTTCATAATTTAGAATTCCTCTAGCTGCCAATATCTCATTTGCTTTCAATTTTGCATGCTATCAGCTTAATGGCTACGATTCAAACGAAGCCTGGTTATTTTTTTACTTTTTCGGTGCATGTACGAGTATTACCATACTCAATCAACTCTTGTTAAAATTTCCAGGAAGCTTTCCGAATCCGTTGGAAAGTTATTCCATATTGAACGCACAATTTTTATTGCGAACGGTGGAACGAAATTTGCGTGAGAATGCCGAAGATCGCACCATGTACAAACTCCTTGCTATAGTGATCAACAACTTACTTAAAGCCGAAACGCAAAATTTAAGAAAACAAATAGAGAACTGTATCGCTCTAGCAACGCACAGAAAACGGTACGGTGAATGCGTTTGGCCAATATTGGAAAAACGGAGAAAATTTCTTTTTACGCAAAGGCGATTTCGAAAATACGCTGATTCAAAAAAGGTTAAGTTGAGCAAAAATAAGCGTGATTTATCACGATATTCCAGAATGAATAGATCACTTAAAGAAACACAGCTAATAAAGGAAGCACAACGTAATGAAGTTCAAAGGACACGAATGATTTCTTCTAACCAGCGTAAAACAGAGAACAGAAGAAAACTGTTAGTTAATAAGCAAAATATGTCTCAGTTTACTATCGGATCAGCTGGTCAAATTTTAGGCAAACAGCGGAATAGAACAATTTTTCAGGATGTAGGCCAATTATTATATGACATTACGCGAAATTCCAAACTGAAGAGCCCTGTATCTTGGTTTGGATTCGATAAAGCAAAACAAAGTTTTTCGTCTGACGACGATATTGTCTACAAGAAGAATGCTAGTATGCACATTGTTCGTAAATATGCACATGTTTAACACCTTTTATTCAGATAAATTGATGCGTAATTGTCAATTGAATTTATGTTCTCAAATCGCCCAAAGTGCTTTCCTCTGCAGGGCACACAATTCTGGTCAGAATCATTTTGCTTTTGTTTCTCTTTTTTAAGCAACCGTGAGGCATTTTAATTGTAGTTTTGCATGCTTCGTTCCTATAATTCTTGGTCGCAAGTTGGACATTTAGCAACTTTTTATTAATTTTAAGAGGTGATCACTTCTGGAAATCTGGGCAGACTTAGCATTTCAAATGGATTTCTTTCGATCTATCTCTCACTTCTGGTCGCTTACGTGATTTTATTGGACTTGTCATTCATGTACATATGCAATATGTGAATTCTAGGTTTCACCAAAAACTTTTTACAAAGTGTAAAATGAGGTGAGATTAACCACTGTGTGGTGATTTTGGCCGCGTGAAAATGTTGTAAATTTCGTTTTAAAGCTTGAGACGCATGTTTCTTCATCTGCATAAAATACTTGTAAAATGACGACTTACTGTAACTATTTATTTTTCAGTGGGTGTATACTGCAAGCAACCAATTTTTCCATGAATGTGCCGCATTTACCAATGCCATATATTTTCCCACGTCTTCTATTGGGTCAAAAGTGTACTTCCTGTTTATTTTCTGCCTGACAGATTCAGTCATTTTTGATTTTGTCACCTGGAATAATTTTTATCATGTCTGAAATCGCATATCACGGAATCTCGCCTCTTGATTTTTTACATGATCGGAGAATTGTCTCTCACGTATTCTAATGTCATCAATACTCTTACTAGTTTGGTTATTCATAGTATTTTGATTCCGATGAGTAGTTCTGACCATGGCATGAGAATTTAAATGACAAAATAAATGTGGAGATAACTTTTTTATCACCAGCTTAAGAATTCTCGGATCCTTATACGCTACTCAATGGGCGTCCTTGTGTCCTATTGTTTTATTATTACGATCAAATGTATTATAAGCCATTTCATTAATTGTATTCAGATTTGGCTTTATAAAAATAAAGCCAAGTCTAAATACAATATAATCCAATATCTCTATATTGTTATTTTGTCGTTTTCGAACTGTTTTTTTCAAAATTGTTAAGTGGCCAATCACACCTCAGGGTAATTCTTCATGCTATTCTAGCTGTTTATTATAATGATTGCGAATTCATGATTAATTCTTGATTATTTTGTCAGTTAAATCAAATTTATGTATCGTGGTTGACCGGCGGCGGCATTGTATTCAATAAAAACAGCTAATAATCTACTAGCGGTCATCTCATTAAATGCGATTGCATCGCACTCGACCTTTGTTGAATCGAGACTCACATTAGACATTGTCAATCTGACCATTTCAGATATTTCAGACAACAGTTCGACCAATTTTCTAACACCAGTACTACGAAAACCAGTACTAGTCAGACTGCGGCAAATCGGCCCCGCTGTACGGGGCGAGATTAGCCTCCCTTTTTGATAGTCTGTTGCATTATTGTGCGTGTAATAGCTCCTTAATTTTGCATGATATTTTCTATATTTGTGCCGAATTTCATAGCGATAGCTTGCATGATGCAGCTTTTGTGCAGCAAAATATTCGAAAAAATGATTAATTTCGCCATATTTTACTAACTTTTTAGGCCTACAGATTGGATTGAACAAAATATTGTAAAAAATTAGTATATGGCGCGAAGCGTAAGAAAATGTGGCACTTTCGAACCAAAAGATCGCTAAAACGCTTAAAAACAACATTCTTTAAACAATTTCTTAGAAAAACGAAAATTACTTTGCGGGAGTCAGTAGTTATTTTGGGGAATCTAAAGTAAACCTCCCAAACATCATAGGACAAGCATGGTTGTTGTATATGACGGGTTATTAAAATTTGAAAAATTTAGATCGTATAAAGTTAATCTATCAAATGTTAGTCTCTTCAACTATTTTGAGCATCAGCTAACTAAATTGTTGCTCATAAATTTATTTTTCCTGAGACTGCTGTTCTGATTTATTCGCTAGTCGTTAAAATTGTTCAAAGACAAATCCGAACGTTTTCTGACGCTAATGTTCAGTTATTCTCAAAAAACGCTCGCTTATGATTTATTTATTATATTTAAATTATTGCAAAAAATAATAATGATTTCTAATTACGTGGGTTACTTAATTCATATGTTCTTTTTTCAAGGATGTTTCTTCTGAAGCTTTCATTCTAATTGTTGAATGTTTATTTGCAAGATCTGCTTCATGATAATTTTTATAAAGTTCTTTTTGGGATTTAAAAAATCTAAATAAATTATACAAGAGTCTTTCAAATCTCATCGCTAAAAGTTTGCAATCGTTACTGCAGCTATTATGGATCGGCTAAAAAACGGTGGCAGGGAAATTGTTCAAAAGGTCTCAAAGTTTATTTTGAGTAAATTTGATCTATTTGATTCTTTCGGTTTCGATCGCACTTGGAAACATAGATTGTTGAGTCAATACCAACAGAATATGTTATTCTTTCCTGCAATTCGTAAATTTATTTATGAATGTTGCGAACTCGTGCTAGCAGTTTGGATAATATGCGAAATACCATATCTGCTTGAATTTCTCTAGTTGAAATATTCATGTTCTGATCGAAATAGTTTTGACATAATTTGTTCATGGCCAACTTTTTGTTACGTAGTGAAGTTATGTTATAATTAAATGTTGTCTTAACAATCTCTAATATGGAAAACCAGCATATGACTAAACGATTAGAGAACTTGTGTTGGTTTCATTTAGCGTTGCTGAACATTCATTTTATTCTTGAACTCGCTTTACTGAAGTTTTTATAAGTGATTGTTATTACAATAATCGCCGAAATTCTCAGAAAAGTGTCAGATATGCCCCAACCTTCGTTATGCACAAACAATTTTTTGCAAACATTAGTTGCTTAGTCCCGGATGTATGTGAAAAACATCGTTCTTCTAATTAAAGATGAATTAGTACTAGAAAAGTACTCGTATTTCAGTGTTGCACGAATAATGACGCATATTAAGCTTGTGATTTCTTAAAGTTTAAGTCAACGCGAACCGTCATAAAAAAATTCACATGTTTTGTGGACTGTCTGGGAGGGAGGGATTTTGCATCAGGTCTGAGTTTAAGCCATAGGCGAAACCTAGAATTTGATGTCAACGAACTATAAAAATAATCTAATAAAAGTAATATATAAGAATTAAAAAGTGAAAATATGATTATTCACAGTAAATCTTTTTTTCGAATAATAAATCACCACAAATATCGTACATTACATACATGCATACATACATCTCTTGTATTCGCAAAGCCAACGATGATCAGAAACGTGCGGCAGCTATTTTCGACATCGTCGAAGCATTTATGAAATCGCCGCTAATAAGCCTCAAAGCCGCTATAAAGATAAACTCTAACGATATATGGAATGCGATTGCTGCTTTATCGGATCAACACAAAAATTCGTCTTACAGGATCTTGTCGCCCCGAGTTATGCCGCTTTTTCAGGACCCCATGGAAGGGCTAGCATTCTTATCACCCGACATACTAAGCTTGTTCGATAAATCTGGAGCAGGAGCCTCACGCACCAACCCGCTTTCCATGCCGGAATTATTGAAAGGTTTTCGCGAGGAAGAAAGAGCACCGTGGTACGCATTTTTTGCAGAAATTTCCGGAGTTGCCGATTCGGTGCGCCTGATTAAAAGTATGAATAAAACAAATTGGCTGAAAAGGTCGAAAATTGATACTGGTCTCGGACTCGAATTACCACTGGAAACAGCGTACGACGTTTCTGATAAGAGAACCGTGCAAGATGTGTACAAGATGTTGTCCAGTGAGCAGATCGAACGGGTGAACCTGAAGGGTTATACATTTCTGGACTTGGACCAAATACGCAAAGTATATGATAATAAAGTTGACAGCTTGCCATTCGACGTTGGGGCTTACAGTCGGCTAGATGACGAACAACGAGAGATAGCCATAATAGATGCCCTTGGTGGGTGAACTTTCTCAGTTTTATACCATCTGATAACAATGTAACGACTCGACAGTGGGTGAAGGCTTCTCGGCCCTTTAAGGGAGGTGGGATGAATGACCTTAATATTTGTCAAAAAACGGCCAAAAAACACTAAAACGACCGGAAAATTTTTTTTCAAAAAGCGGAGGTCAAAAATTTTCCAGCTTTGGGGGATGGTGGGCGAACAACTTTGGGTGGGCATCACGGTATTAGAACAATTTGTAATCACATGGTCAGAAAATTGCAAAAAAAATTTCCAGAAGTAAACAAAATATATGACTAGGGTAAATTGAGGTCGCTGATCACGAAAAAATGTTTAAAAAGTTTGGAGAATGACAGATCACTTTCTATGAGTGACCATTGGCCAAATGAAAAGGTCACACAAAAAATGCTGACAAGAACAATAATTCCTGGGTAAATTGAGGTTGCTGATCATGAAAAAATATTTAAAAAGTCCGGCGAATGACCGATCACCTTCTATGAGTGACTATTGGTCAAATCCGGTCCCTTTCCATGAGTGACCATTAGTCAAATCAAATGGTCACACAAAAAATGCTGCTAAGAACAATAATTCCTGTATAAATCGATGCTTCTGATCACGAAAAAATGTTCAAAAAGTCCAGCGAGTGATCGATTACTTTCCATGAGTGATCATTGGTCAAATCAAATAGTCACACAAAAATGCTGATTAAAACAAAAAAATTATGAATAAATCGAGGTCGCTGATTAAGAAAAAATGTTTTAAAAGTCTGAAGATTTACCAGTCACATGATGGCAAATGCACTTTTTACTTCTTAGCATCAATAAATTCTAGCAAACAAAACAACGTACAACAGCTGATACTCATAGAAGGTGATCAGTCATTCGCCGGATTTTTTAAACATTTTTTTCGTGATCAGCAACCTCGATTTACCCAGGAATTATTGTTCTTGTCAGCATTTTTTGTGTGACCATTTCATTTGACTAAAGGTCACTCATAGAGAGTGACCGGTCACTCTCGGACTTCTTAAACATTTTTTCGTAATCAGCGACCTCGATTTGCCCTAAAAATACATTTTGTTTACTTCTGGAAATTTTTTAGCAATTTTCTGACCATGTGGTGACATATTGTACTAATACCGGGCATCACACACAACACAATCCCCCTGTTACATGCGTATTTGATAGTCTAAAGCGTGCGTTATTAGGTAACATTCGAAAATCTTAGTGTTTTATTCAATGCGGTGATAAAATCTTAAAATTATTAAAAATTATAAATGCAAAAATATCTTTCTTTTGTATCAATTTCATATGAGAATGGCACTTCGATGGAAAATTATGTGCACACAATTGTTAATTATTCTTTCGTCAGAGATTCTGCATAGGTAATCTAATTCGGGCATTGTATTATATAATTTTCAAATTAAGACTCTGATGGAGAATTATTTACCGCAAGAACAAGCGAGAATTTTGTAAGAAATGCGAATAGAATCTTACAAAATAGTAAAAAGGAAATCAAATCCTGCTTGGCAATAAAATAATCTGTCACGTGAGACGAACGCTTTTTGAGGTTATTTCAAGACAAAGCTTAAAAATCTGGTTTTCCCATCTTACTGTCCATTCTGTGCATTTACGTCTAACAATCCGTTTGATCAAGCTAAAAAATGCACAATAATAATTTGTTTACTTTACAGCATGGAAATTCTAAGGGTCAGGCCCAAAAATTTTTAGAAATGCTTTTTTCAGCTAAAAACAATGAGTACACGTCAAAAATACTGTTTTTTCGACGTTTCAGACAATGCTCGTTTATTCTAGAACATAAAAACATTTTAAAGAATGCCGAAACATTTTTTTAAAAACGAGTAAACTGAACAAAACATAGTCAAAAAAATATGTATATGCATGACGCGAAGCGCTGAAAATTTGGTACTTTTGAGCTGAAAATTAGCTAAAATCGCGTAGAAGACACACTTTTTAACATTTTTACGTAAAATCGACGATTCTGGGGCTTCCTAGCCATTTTACGGGGGAGGCGGTCAGTAGCCATTCTGGGGGTAGTGGTTAAACCCCTCGAACCCATGAAAACACTTATGCTTATAACTCTATAGCCAAATCGTATTCAAACTCTAACCTTGTCTCTTTCAGCTCACTTGCTTAACATTAATAACATTAGGCGACGCAATAAACGACAGAATTCTCCGCCTTGCGTACTACGTCCATATGTCGGTGGTATCACTTTGGTGACAAATCTTATGGCGCCCCAAATTGTATGTCCTTCTCTTTTTTCCTACATCATTTTAGGGCCACTTGTTCTTAGTCCGTTCGTTTTGTCTCCATACGTCATGGGTCCCTTCATTTTGTCTCCAATGGTTCTCAATCCGTTCGTTCTAAGTAAGCGCGAGATAATTGCATGAGTATTAACCGGGCATGCACGTAAGGGAGGGGTTAGGGTGTTTATATGCATCAGAATGGAAAAAGGGGAATTTTTAGATGAAATGAGGTAAAATGAACGCTAAAATTGATGAAAATGGGCTATTTCCGGCAAAAGTTTTTGAAAATAATAAAACCTAATAATTAATGCTGTTTTCAAAGTCTTTTGGCATTTTTGCTTTTGTTAGCTCGTCATTTTGGCTCAAAAAATTGGCTGATTGACCTCCCAGGCTGGCTATGCTGTGCATCATTGACTCAGAATAATTTGATAGGATATTATAGACTGTTTCACACAAGTTTACGCATAACGAACTTTACTAAGAAATTACAGTAATCTGTCGGCTTATTGTCGCTAAAAATTCTTGAAATTTATGCCCAGACTTAGGCGAAGCAGACTAAGCGCAGTTTGTGTTATATTTTAGCCTGTTTCATTTATTCGAATTTTTTCAACTTAATTTAATTATTTTGAATCAGGCTACAAAGTGGCTTAGAAATATATTACAGTTTTGCCGCTTTAAAATGGGTAAGTGATTCATATAATTCGTAATACGTATGTCTGCACTGTGGAATATCACTCTGAATTTCTTCAAATTTAGCTGAAATTCGACATAAAGTGCCGGAAAATTTTTGAAATTTTGACAGAATGATTTCAATACTTCGTCACCTCCTGTTTTTGTGCCTAAGCCTATTAAAACATTTGTGAAACGCAAAAAATTTAGAATATGCTGGAATTAATGTAATAGTTATTTAAACAGCCTCTATTGGCCTCATGAACGGCAGCAAATTAAAATAAGCACTGAAAAAAATAAAATTTTTAGAAAACTGCTCAATATTTTAGCTTTTCCGTTTTAATTCTCGTTTGCTCGTAATATTGATTAGGACAATATATGGCTTATAACTTCACTTCAGTTTGAAGCTTAATCCAATCGTTGCTTGTTTTGTTCCATTGTATTAATTATAGTGCATTGTCTGGTATCCAAAAATCACAGTCTATTGTTCGCTTATTGATAGGTACCTGTGTGGAATCACTGCAAACAGAACAAACATTAGCTATAGCAGAATGTTTTATTTCACATAACATTTGGAAATGGAGGATTAGGTCGCAAATCCTATTAATTTCATTTACTAAATCGTCTCTAGACCGTCATGACGACTAGAGATACAAAAAATGTCAAACGTTTTCCTTACAAAAAAACTACCTAAGTACATACATAGGTGCTCATTCAAGCTGTTTGAAAAGGAAATTTTAAGACACTTTTTAAATGAAGTTCCATATCACCTTATGTACATAGGTAGGTACTTCTGATTCTTTGCTGTTTCTAGGTCCATATGTTTTGTCACCTAACATATTGGCCCCTCTGGTGCTCAGCCCATCGGTTCTGAATCCGGTCCTTTTGGCGCCCAGCATTCTTAGCCCAACGGTGCTCAATCCGAATGTTTTGTCACCAAACGCTTTGAGTCCAAGTATCTTATCCCCTGGAGTTTTGTCACCAACGATCTTATCTGATACCGTTTTATCACCATCCGTTCTGTCACCATGCGCATTATGCAAAAAACGACGAAGAAGGAGACGGAGGCTGGCATTATTTTAAGAAGAAGACGTTGTGTGTTATGTTATTTTTGTTCCGTTTCGATACGTCAACTTTAAAATATTATCGAATTAACACAGCAAAGTTGGATGTAGGTACATATAAGTGGACGCTACAACTTTGTTGAATCAATCGAACAAGAAAAATGGAGCTCTGCGCAACTTCTTATGCGCACATGATGTCAATCCTATGCAGCAATGCTGAGTTATCCATACACAACCCTTGCTACCATACGTGGGCAGCAAGAAAATTCTGGGGGGTGCAAGATTTTTTGAAGGTCGAAAAATGGCCTTTAAAATGGTGGTATGGCGATAAAAACACCATTTTTCGACGTTTCTCATCAAGCACTATCCATTGGCATCAAAAAATTGCGAAAAAAACGAAAAAAATTTTCAAAAATTGAATTCTGGGGGGGGGGGTATTTTGATTTCTGGGGGGGGGTATTTTGGTTTCTGGGGGGTGCATACCCCCCAAACCCCCACGCCCAGGTGTGCTTGCTACGCGCTTCACCTACGAAAGTTGGGTTAATCCTGCACATCTTTTTCTAAACCGGAGGGGTGAATTCCTATCCAAGATCCAAAGCCCTCTTAGGCATATACATATAGTGGCTAATATTATTATACATGGGCAGCGACCAGATTCTGAGGGGTCTGGGTGGAGTAAAACTGTCAAAGATTTAAAAAAACATGCCAAAAAGAATTCTGGGGGCCTATCGATTTTTGGGGTGTACCGGATTTCATGTAATTTTAACCCAAAATGTCGAATGGTTCGTATTATTGAGCCAGTAAAATGGATCATTTTATTGGCTATTATAATAGGTTTATGTTGAGAAAGATAAAAAACAAGTTGCCACTTCTAAAAAATATTAGATAGCGGATATCCGAAATACATCGAATTGAGATGATTTTGTCACAAAATTTCAAGGTCTTTCATTCTATTGCTTTTCTAATATAAATGAAGGTACCTACATAGGTAGATATGTAGGTACATATTCGTTTATAACATAATGTATTGCTATAAAGGAAATGTCAGCAATATTGAGAGACAAGGTAAAATGGTCAATTTGTGACCCTAGGTAATTAATTTTATAACGACGTTTTTACTATGGTATATTTCACGAAACGTGCATGAAAATCAATTATCAGTTTGCAAGCGAGTAGCTACAAAAGTGGTTTTCGGGCAGCTTACTGTAATAAAATTGGTGAGCTGACATCAGAGCGCACGACATTAGAGCGCGGCGACATTAGAGCGCACAATATTAGAGCGCACGGCATTAGAGCGCAACGACATTAGAGCGCGCGACATTAGAGCGCCGACATTAGAGCGTATATGCACTGGCGGATTTAAGGGGCCCCATTGAGACCAAAAATTTTTTGAAAGATTCGAGATAAACAGAGAAAATGAGAAAGAAAAAAGAAAGAAAGAACGAAAGAAAGAAAATGCTTAATGAAGCGTTGATTTTTCAGTTATAACTATAATAGTCCTTGGTAAGTCTAGGGTCCGTGACCCCTTGGTAACAGGAGGATTAAGTAGGCTGTGGCGCTTTTGTAAATAACGCTTAAAAATACTAATTCAGGAATTACTGTAACATCATTCTTGGTCGGATGCAGGGCAGTATGGGGGTAAGTTAAGAATATGGTACTTTCAGGATACTAAGAAATAAACTTCAGATTCAGAACAGCGAATTTTTTCGCTCAGTACTTAGCACATGTTGAAAGAAAGCACGGAAAAAAATTTCATCCGTCTATGATACATATTACAAAAGCTATGGGTTTCGTTAATTAGCCTCTTCTCGACCTAAGCAAGCATCTTCTCGACCTAAGTATTTCAAGATTCAAACAGCTGAATGCAGCATCACATGCAGATACCCAATTTACGTCGACCTAAGCATCTATACATCGACCTAAGCATCTATACATCTTCCTAAGCATCTATACATCGACCTAAGCATCTATACATCGACCTAAGCATCTATACATTGACCTGAGCGGGAGCGACCTCCCTCGACCTAAGCAGCTTAAAACACCTTTTCAGATATATTAAGCCTAAGCCTAAGTATATTAGAAGCAAAAACTTAGATTTTCCTATATCTTATCAAGTAAAACCGAAAAAAACATACAAAAAAATATGAATTTTTTTAAATTTTCAAAATTTCAAACAGCTTTTCGCGCCTATTTTCTTTCTTCTCCTTCATTACTATGCTTCCTCCCGTAATCTCAGCCCATATTATTTATTTATGACAAGTGTGTAAGTTATGACAAGTGTGTAAGTCCTTGGATCGAGCCGTTTAATCGTCCCTCCCAACACTCACATAGAGAGTTGCCTGCAACTTTGCAAGTATGGCTCAGATTTTCACCAAATTTTTTTCCGCACTTCAATTTATCATATTCTACCATTTTGGCAAAAAAATTTTGGCATTCCATATTCGTTTTGCTCCATTTCTAAAAGTACCATATTCTTAACTTTAGCCGGCAGTATGATCACCGTTTTTTTTCTGTCCAATTTTCGGTCTATTTGTCAACTAAAATTTTTGGGAAATGGAAAAAATTTTTGGGCTTGGTTGGCATTTGTGGAAAATTTTTGTAATGTTAGAATGCGTTTTAGAGAGGTAAAACTGCAAAAACTTGTCGGCGCTTTGCGCCGAATTGATTTAATTCTTACTTGTTATTAATCTTTGAGCCGCGTCGCGCCAATTGCTGCATTTTAATCGACAATCTGGTCTAAAATTTCACTACGATTGAAAATCCTTATCTTCTGCACGGATTTGGTTAGTTTTTGTAATGCAAAATGCGTTTTAGAGAGCTAAAATTTCAAAATTTTCTGGCGCTTCGCGCCATTTGATATATTATAGTTTTTATTGTCAAAAGCGACTCCTGAATTTACTAAAATGCTTTACTGAAGGAAGGAAATTCACGTTTCAACAGAAATAACGTATACTGATCGTGATATTTCTAGTAGAGCGCGAAATTTTCATACAAAAAGTGCATCGAACACCGCTATTACATGTGTACATAGGATTTTCTACTTAAAAAACACTGATTTTTTAACAGGCGCTCTATTCTCAACGTTTTTAGACCTCTCAAAAAACGTGGAAAAAGGGTGGAAAAAGTGGAAAAAAATTTTGGGTCCGCTGGTCTATAATTTCAACTGTCAACCAAATTGCTGGGAAAAAACAATGAGTGTGCTGCCATCCTTCCTAAGACAATCTGTTGATTTTTTTGAAGTTTTTCTCCTCTATGCTTAACCAAATTGTAGCAGTTTTTTGAAGGGCCTGTGGAATTTTTTTGGGCCGCTCCCGTATACTTTTGTACAGGGGATGACAGTCTTTCTCAAGAATAGTGGCAGTTTTTAAAATTTTGACCTGGCAACCACCGTTTTTTCCGAGCGTTTTGATTCACGTGAACCATACTTAGAATTTTTTCCACATTTCAAATTTTGGTTCACATTTTCGAAGCTCTAAGAAACGTTTAAAAATTGAGTGCTCATGTTAAAAAACCGATGTTTTTTTGTAGAAAGTTTATCCTGGTTGATGGTCCCGTCAAATAGTAGCGCAACAGAAGTTAGATTCATCTGGGATGAGGAATTAAAATCTGAAAGAATTAGGTGGCGGTTGGCATTATTGACCGAGTTACAGGCTGTTGAAGTTCAAGTGCTTAAGGATAGGCGAAAAGTAAGCTGTGCCTTTGGCAATGTTTCGGATTAGTCTTCGAAGCGTCGGGAGCTGTGACTAAGCGGGGTTACCAATATCTTAGGCTTAGGCTTTATGTGCATTCACATTGATGCCAGCGGACGGGCAAAGCCTGATATAAATGGAGCAATTTTTGCTCCACTGCCGTAGCCTTAGCACATGTCTGGCACCAATCTGAATCCGCAAGCAATTGCTGTCGCCACAAATTGATATCTGAAAAATAGGTACCCCAAATGCCATTTTTCCCCCTTTTCATTTATCCTTAAGCACACGAAGTTCAACAGACTGTAACTCGGTCAATAAAGCCGACCGCCACCTAAGTCTTTCAGATTTTAATTCCTCATCCCAGAATTAGTCAAAATCTAACTTCCGTTGCGCTACTACTTGATTGGACCATAAACCGAATTTTTGTTCAAAACGGTTTTTGAACATTTTGTTATTGTAAATTTAGTGTACTGCAATGAATATAACGGTCAGTAACAGGGGCGTAGGCAGGATTTTTTTAAGGGGGGGGGTCCGAAATTGGTGACCCTATATTTAGGGATATGTTTGCCGGGCGCCAAATAAAGTGCATTTTCTGACGTTTGCGAACATGCTCTATCCATTGAGCTGATAAAATTCAAACTTTTCAGAAAAATTTATTTTCTTCTAATAAGCTATAAAAAATGACATTTTTTGGCTGCGCTTGGGCCTAAATTAATGAAAATATTGAGAATTTTCGATAAAATGATGCCAATTTTCATGCATTTCCTTACCTTTCCAAAATTATTTTTGGGTTAAGGGGGGGCGGCCGCCCCCCCTGCCTACGCCCCTGGTCAGTAATATGTTCCAACTCCTGAAACTGCATTTTCAGACCTTCACTAGTGCATTTTAGCCGATTTTTGGACTCATCTTCATCGGAGAATAGAAAGTCAATAATTTATCAAAATGGCGCGAAGCACCAGAAATTTCGGAAATTTTACCTCTCTAAAAGGCATTTCTGCAATAAAATTGCTGCAATCAACATCAATAGAAAATAATTAAATTAAATCAATCCGGTGCGAAGCGCCGGAAAATTTTTGAAGTTTTACATCTAAAAAGCATTTTCGCATTACAAAAATTGTCGAAAAGTCCGTGCATAAATTTCTACAACAAGCTGTCAATAAAAATGCAGTGATTGGCGCAGCACGACCTTAAGACAAATAACAAATGTAAAATTAAATCAATCTGGCCCAGAGCACCGGAAAGTTTCGAAATTTTGGCTCTCTAAAACTCATTTTTGCATTATAAAAATTGGCCGAATCCGGCATGGCCTGAGCATCAATTGATAAGTAATAACATTTAAATTGATTCGGCGCGAAGCGCCGAGAAATTTTGACATTTTACTTCTCTGAAACGCATTTTTGCATTCCAAAAAAATTGTCCAAAAATCTGTGCAGAAGATGAGGATTTCCAATCTTAGTAAAGTTCTTAAACAAGTTGTTTAGAAAAGTGCTGCAATTGGCATGACCTGGCCTAAACATTAATAACAAGTATATGACTAAATCAATCGAAAATTTCGACATTTTGGCTCTCGAACACGCATTTTTGTATCACAAAAATTGACCAAATCTTTATAAAAGATGAGGATTTTCAATTTAAGTGGAGTTTCAGAGCAACTTGTGATAAAAGTGCTGCAATTGGTGTGGCGCGCCGGGAACATCAATAAAAACATTAAAAATAAATCTATCCGGCGGGAAGCGCCGGAAAATCTTGGAATTTTACCCTTCTAGTAAGCATTTGCGCTAGAGCTGTGCCGGGACCAGGCTGGCCCTGGCGCCGGGGCCAGTGTTAGAATTGATTATAATGTAGAAAATTGATAATGTTTTGGGTAGATTTACCTTCAAGCTCGATTTCAAGCAACACCACAGATCTTGCTAATTCAAATCTTTATTTCATTATGCCAGGTTGGTGCAAATTTCTAGTTAATAATCAAAATTGACATATTTTAAATTGCAATTCATATAGACGAGCTTTCCAGCTTGCTTGGTAGCAGACAGCTACGTCTATCAGAACAAATAGAACAATCCTAAAAAAAGTGCAAAGTAAAGCACATTGAAAAACGCATCCAAGTCAGAGGACTTAAATCCATACATGGGCAGCTCAAAAATTCTGGGGTTCCAAAATTTTACGAAGTCAAAAAGTGCCTGATAATATATGGTAGGGCGAAAAAACACCATTTTCTTGCGCTTCTCAATGAGAGCTATCCATTAGCATCAAAAAATCGCAGAAAAACAAAAAATTCTGAAAATCAATATCTGGGGCGCCTAGCTGATTTTTTTGGGGGGGATAGTGTGAATTCTGGGGGTCTAGACCCTAGGTGGGCAGCACTGAAATTTCGGGAGCGTTGAGCACTATCCCATGTCTTCAAAAAATCGCTGAAAAAGCAAAAAAAAATTTAAAAAAATTGAATTCTGGGGAGGGTATTCCAACTTCTGGGGGTTGCATACCCCCAACCCCCCCACGCCCACGTCCCAAAACCCCTGGATGCCCATGTTCTGTTATATCTTGTAATCCCAACAAATATTAACGCTTGACGCGCATATCTACTAGTAAGAATATATATATACATAGGTATAAGGGGTAGGGTAGGGTCATACTGTGAGCATGGTAAAGCACGCTTTTCTTGGCCCCGGCCAGGCCCGGGCCCCGGCAAAAAAGGCGGCCCCGGCACACCTCTAATTTGCGCATTACAAAAATTTTCCAAATCTAAACCAAGCCAAAAATTTTTTCCACATCTCGAAATTTTGGTTCACAAAAACCTGTAAATATGGAAAAAATGGTGCTGGCAACACTGATGCAGGGTTGCCAAGATGGGGGGGTTTCCCCATTTTTAAGGCTTTTTGAGGCCATTGGAGATATTTTTTAGCGATTGAGGTTTTTTGCGCCTATGCTTGACTATTGTTTGGGGGGGGTTTAGGCAGGTTGAGGTTAAAACGTGGGGTTTGACAAGAGCACTTGGTAACCCTGGTCGGATGAATGTGGGTTGGATGGAACGTGGAGGGGTGGAACGGAGCAGGCCCGTATCCAGGATTTTATTTCAGGTGGGGGGCGAAAATTTTCGAGGCCAGATATTTCGAGAACCATTAGGAGATAGGCGAAAATAAAGGTGGTTTTGAGCGTATCTCGGCGAGCTCTATACGGTGGTAAAGAAAAAATTCCAAAAAAATTTGAAAATGTTCACTCTATTTCATATAAATATACATCAAATTTATCATTTCAGCTGATTTCTTATCACTTCATCGACAAATTATTTCTTATCTCTTGCCTTTGAACTTAATCATTGTGCTTTACAGAGAAAAACAATACAGATAATGAATTATTCGGCGCCAAGCGCCGAAAAAAATTGACATATTCTGCATGTCAAGTTCAAATTTGAGCGGTTTTGAGCGGGCTAGAAGATAAAAGACATATATAAACAATAAATATGGCGCCAAACGCCGGAAAAATTTCATGTTTCTTATGTTATAATTCAAATTTGAGCTGATTTGAAAGAACTAGAAGGCAAAAACTATAGCTGAACAATGAATGCGGTGCACAGTGCTGGAAAAAAATTGACATGCTCTCTATGTTCAACTCAAATTTGAACGATTTTTAGCGATTTAGAAGACAAAACTATTAGGGTTGTGCCGGGTCCACTTCGAAAATTCGGGTCCGGGTCCAAAAAAGTCGGACCCGGCGGGTCCCTGTCCGGGTCCGTTAACATAACATTGTGTTGTACCTACCAAACTACCATATCCTATCAATTTTTCCCACATGTACGTATGCTTGCATATTTATTTGTTAGTTTCTTTGTTCCTGGATAGGTTCAGTTCAGGAATGGTGCAACAAAGAAATGAGCAAACAAACAGCAGTGCACTAAGTGGCGACTGTGTGTCTGATGCCTGTTGGTGTGTGCAGCACAACCCCAAAGTAACGTATCCATAAACGCTTGTAATATGCCAACGCGCAATGGCGGATCTAGGATTTTTCTAAGGGAGGGTGGAATCCCAACCAGGCACGTATCTCTGGGGGAGTGAGGGGGCCGGACCCCCCTCAAAATTCAGAAAAATCGGAAAAATAGGACTTTTTAAACATTATTCTGTGCTAGTTTTGGCCCTTTTGGGCTTAGTCCCCCAAAATTGGTGTTGGCCCCCAAAATAGGACAACCAGCTACGTGCCTGATTCCAACTTTTCCAACAACAGTCAAAAATAGGTCGATTAATTTGCTCTTAACACGTGAAATAGCGTTTTTTCGGTATTTTACATCGTATACTTTCATATAAAATCCCTTTTGACGCAATATTTTTTCTAAAAATTTTGAAATTTTCGACAATTTTGTGCGAAAAAATGATTAAATTTCTTTGACTTAAACAAAAAATTCTGGCGCGAAGCGCCAGGAAATTTGTGAAATTGAGGTGGAAGCATGATTTACTGCTTGATTTTATGTATTTATAGCATTTGATGCGTAAAATCGAAATTTTTAATTGAAATTAGAAGAAAACTATGCAAAAATAGCTGTTTCTGCAGTTAAAACTGATTTGAAACCTACATGAACAAAAAATGGCATCCAGGCAGTGTTTTTTTGTATAACGTCCGTTTGTACATGTACTCGTAGGTACAAAGATGATCCCTAAGTCTTTGTACATTTTGTACACACAAATTTTTGGGTGCTATGATATAGTACGGTAGCGGCTTTAGTATGGTAGAGTTGTTCGACCTTAAGTTGCGTATTATAGCTAATTCCAGGCTTAACGAGGGTGAAAATCATTAAGAATCGTCTTAAAACGGCGCAAAGCGCCGAAAAATTTGACGTTTTTCCTTTCGAAATGCGATTTCTGCTATTATAAAGATATATAGGGCACACAATTACTCATTTCGGCGCGCGCCGAAAATTTCTGCGAAGTTTAGACCTTTTTTGCGGGTTTTGACTTCCCAAAAATCTTTGTACATGTACAAAGACGGTCCCAAAAAGTCTTTGTACATCAGGAAAAATTTTTGCCGAATACAAAAAACCATGCTTCCAGATCGCCAAGAAAAAAATGTCATTAATTGGTATCATGCGGCGCATAGTGTCGGATAAATTTGAGAAATTATGGTCACTGACGGCCAAAAATCATTGCAAATTGCATATCCATTCTTTATTTCGCCAAATATTTTTGGCCACATCTATAAATAACTTAAACCATGCTTTATATTGCTATTGTGTCAGGCCCAAGAGACATGGCTTCAGCTTTAATATAGCGCCAATATTTGTCACATTATTACTATTTGTCACCTTAAATTTTAATGTTTGATGAGGCCATCAGTTTGTTGCTGAGTTGATTAAAATGTTGAAAATGGTCCATTTGCCTGTTTTTAAGCCTACGTCATTTTTCGTTGTTTTTCAATATTTCTGCAATGCAATATATGTGCATTATATATTTGGACCCGGACTCGGCTCCATACTGAAGGCGGGTCCGGGTCCAGGTCCAAGTTTATGGATACAGCCGGGTCCGGGTACGGGTCCGGGTCCAGAAATATAGGATTGTCGGGTCCGGGTCCAAAAATTTAGCCGGGTACCCGGATATTCGGGTCCGGGTACCCGGCACAACCACACCTGGGCGTGGGGAGTTTGGGGGGTATGCACCCCCAGAAACCAAAATACCCCCCCAGAAATCAAAATACCTACCCCCAGAATTCAATTTTTGAAATTTTTTTTCGTTTTTTTCGCAATTTTTTGGATAGTGCTTGATGAAAACGTCGAAAAATGATGTTTTTATCGCCATACCACCATTTTTAAGACCATTTTTTGACCTTCAAAAATCTTGCACCCCCCAGAATTTTCTTGCTGCTCACGTATGGGCACAACCATAAAAACTATACATAAATAAATAATAAATCCGCGCCGGAAAATTTTGAGTTTACTAGCTCAAAAGTACGCTAAAAACCTGTTTTGGCGGTGTTTCAGATGCACTTCGCCAATTTTTCATTTTTCCCTTTGGGGACCCTTGGGAAAAACACGGCCCTGGAAGGGAGTAAGGAGCATACCTGGGCGTGGGGGGTTTCGGTGTATGCACCCCCAAGGAACCAAAATACCCCCAGAAATCAAAATACCCCCCACCCCCTCAGAATTGAATTTTTGAACGCAATTTTTTGATGCCAATGGATAGTGCCCGATGAGAAATGTTGAAAAATTGTGTTTTTTCGCCATATTACCATTTTTAAGGCTATTTTTGACTTTTTAAAAAATCTTGCGCTCCCCCAGAACTTTGGTGCCGCCCATCTATGGTAAGGAGTCCGAAAAAAGTGAATTACGTTACGCAATATATATATATATATATATATATATATATATATATATATATATATATATATATATATATATATATATATATATATATATATATATATATATATATACAGGCCCGTATCCAGGGGGCGGGGGGCCTGCCCCCCGACATGGGAAAAATTTTCGTTTTTCCCAAGGGTCCCCAAAGGGAAAAATGAAAAATTGGCGAAGTGGTCTGAATCATCATCTAAACAGGTTTTTAGCGTACTTTTGAGCTGATAAACTCAAAATTTTCCGGCGCTTCGCGCCGGATTTATTGTTTATGTATAGTTTTGTCTTTTAAACCGCTAAAAATCGCTCAAATTAGAGTTAGACATAGAGAGCATGTCAATTTTTTTCTAGCGCTGTGCGCCGGATTCATTGTTTAGTTATAGTTTTTGCCTTCTAGCTCACTCAAAACAGCTCAAATTTGAGTTATGACATGGGAAACATGAAATTTTTCCGGCGCTTCGCGCCGTATTTATTGTTTATATATGTTTTTTGTCTTCTAGTCCGCTCAAAACCGCTCAAATTTGAAGTTGATATGCAGAGCATGTCAATTTTTTCGGCGCTTCGCGCCGAATTATTCATTATCCGTATTGTTTTTCTCTGTAAAGTACAATGATTAAGTACAAAGGCAAGAAGTAAGAAATAATTCGTCGATTAGGTGATGAGAAATCAGCTTAAATGATAAATTTGCTGTATATCAATATGAAATAAAATGAAAATTTTTTAATTTTTTTGTTGAAATTTTTCTTCACCGTCGTTTAGAGCTCGCCGAGATACGCTCAAAACTGTCTTTATTTTCGCCTATCTCCTAATGGTTCCCGAGATATCTGGCCTCAAAAATTTTCGGCCCCCCGAAATAAAATCCTGGATACGGGCCTGTATATATATATATATATATATATATATATATATATATATATATATATATATATATATATATATATATATATATATATATATATATATATATATATATATATATATATATATATATATATATATATATATATATATATATATATATATATATATATATATATATATATATATATATATATATATATATATATATATATATATATATATATATATATATATATATATATATATATATATATATATATATATATATATATATCCATAGCGCACGTGCCGCCCCTCACGAAATGAAATTTGAAAATGATTTTTTCCTTTTCTCCTCCCTTTGCTTTTTTAGCAAAATTCACAAAAATTTTCGGCACTTCGGGCCAAATTTTATAATGAATTAGATTAATTCTTTTTTTGTGTGCATATTTTACGCAGAAAATAAGATTTGTGCAAGATGCGAGAATGGTACATTGTTTGGCGATGATAAAGGATTTTAGTTATGTTGACTATTTTTACACTAATTTCAGAACCAAAATTAGGCTGATTTTATGAAAATTATAACGTTACGATGAGTTGCTTTTTCACAAAATTTTCTGGGGCTCTGCTGGGACCCAGCGCTTGAGCGCGCCACTTTAGAACCTTCAGCTCTGAAAGAGAGGAGTCTCTCGGATTCTCACCATCATGCCCGTATTATGGGGGAGGCGGCCCCCGGAAATAAAAAGTAATTTCTGAAACATAAGAGTCCCAAAGAGAGAAATGAAAAATTCTCGAAGTAGGTCTAAAACATCACCGAAACAGGTCTTTAGCGTACTTTTTAAGCTAGTAAATTCAAAATTTTCTGGCGCTTCGCGCCAGATTTATTGTTTATCTATAGTTTTTGTCTTTTAGCCCACCCAAAACCGCTCAAATTTGAGTTAGACATGTAGAACAACGAATTTTTTCGGCGCTTCGCATTGAATTATTCATTTTCTGTATGATTTTTCTTTGTAAATCACAAAGGTTAAATACAAATACGGAAGCTAGGAGATCATTCGTCGATTGAATGATGAAAAATCAGAACAACTGAACAAAATATATATAGTCAAAACAAAGGTATACATGGGCGTACGCAGGGGGACGGGAGGAGGCCGCCCTCTTTGCCCAGAAATAATTTTTGAAAGGTATGAAAATGCTTGAAAATTGGCATATTTTTATTGAAGAATCTTATAATTTTCGGTGCTTCATGCCATAGTATAATTATTTTCGTTAATTTAGGCTCAAGCACGGCCGAACAATCGTCATTTTTCATAGGTTGTTGTGAGGAAATAGATTTTTCGTCAAAAAATTTAAATTTTTTAGCTTAATGGACAGAGCATGTTCGGAAACGTCAAAAAAGCACTTTATTGAC
Source organism: Mermis nigrescens (assembly GCA_036768485.1). Classification (NCBI taxonomy): domain Eukaryota; kingdom Metazoa; phylum Nematoda; class Enoplea; order Mermithida; family Mermithidae; genus Mermis; species Mermis nigrescens. The sequence goes on along the minus strand of JAVLUZ010000369.1, from coordinate 256,836 downwards.
CGCCCCCTTAAAAAATCCTGCATACGCCCCTGGGATATATATATATATATATATATATACACAGCGCGAAGCGCCGTAAATTTGACACTTTTGAGCAAGTAGATACTAGCTAAGAACGCTTAAAAAACACATTTCCTACGAATTTTCCGGAAATTTTTTAAAACTTGAAAAATCTCAAATGCGGGTGGGGAATGAAAATTTTTATGGATGAGGGAAATTTTTCTGGAGGGGTGAAAATTTTTCCGGGGGATGTAACAAGCATACGTGAAGGCTTATATCCAGGATTTTGTTTCGGGGGTGCACAACCAAAATTTTTTAAAAACCAAAGGGGGACCAAAGGAGGAATTGAAACAGACGTTTTACGACCACTAGAGCTGCACATTTTGTAAATTCTGCTACCCAGGTACCTTAAGTATGATGAGAATCCAATGGGCACCCTCTCTCCAAGGGCTTAAGAGGTCTGGGCTAGCGCGCTCCAGCGCCCTAGCGGGGTCGGGACAGAGCCCCGGAAAATTTTGTCTAAAAGTTCCTCAAGGCTGAATCGTAACATTACAATTTTCATAAAATTAGCCTAATTTTGATTCTAAAATCAGTCTAAAAATAGTAAAACCTCATCACCAAAATTCTTTATCATTGCCGGATCTTTTTCTGTGTAAAACCTGCGGAAGGCAGAAGACATAAATGCAGAATATGCTTTAGATTGTATAAAGATTGAAAATTGAGTGTTTTAACCGCGCGTTTGGGACTAAATAGATGAGAATTAATAATTTTGAAATTCGGCGCGAAAATTTTCTCGATTTTTTGCTTAAAAAGCAAAGGGGTATAGGAAAAACAAATTTCATTTTGGGGTGGGGGAGACACGTACCCCCTATTCATGTTGGATACGGGCCTGATAGGGGTATTCAACCCAAGAAAAATTTTCACCATCCACCCAGAAATTTTTTCATCCCCTCAGAATTCGCCATTTTTCAAAAGTATCCCTAAGTTTCCTGAAAATTCGTTGGAAAATGTTTTTTAAAGCTTTTTTAGCTGCATATTTGCTCAAAAGTGTTAAAATTTCAGCGCTTCGCGCCACATACTCATGTTTTGACTATATTTTGTTCGATTTATTTATATAACTCTCTTTTGATTTTATTTTAAATTTTCCTATGTTCTTATGCTCTAGAAAGATAGAGTATTGTCGGAAACGCCGAAAAACGATATTTTTATGCCTACCCACCCACCATTCTTGGGATAAAAAAAGGCACCTTAAAATTTCACCCTCCCCCAGAATTCCCATTCTGTGCATGTCTGGTTCTCGAGATACATATATGATCCCAAAGTTTTCGGCTCCCCTCCGAAACAAAATCCTGAATACGGTCTCATACGAGGTACCTCTAAATTTTCCGGCTAAATGGTATTATGCTCTATATTAATGGCTAGATTCAGCAATTTACTGCACTCAATGATGATTAACTCTAAGATTGACTAGACGCAGACGTGCACACAGGATATAGTAAGGGTATTGGAATACTAGACCCTGAAGCTGGGAAAAAGAAATAACAATAAGTCGGCTTTCCCAAGGACAGAAAACAGAAATATAGGGGAACCTGTGAACCAGAATTATATAACATCATTGATTGACCCACTCCAAGAGTAGTTTGATAAAATAGGGTCCAGCGCAAAATATTTCAGTTAAAACTTAAGTTACAAACTTTAGGAAATTGATTATATGCTTTGTCTAATTTTGGTTGTTTTAAAATTTAGACAAGAACATCTAAATAGGATACCTAAATCTGCACGCAGTGTGCTTTATTTACGTAAGTGGTGCAAAATAAAGATGACAGCATCAGTTTCAAAAAATAGTGCCCGATGGCAAATAATTAAAATCCTTATTCTCTGTATCTTCCAATTCAATTTCATTAAAACGTATTTCTTTTGGGCAGTTGGATCGTCAGTACATCTTTAGAATGAACTATAAGCTAATTTTGAAATCTCCCAATACCCTGAAGACTGACCGTGTGTATGTATGACTAGACGGCTCCGAAAATGCCATGTTTTATGTATAGCCTGCCTGTAAAGCTAAAATTTGCATAGATTATGTTTAGAAAAACCTAGTTTTTTCTGCCTTTCGTGCTAATTAAGCCGATAATTTTTTTGCGGACTTTTGTTGAAAAATTAATTTGTTTCATAATTACAGGAACTTGGCAGTGAGATGAAATGATTGAAATTCTGAAACAACTTGATGATTTAAATTTAAACAGAGTACCGTCGAACAAAGTTAGTCGTCCGTCTGAAGAATGCCATTGGTTAAGACGAGCGTAAGTGACACATAATTGTCAGCGAAAGTATTTATTTGTAATTCATTTATAAAAGTGCAATGGTAGGTATTCCTCTCATCAACGGCTGAGGGAAGGTGGTGCCTTCAGTGGCCCACAGCTGATCTAGGGCCGAGCTGCGGAAAATTTTGCAAAAAGAACATTTTAATATTGAATCGTCAGGTTAGAATTTCGATAGAGTCAGTTGAATCTTGGTTCCGAATTCAGCCTCAAAATAGTTCAAGTCCTTCACCAAAATTCATCATTTTTTCATTTTTCTATCCAAGCATACCCGGGTATTCGGATATTTGATATGTAGCTTTGGCGACCACATGATGTATAACCAGTGCTATTTTGCTCTACAGTTAAATAGACTCAGAAATCTGAAGTTGGATTACTTAATCAGAAATGATATGCGGTTGCCAAATCTCATTGAATGTTGCATTAGATATCATCCAACTTATAAGTTTAATTAGAATGAACACAATTAAGCTAATTTTATTTTCAAATAACAAAAAGTGCCAAATTGTTCACAAAAATTTCATTTTCTGCACAAAATCTATTTTAAAACAGAAGAATTTTTATTCCCATGGGAGCAGACATGTAATAGGGAGGGGGTTGGAACATACCTGGGCAATGAATTTCGGTCCCGAAGGTACCGGTGTTCCTTTTGTTGAGGTTGGTTGGTTGGTTGGCTAGTTGGTTGGCTAGTTGGTTGGTTGAGCGGTTGGCTAGTTTATTGGTTGGTTGGCTAGTTGTTGGTTGGTTGGTTGGTTGGCTAGTTGGCTGCTTAGTTGGTCGGTTAGTTGGTTGTTTGGTTGGCTAGTTGGTTGGTTGTTTGGCCGGTCGGTTGGTTGGTTGTTTGGCCGGTCGGTTGGTTGGTTGTTTGGTTGGCTAGTTAGTTGTATCATTTTCTCACTTTTTTATTTTTGGGTCAAAAATTCTACCCCCCCCCCTCAAGCAAAGACTGTTTTTTCTGGCGCCACCCAGCTGGAGTTCTGAAGGTACCGAAGTTCCTTCTGGCGCCACCCGGTGGCACGGGTGGCGCGGCATTGCCCACCTGTGGGTGGGAATCCTTCCACCCAAACTTAGCTGTGCCGTCCCACCAACCCCCAAAGCCTGAACATGTTGACCCCCTGATTTTTGTAAAAAAAGAATTTTTCTGGCCGTTTTTAGGTGTTTTTTGGCCGAAAATTGGCACCCTAAAAAATGGCTGGGGACCTCCGTCCCAACATTTTGAGCCGTTACATGTATGCGTGGGGGTGAGGGGTTTGGGGGCATGGGGGTTTCACCACTCGTGGGCGTTTGTAAGGGTTTAAGGTATAGATAGTCCCTCTGAAAATCTGGTCGTCCATAGGTGGGCAGCACCTAAATTCTGGGGCGGAGCAAGGTTTTCGAAGGTAAAAAAATGGTCTTAAAAATGGTGCTATGGCGAAATAAGATTGTTTTTCAACGTTTCTCATCGAGCACTATCCATTGAAAATCAAAAAATTGCGAAAAAACAAAAATTCCAATAATTGAATTGGGGGGGGGTATTCGGCCTTCGGGGGATGCATATCGCCTAACCCCCACGCCCATGTGTGTGGTAGACCATCCGAAAAATCGATAGACCCCAAGAGTCGAATTTTGAGCAGGTTATTCTGGAGGTTTTTGCCGGTTTTACAACGCCCAGACCCCAGAATTTGGGTTTCCGCATGATGTTTGGAGACGGACGTAGCAAAGATCGAACATGATCTCGGGGATGATGTTTGGGGTTTTCACACCTCTTAGAAAAGTTTTCACCACATAAAATTCGCAATTTCTGAAAAATTTCAAAAAGTTCGTCGAAAAGGTTTTGTTTTAAACGTTTTTAGCTATCTGTTTGCTAAAAAGTGTGAAATTTTCGACACTTAGCTAGCATCATAAACACACTTTTGAATTTTGACTTATTTCCTTCGATTTATTCGGTTTCTTAATGTCTTTAAATTTTTAAAAATGTTTTCATGCTCCAAAAAGGTAGTGCATCGTCAGAACGTCCAAAAATGATGTTTCTAAAGCGTACACTTCATTTATGAGCCCGAAAAAGGCACCTTAATATTTCATCTCCAGAGTTCCCATGCTGTATACGCATATCTCTTAAAGATGAAGAATAGTTTATTGGCTGAATTACATGGACGAGACATGTTACAACAAATACCAATACAATAATGCAAAGAATTATCAAATGAGCAATTTTAGGAAAGGAATTGTCAATAAATGCAAAAAAATAACGCGAAATAAGTGAGTTGGTATGTAAATAAAGCCAAGGCGTACAGGCAGTGCACTTACATACGCCCCTTAATACATGCTAATAAATAAAGCTTTGAAACCAAAACCCTAAACTGTTTAAAATTTCTGCAGTCAACAATACATTGTGGCAATGTATTCCAAATTCTAGCCACCCTGTTTGCAAAATCGTTCTTTCTACAATCCAAATGAGATTTTCTAATATACAACTTTATGTCGTTATTTGACCTAGTGCCCCTGTTAGGTGCAGATTCGAAAAAATCTGAATCAGAAAGCAACTGTCCCTTAATTATCCTAAAAGCAAAAGTAAGGTCAAAATAGATACGCCGTGTTTCGAGTCTTTCAAGATCTAACAAATTCAATCGTTCGCTATAAGACAAATCCTGCTGTTGATGCCGCCAAAGTATTCATTTTGTAAATTTACGTTGAACATTTTCAATTTGGTTGATGTCTTTTATCAGGTAAGGATTCCACACCACCGTGCTATACTCTAGTATCGGTCTTACATAAACTTTAAATGCTTCCTCCATCAAATCAATATTTCTAGAAATAAAAGTTTTTCGTATCAAAGAAGCAACTCTGGAAGCTTTGGATGCAATATTCACACAATGAATGCTAGAGGACAGGTCATTACTTACAAAAACTCCTAAATCCTTGATAGAGGCTTCTGCATCAGCTAGATCTTTTAAGAAAAGGTTATAGATGTTTTTAGGGTTGCCATATCCCAAATACAAGGTTGCACATTTGTCATAACTTATTTGCGGTTGCCATTTTTCGGTCCACCCATGCAATGAATCAAGGTCTGCTTGCAAGGATCTGAATTCACGTGAAAAATTAAATATTTTTAAATCATCAGCAAACAGCATGATATTGCTATGCTTGATACTATCGACCAGGTCGTTAATGAAAACCAAAAATAATGTAGGCCCTAGCACACTACCCTGGGGAACACCACTAATTACCGGAATAGGGGCTGAAAGAAAACCATTTATTTTCACCTTTTGTGACCTACCCATCAAAAAAAGCTTTAACCCAGTTGAGCAAAGTACCCGAGATACCTAAAGATTCTAATTTCAATATTAGTTTTGAATGAACAACAGAATCGAATGCCTTACAAAAATCAATATAAACCACGTCCATTGGAACATGATTGTCCAAAGTTTTTGTCCACAGGTTTCTGCACTTTAAAAGCTGAGATGTACAGGATTTGTTCTTTAGAAATCCAAATTGTTGCTGATTTATTAAATCACTCTTGTCAAAATAGTCCAGGATGGTATTATTGATTATTGATTCCATAACTTTACACAAAACACAACATAGAGATATCGGCCTATAGTTTTCAACTGAGTGTGGATTGCCTTTTTTAAAAATTGGAATTACTAAAGCTTCTAACCACAAACGTGGAAGCATACCAGAACGATATGATACCTCAAAAATAGTTGAAAGGGGTTCAACTAAAGCAACTCGAATTTGTTTCAAAAAATAAGCTGACAGCCCATCAGGACCAACTGAGTGAGTGGGCTTTACCTTATTCAAAACTGCAGCAACTGTGCTATGTTCAAATTTAACTATAGGCCGATAGTCTACCTCAATTGAATCGATATTTAATGGTAGAATGCCGTTATCAATAGTAAAAACTGAACCAAAAAATTCATTGAAAGCGTTAGCTTTTTCGGATTAGAAAAAACCTGACCATTTAATTCAAGATCAGGCATAGATTGTTTCAATTTTAACCTCGCGTTAACAAAATTGTAAAAATTTTTCAGTGATGAACCTTTTTTAACAGTTCATTTTCTTCACGACTGTAAAAATCCGCTATTGCATTCTCAACAGACTTACTAACCATTTTGTACTGATCTGATGTTAAATGTTTTTCGGCGCTTTGCGCTGAACTAGTTCATTTCTGTTTTTTACCCATAAAATGCCTACAGTGAAGTATTTTAAAAAGCCATAATTTTCGATGAGCTCTTATATTCTTTACCGATAAAACTGACGAACGGAGTCAAAATTGGGTAAAAAGTACTGTACAGTACAGTCTTCCTAATTAAAACGTTTTATAGGTGCAGGATACTTTCATAATTTTTCGCTTTTGGCTTGCAGTAAAGGCCCGAACTATGAACTTACTGGTCCTGGATTTCGGGATTTTATGCACTCTCTGAAGTCGACCTTAAGAAGCTATGCAGAAGATATATGAGCAACAGGCATACATGCACACGGTCAAAAGTTCTGGGAGGGGAGTAAACCGAGTTTCCTGGGGGAAAGGGGTGGGGTAATGATTAATTTTTCAGGCTGATTATGGCGCTAAAATGGTGAGTTTATGTTGATTTTTTAGACATTTTTGTCGTTCCATACGCCCCCGTCAAAACCCGTAAAAATGCTTCAATTTGTTGTATTTCACTCTTCTTGAATATTCATGATTAAGTTTGCATGAGAACAAATGACAACCAGAACGATGGAATGAATTGGACTATCAAATGTGGGCAGAATAATGGACAAGAAGTGTCTTAATAAATGAATGGACAGAGTACTATTCGAAGAATACTTCAGATTATACTCCTGGGCATCGTTTGGCGCTCTTTCATAATTCAAACAATCGGTTTTGGTCCGCAAATGGCCTGAGGTGTATGTCTTTCAAAAGTTGTGGTTGGGGAATACCTTCCATACCCCCAGTGTGCATGTGTGAAGCCAGGGATTTTTTAGCGCCACCCCCATTCGCGCGGCCGCTATTGGCCAGAAGAACATTTGCGCAAGGGGCCTCTCATCAGCGCACCAAAACAATATATTACAATCAGAAAAAGGCAAAAATAATGGCATTTTTGAGCATTTTTAGGCAAACTTCACACCATTGTAAAGAAAATATCCAAAAACAAAAAACATTGTTTTACGTTTTTCATTTCTTACAAATTCAAATTGTCAGCACGACTGATTTCTCATCATCCAATTCTTTCACGCTTGACTCTGTTCAATTGCTTAATCTAACATTTTTGTGCAAAAATTTTGATGGCTTTAATTGGAAAAACAAATTTGACGCATTTTTGTGCTTAAATTTTGATGGCTGTTTATAAGACGAACATAATTGGGAAAACAATAAATTTGACGCAAAGTGTCGTAAAATTCTGGGATCTCTAAACCCAGATGAAGCATTCTTAAAATCTGCTTTCATAGTCAATAAATGCAGCTTGACTTTCATCCTTTAGGGAACCCAAGCGAAAAATTAAAATTCCATTTTGGGGTACCTAGAAAAGACTTGCTTGCATGTCGAGGTGTGATTTATTACATTTGGGTAATGTTCATTCAAAACTATTCCCTTCTTGAATCTTAAGTAATCTAATGCAAAGCTTTCATGATGCTATTGATTTTGGTTAAAATTGTTTGTTATCAACTATGAATTAGTCTTTGTGCACAATGAAAAATCTTTTGTGCTTGCAGATTTAAGCACATGTAGGCAATCAGATAGTAAACGCTAAACTGAAATAAAAAGTCGAAAGCAAAATCAATTCTCAGTTTTCGGAAGAGCCTATGGTAAAGAACGATGAACTGCATAACGATTTCAAATTACAGAGCTAACATTTTAGCAAGGATAAGCAAGAGTTTGCTGATGTTGAAACAAAGAACCAGAGATAAAAAAACAAAAAATGCATTTCTAATACATGAGCGCCAAATTTTTTTGAAATTCTTTCGAAAAATGCTTTTAAAATGCTATAACTCTTATCTTTAGATCCAGAAAAGCTTTTGCGCATGGCGTTAATGCCCAAAATTTTTCGTTAGTGCAGAACCGGTTTCCTTTGCTCCGAGCTAAAAAATATGTGATGAGAGCTGTATAGGGCCCGTCTTTTTTTACGGTGGCCGGGGCCTGGAAATAAACCAGGCGAGGCACATAGCTGTTCTTCTAATTTTGGGGGATTAGAATTTTGAAGTCAAATATCTCAACAACTACTTGTAGAATGCCAAAAATAATGGTGTTTTTGGGCATTTTTTAGCGAGCTCTACATCTCGAAGAAAAATTTTGAAAAATTCAAGAAATTTATACACAGATGATTTCTTAATATATCCAAGCCCGACCGTGCTGAAAAATTGATTTACTTGTTTTATACTCAATTTCAGTTGGTACATCGCAAAGAAAAACAAAATAAGAAATAAATAATTAATTTGACATGAAGCGTCCAGAAAATTTTAACGTATTCACCAGAGGGGGTATTACCCCCTGATGGATCAGCCGGACAGGTACTGTCCGGCGATTTGAGCTGATGGCATCTTTTTTGCATCATTTTTGAGGTCAAAAGCAAGCAGTAAGAATGTCAAAATTTTTCCGGTAGTATTTTTATGTACTTTTTACTCAAAAGCGCCCAAAATGGATCAATTTTTGCATTTTTTAGTGTTAAAAGTGATACAATGCAGTCAAAATGGACTCAAAGTTCTTTAATGTGATATTACTACGAAAACCCTTTATTTACAATTTTGACCATTTTGGTCAAGCAAAAAATCGTGTAAATTAAATTTACTGTTTTGGATTTTCGGGATTTCCCCGCCCCTACCGACCCTGACTTTGCGCACCTATGGCCCGAAAATTTTGGAGTTATCAGCTCGAAATTGTGCTGAACTGTATTCTGACAATAGTTTAAATGTGCTTCAAGAATTTTTTATTTTTTCGTCTGGGGTACCCGGTAGGTACCCTTGTAGAAAATACTTGTACTTTTAAAATTTGAGGGGGACTAGTGCCCCCATGCTCCCACAGCTACGTGCCTGAATATACCGTATATTGTTGCGGTCATATGACATCCCATGCGAGCATTCGTTATGGAATATATGTACCCAGCTCTAATTCGGAGGGTAAATACCTGTAGTAAAATGTTAATAATTGCATTGCAACTCTCTTTATCCAGTTTTTTAACTTTTCAATTAATGAAGTGAATGCCCTCAAAATTAGAGCGACGTGCTCAAGAATTGCATGAATGAAGCACTCTTTTATCGAGGCAAACGTTAAGGCTTTTTCATGAAACTAATTGATCGAGCAAGATGAAAATTTAGTTAGAAAAAGTGTAATGACTCCCAGACTAACCTGGCTGACCCCAGACTGGCCATACTGTATACATGCAGCTGTGGCTGGAAGTTATAAATCGACAGCATTCAACAATGATTGCAGTTAGGTGCAAACTGGCTGGCTCGATTGATTGGAAACAATGTTAATTCTATCAGTTCTAATATCATAACAATTAAATGCGCTTAGCTTGTTGACACCTACAATGGAATAAAAGTGTGGATGTGTGACTGATGGAATTACTTGAGCGTTTTGCTTGCCTTTTTAAAGTAAGGCAACAAATTAGCATCTAATATCAATGTTAAATTTTTCAGGCTCCAATGCCCGGGCCAGCCAGGCCCCATTGCAGCTCTAAGACGTAAAGCGCTATAAGCGGTAGTTTTAATAAACATCAAGTATGGAGCATGCACGTAACAGGAGAATGAGGATCCCCTTTCTTAAAGTAGGTCGTTCCCTTAGACCGCTTCGATTTTTGCGAAACACTCACGTTTTTTCCGCCATGTGGATTTCATGAGTTTATGGATAGTCATCGCATATATGACAGCTTAAAATTCCGGATAGGTTAGTCGTTACGAGAATGCGAAAAGACTGTAAGGGAACAACTTTCCGTTCAGATTGTAAAATTACCAAAATGTAGGAGGACCATCTCACCACGATTGGGCAAGAATGGTTAATATTCTGTAGTCCAAAAATTTCCTTATGGAAAGAAAAATTGCTAAGAGAAATTCAAGAAAATGAACTTTCGGGGTCACTTAATTTGTTGGGGTCTTATAGGCTCTGATCTGAGGGTTGAACTCAATGAACCCCTACGTTATTTAGTTGTACATAATCCGTTTGGAGTGGAAGTTTTATTTTACTGCCGCAAAACGCTTTTAACATAAATTGTCACAACAAATCGTCAAATTTCCTGAAATTGGCCGTAAATCTGACTTATTTTTCATGATTTTGGCTCTTTTTCGAATTTTCTCCTCTGACAGGTCTTGCCTGTGCATGTCTGATATGAATCTAATCCCTTAGGGCCGTATGACAGAACGCGGAATAGTGCTATTCCAGGATAAAACAGTGGGATACGAGGGCGGAATAAAATATTTTGGTATTACAGGAAGCGGAATAAACAGTGATATTCCAGGAATAAAGTTGGTATGACAGAACGCGGAATAGCGCCGTTCCAGGCGCTAACCCAGGGATAAAACGGCGGAATAAAAATAAGCGGTATGACAGAAGGCGGAATAAGTTATCTCGGGAATAAAAACGGCCGCTTTTATCCCGCCATCTTATACCTGGTCGGAGCAGGTATAAGACAGCGGAATAGTAGTAAAAATCGTTTCTAAAGCGATTTTAAAAGAAGTAAATGTGTTAAAAAAATTTTAATTGGATAGGCAAATGATTCCTCTTTATCTAGAAATTTAATTTGGTTGCTGTCGTTTGTAATACGATCAAAACAGATACAGAAAATTTCCTAGTTGCGCGTTTGCCTTGCGGCTCGTCTTGTTGAGCTCTCGACAAAATTGATTTTTTTATGATTTTTCGATCATGCAATACTTAATACCTCCAGTAAAGTTATTAAAAAAATTAATGCAGTAGGTGGTGTGTATAATTAACAAGTTGACATCAAGATTCGCAAATGAGTACCTTCTTACACAAAAAAAAGTAGTTATTTCATGCGCAAGCTATCATTTTTCTGATTTCAATGTCAATGTTTCATTTTCCTTTTCCGTAGAAGCAAGCAAGCCGCATTTATTGAACCAAATTATAAAAAGGTTATCTGGTTATATTCGGCAATCCCATTAATTCAATGCATCAATGCATACTCTACCCGTGCGCACGCATGTACATGAATACTACACGTTTGTATTTACGTCGTATATTTTCGAAGTAATTCGAACGTGACTACAGTATGCACCATGCGTTGGACATCCAATTTATAAACAAAACCGATGGAATGCGTAACTTAATCCTGGGATAGATACAGTTATCCCAGGGACAGCTATTCCTCGCGTATTTCGCGTTCTGTCATACCAAATTTTCTTATTCCTAGGATAGCTTATTCCGTCCCTTAACCCAGGAATAGCTATCACGAGAATAAGTTTTATTACGAGAATAGCTATTCCCGGAATAGCGCTTATCTCAGGAACAACTTATTCCGCGTTCTGTCATACGGCCCTTAGTTTTTACACATTAATACGTAAAGGGTATTGGTATAAATTATAATGAAATGCAGTTCTTTTTTAATTTTGTGTTTGGATTCAGGTTCCGACCGAAAATAAGACCAACTTGTCGATTTTCGCGCCTTATTCGTCGCTTTTCACCTTATTCTGGGATGCCCATGGGTGAACAGTTCTATCGCTGCTCAACTTCTTCTCAGAGCACTTCCAAACAGTCGTTTGCTAAATTTACTACCGATAAAATGACCACTGAGCGGAAAGCGTCATCGATGAAAGGCATTAGCAGACTGTCTCGAAGATTCAATGATTCACAATATAATAGTAATGCATGCATGCTATTTTGTGTTTTTATATTACGTTATATTTTTGTATCAGGTATATTATTACTGTATGTGCAGTGGCGGTTATAGGATTTTCCTAAGGGGGACCCAACTTTTCCAAAAACAAGTTTTTACACAATATTTTTCGTAAAAAAGTTCTTGTAAATTTCGTATGAAAGAATTGATTAAATTTATTTGACTTTAGCGGAAACCTAGCGCGAAACGCCGGAAAATTTGTGAAATTTAGGCGGAAGAACGTTTAAAAGCTTAATTTACTGCTTGATTTCCTGTATTTGTCGCATTTCACGCTAAACGTCGAAAATGTTTGCTTAAAACTGCTGAAACAGCTATTTTTGCTGTTGAAATTGTTTTGAAACCAATTCCATGAGCAAAAATGGCTTTCAGGTCGCAAAGAAAGTAAATAAATGTCATTAATAGGTATTAACTGGCGCGAAGCGCAGGAAAAATTCAAGAAATTATGGCCTCTGACGGCAAAAAATCGTTGCATATGACATATACATCCTTTATCTCGACAACTATTTTGGGCCAATGGGGCGGCCCCCGCCCCTCTTAAATCTGCCTCAGTGCATGTGTATTGTATTGTCATTGTGGGTGGAAATCTGGAAACGCATATAATGACTAGTAATGAAAATTGCTCAGATGGAATAAAAAAGACGAATATACTTGGGATCAGTGTTTTTTGTACAAGGTCCGTTTGTACATGTACAATGACGGTCCCCAGAAGTCTTTGTACAGTTTGTACACACAAATTTTTGCGTACTATAATATGGTATAGTAGCGATTTTAGTGTGGTAAAAACAGAGTTGTTCGACTTTCGGTAGTGTATCCTAGCTAACTTCTGGGTCTCTAAGGGCGAAAATCACAAAGAATTGTCTTAAACGGCGCGAAGCGCCGAAAGATTTGACATTTTCCTTTTGAAATGCAATTTATGCCATTATAAAGATATATAGAACACACAATTACTCGAAATTTTTTGCGAATTTTAGACCCTTTTTTGCAATTTTAGTCTTCCCAAAAATTTTTGTACATGTACAAAGACGGTCCCTAAAAGTCTTTGTACATTGGGAAAAATCTTTGCCGTATAAGAAAAACACTGGTGGGGGCCCAACATGAATTGGTCAATACATTTCTCGGAAAATTCGTCGGTAAAGCTCGCAAAAACCGCAAAACGTTTTTTGATATGCTCTATCCCTTAAGATCATAAAATTCGAAATTTTCGAAAAAAGATGTTCTACGTACTCGGGCTATAAAGATCGTCGTTTTTTTGGTCGCACTTGAGCCAAAATTATGGAATATACTTCACATGTGGCACAAAGCGTCGAGGATTTGAAGATTTTACGTCCAAGACGTGCCATTTCTTTCTCTTTCAGTGCATTATCCTACCTTTCAAATTTTTTTCGGTCAAGGGGAGGGCGGCCGCCCACCTAAGTGCGGTTCCGTGTATAATGTATGCACCATTTCCGACGCAAAGTTTATCCTTAGATTTAATTAAACCAAATAGCATTTTACGTATATTTGTATCGAAAAACGTATCAGATTACGGCACTTGCGCATTAGTAATTTTAAATGAGAGTCGATCAGGAACTCAGTACTAATCGTAATTCATATGATTCGCGATTTAGATGCTACGACAGATTATAAATTGTCGGAGCAGTTGCTTAGCGACGAGCGGCGTTACAACAAGCGACTTATGCGATTGGCCGGATTTGTGGAACCTGAGGATCTGATTGGATTGCTGCCTTTCAGTCTTCTGAGTCCGCGCCAGATTTTGCTGGCCTGCCCTCCCAAGAACACTGCTTCTGTGACAGCTGCAGCAAGCAGCGATTTATGTATCGCAGTGTCATCCTCGTGTTCGCTGCAGGCTAGGTTAACAATTAGCATCACACCTGGGCGTGGTGGGTTGGGGTATGCACCCCCTCCCGAGAAACCAAAATACCCTCCCCAGAATTCAGAATTTAATTTTTGAAATTGTTCTATGTTTTTTGTTGCAATTTCTTGATGCCAATGAATAGTGCTCGATTAGAAACGTTGAAAAATGGTGTTTTTTCGCCATACTACCATTTTAAAGGCTATTTGTTGACTTTTGAAAAATATTGCACTGCCAGAATTTCGGTGCCACCCACCTATGATTAGCATCTTATGTTTGTCGTGGCAGTCGGTTTACACTTAGTAAAAACAATTTCGAAAAAATCTGAAATTACCAAAACGTTTAGTTTCTGCTGGTCAAATGATTAAAAAGCACACCTGGGCATGGGGGTATGCACCCCCCGAGAAACCAAAATACCCCCCCCCCAGAAACCAAAATACCCCCTCCCCAGAAACCAAAATACCCCCCTCCCAGAATTCAATTTTTGAAATTTATTTTGTTTTTTTCTCGCAATTTTTTGATGCCAATGGATAGTGCTCGATGAGAAACGTTGAAAAGTGGTGTTTTTTGCCATACCACCTTTTTAAGGCCATTTTTTGACCTTCGAAAAATCTTGCACCTCCCAGAATTTTGGTGCTGCCCACGTATAATAAAAAGACCAAGATGGAATGCATGTTTTTTCGGGGTAAGATGGCGTTTAAAACAAAAGAAAGTTTGGTCCGTTTTGGCTGCGTTACGTACGTCACTTACGATAAAATATTTTGTAGATCATAAATTTGACTCCTTACATACATCATTTAGACTCGATTTGGCACTTTGAATGTAAGTAAGCAAGACATCACATTTTAGTTTTGATAGTTTGTAGCTTTTTATCGCGAATAGAATTTTTATCTTATCGAGGAACTATGAAGTCTATTTGTTTCGATTAATTGTTTTGGAAGCTTTGGGGGCAGTCTTCGTATCTGCTGCGGAAAAGCTGATAATGGGAGCCTGCAATTAACAAACAATGGCGGATCCAGGATTTTCTGAGAGGGGCGGACTGGAAGCCCAATTTCCCAATAGTGTCAAAATCGTCCAAAAAATCCGTCCATTAACTTCAAAGTATCGGTTTATTTTTGCGTTTTTTGATGGACAAAATCATTTTTCATATGAAAAAAATAGAAATTTTCGAAAGTCTTCTGCAAAAAACGCGTAAAATTAGTGCAGAAATCGGCGCAAAGCACCGAAAACATACATGAGTAAATGTCATTAATGAGTATTAAAAATTTTGAAAAATTTGAAGAAGATATATAAAAAATCTTGTTAAAAAATGGCTAAAATCATCAAAAAACACTTATCTTTCTGTATTGCGCTCAAATATTTTTTGACGACGACGGGCGGTCCCCTTCCCCGCCCCCTCTGAATTGTAGCTTGTTAACAAATCGTGCTATAGAAAGTTTTTTTGGCAAATATAAGTCGTTTTTTGATTAATCGAGAATTAATTTTGATTTTATTCCATAGCATATTGTTCAATTATAGGGAACACTATAGGCATAGATACGCAGTTCATTCGGTTGCGAACAATGGCAGTGCTTTGACAGTTGGTGAAATTGCTGCTTATCTGGACGATTATTTGTATTTGCCCAAAAAGATGTCATTTATGGCAGAAAATATGTATAATTAATTATATTATATCTAAGTGTTGTTACAAAAAAGTTATTTCTGCTTATCAATTATAAAATGTGTCTACATATGTACCTACGCATGGACTTAACCTCGCATTGCCGTGTTTTTTACAATAGAAAGTTACCTTGCTAGCTCGCCCGCCGTCAGAGCCCTGCGCGGTCCGAAATTTTTGACTCGCCCCGCAGCTCCTTAGACCCGCCCGCCCCGCCCCGTTAGTAATGTTACAAAAATTAGGCCCGCCCCGCCCCGCAAAATTTTTTCATGTACTCTATGTATCCATTTCTGGTCGAAAAGGAGCCAGAATGCAAGATGATAAAGAACCGGACAATGAGTGATACAAAATCTTCAATGTAAATGAGTGCAATGCAATTTTGTAAATTGAATAAGACCTAATGTCTTAAAGCGATAAACTTTATTGGAACAACAATGATGTTACTGTGATAGGTGTAGTTAAGTATGTAGGTAAGCTGCAAAAGGCATAATCTTGCACTGCTGATTGCTCAAATTCTGAGGGGTCTGATGGGGCGAAATCGCCAAAACTAGCACAACAAAATCAATTTTGGGGGTCTGCTGGATCCCAGGGGACAACCCAGATCCCAATGCTCGCCATTACTCAAATCCTATAGGTGATAGTCTACCTTATGTAAGGACGTAGTGTGTACCTACATATATGTAGGCATACATAGGTGGGCAGCACCGAAATTCTGGGGGGAAATGGTCTTAAAAGTGGTCGTATGGCAAAAAAACAGCATTTTTCGACGTTTCTCATCAAGCACTATCCAATGGCATCAAAAAATTGCTGAAAAAGCAAAAAAAATTTCTGGAGGGGGTATTTTGATTTCTGGGGGGGGGGTAATTCAACTTCTGGGGGTGCATGCCCCCCAAACCCCCACGCCCACGTGTGTATGTAGGTAACTGCCTACCTATATAAACAGGGTGTTCAAAAAAAAACGAAACCCATATCAGACCTTGTAACTTCGAAACGAATCGATAAATTCAACTTGCTTTAATCAATAGATAACCTTCATAATCATACGTGGGCAGCAAGAAAATTCTGGGGGGGGGTGCAAGATTTTTTTGAAGTTAAAAAAAATGGCCTTAAAAATGGTGGTATGGCGATAAAAACACCATTTTTCGACGTTTCTCATCAAGCACTATCCATTGGCATCAAAAAATTGCGAAAAAAGACGAAAAAAATTTTCAAAAAATTGAATTCTGGGGGGTATTTTGATTTCTGGGGGGGGTATTTTGGTTTCTGGGGGGGGGGTGCATACCCCCCCAAACCCCCACGCCCTGGTGTGTTCATAATTATCTTGCGAAGTTTCGTTTTCGCAGCTTTATTTGTTCTTGTACAACGCGCATTTGGGTAAAAGTCGTTTTTTCATTAAATACCATGTGTCGTAAGAAATGAATATGTGTTTGCGACGTTGTAGCTTTAGATCGAGTGAACATTTTAGAATACGGTTTGCTTCAATCAAAAGCTCATTTATCTAGCTAGTTGCCTCTAGATTTTAGTTTTATTTTGTTCGTTGGTTCAAGAGCTTTGAGCTTTTTCCCAAGGTCACTCCTCGGCGATTGAGCCAGCAATGACAAAATAAGCAGCGAGTTGCTTGCGCTTGTGAATCACCTAAGGAATGACATTTGGCGAATGCTCAATAACTCTCGAACCAAGTAGCGAAATAGTACGAAAATTTACACGCTAACAGCTAGACAAACAGGCTTTTGAATAGAGCAGACCGTATTCTAAAATGTTTACTCGATCAAAAGCTACAACGTTGCAAACACATGATTTATTTCTAAACACGCATTGTATTTAATGAAAAAAACGACTTTTACACAATTGCGCGTTGCACAAGAACAGAGCAAGCTACGGATACGAAACATAGCAAGTTTCTTACGAAGGTTTTTGTCTATCGTTTAAAACAATTTGCATTGAAATTGAGCGAGCCGTTGGGAAGTTACAAGGTCAAATATGGGTTTCGTTTTTTGAAACTGTATATATATGTAAGCTTATGCATGGTAAAGCTGGATTATTTCAATTTGTATTATTTTAACAGCCCCCATGTGTTCTATTTCATTAAGTATTTATTCAAAGGATGAGCAGCAGAGCATTACTTAGAACTATAGTCTATTTCGCGAAACCTTGTGCATGGAAATCAATTTCGCGCACGTATCCTTTTGCACAACAAAAATTTAAAAAAAGATAGGCCCGCCCCGCCCCACCAAAATTTTTAGAAAATAAAGCCCGCCCCGCCAGCCGTGTGACCCGCCCCGCAAAAAGCCCGCGCGGGCCTGCGGGCCGACCCGCCCCGCGCAGGGCTCTGCCCGCCGTCCTTGCCGGTGTAGCGTCGTTAAGTGTCCGGGCCGATGCGGCAAAGTGTCCGGCGGACACATTACGATGAGCAGTAAAGTGTCCGGCCTTGCCGTAAAGTGTCCGGGTCATGTTGTTCTTATTTTTCGTAACAGTAGCGAAGTTGCATATGCATTTATGTACCTACTTATTCAACAATAAACTGACTATTGTTTACGAACAATGCAATGCTGTGACCTTTGACCGCTTGTTATGATCAAAAATCGTATGACTTTTTGGTTGCTTCTGATGCATAAATATTCTGGAGTTCATTTAAAATATTTGGCCGTTATCGAAAGTGCGGTGCGAATATAAAAATTTGAATTTTTAAAATTTTGCAATCAAAAAGTGTCGTTTTTTAATTGCACTAGAGCCAGAATTATAGGAAATACTCCACGTATTCCGCAAAGCGCCGAATTTTTAAGGATTTCACGTCAGACATGCAATTTTCTCATTTTTTGCACATTGTCTTCTCCTTTCAATAATTTTTCGGCCACGAGGGGCTGGGCTGGGCGCCACCGCTCCTGAAAATATGGCCCTGTGTTTATATATATCAGCATTTTTACGTGACATCACCTGCTTCTCTTTATTTCGTTTCACTTAGTTACTTTGTCAATTCGCTGTAAATAAAAATTTGTCTTGGTACCTAATTTTGCATCATATCCAAAAATTATGCAGTGCAGCAATAAATCGTCTGTGCTTAATTGTTTCATTATCTTAACCAGCAAGAGCATTCCTAAACGACATTACGCTACACAAACATAGGCCGGACACTTTAAGACGGACCCGGACACTTTACGGCATCTTAAAGTGTCCGGCCGGACACTTTACGATGCCGGACACTTTACCGCGTGACACCGGCTTAAAAAGTTCAGTTTTACCTAAAAGCAAATTTTAGCATCATTTAGTGCGATTTTTTGTGCTCTTTCCTAATGTTATTTTTTCTAAATAGTTAAAACTTATGATCGGAAAAGTGTTATTGTACCTAATCATAGACATGGGGTATGAAAATGTGTCCCTACTTTACTGGGTAAAGCACAATCTGATGATCTCAAGGCCAATCAAACAACGGACCGCCAAGTTTGTTAGAATTATTGATCAAAATGCTATAAATTTTCTCATCTTTGCATGATAATCATGAAGATGAGCTGATTTTTCAAGATGTATTAGGTGAACAACTAAAATCAGGCGAATGCACGAGTTTTGGTCATGAAATATGCACAGCGAAAAAACTATCCATGTATGTACATACTTCATGATAACCTGAGACTCATTCATTTTATATGCTTTGTTGCTATTTCGCATATTGTATGTACATAGATAGGCTCAGGCACGTAGCTGGCCGTCCTATTTGGGGGGGGGACTAACACCAATTTTGGGGGTCCAAGCCCAAAAAGGCCAAGAATGACGTTTAAAAAGTCCCAGTTTTCCGGTTTTTTCGGAATTTGGGGGGTCCGGCGGACCCCCCAGAGCTACGTGCCCGGATAGGCTTCTCCGAAAGTAGAATACTATCATGTTTTTGCAGTCGCAGGGTGTTAAACAACCAAAAGGGGTGTATTTTAAAAACTGAAAAAGAAAAAACCACTAAATGTTTTATTAAATCTTTATTTAGTTGATAGGCCAAAAATGCTAATTTCTTGCTGCTTTATAACTAACTTCTCATAAAGCTAAACCATTAAAAAGATATAACCTGAGCCAAAACGAGGCTAGGCAAAGTTGTAGGCACACTGATGAGGATGATCAGAAAAAATATCAATAGCGCGATTCACTGGGACGGCGTCCTGTGAATACGGTAAACGGAGGGTTGAGTCATGATTTTTCAGGCTATGGAGGACCCGCCAGACTACCGAATTACCGCCCACAAAAATGCGGTGTTTCGGTTTCTAGAATTTCAAAATTATAGTCAACTGTTTACCTAATCGAGAAATCGTAAGTCATGTTCGAACTTTTCAGGAACCAACTTAGTCTCCGAACCGCCGGTTTTAAATTGTACGAATAGAGGTATAACCACAAATTATTGTGGCAGTCTGCTGCAAGCAAGTAGCCCAAGTAAATTAAAGCAAACGTCAACACCTCAGCTTTACTATAAAAACAAAGACGAGAACAAAAAGCACGAATAATACCTTACATAATAGAAGAACGACTGCATTATAAGTTTATATTACATTAGATGTTCGGTACTACACGGAGTGGGGAGGGGGTTAGGGGTATGCATGCACCCCCCAAAAGGCCGAATACCCCCAGAATGCAATTTTTTAAGTTTTTTCGCAATTTTTTGATGCCAATGAATAATGCTCGATCAGAAACGTTGTAAAATGGTGTTTTTCCGCCATACCACCATACCTGGGCGTGAAACGGTATGCACCATAGGTGGGCGCCACCAATTTTTAGGGGGAAGGGTGCAAGATTTTTTAAAAGGTCAAAAAATGGCCTTAAAAATGGTGGTATGGCGAAAAAACACCATTTTTCAACGTTTCTCGTCGAGCACTATCCATTAGCATCAAAAAATTGCGAAAAAAACAAAAAACTTTTCAAAAATTGAATTCTGGAGGGGGGTATTTTGGTTTCTGGGGTGCATAGCCCCAATCCCTCCACGCCCAGGTATGATATGCACCCCTCAGAAACCAAAATACCCCCCACCACGATAATTTTTGAAATTTTTTTTGAAAAATGTCTCTTTCGACATACCATCATACGTGGGCAGCAAGAAAATTCTGGGGGGGAGTGCAAGATTTTTTGAAGGTCAAAAAATGGCCTTAAAAAATGGTGGTATGGCGATAAAAACACCATTTTTCGACGTTTCTCATCAGGCACTATCCATTGGCATCAAAAAATTGCGAAAAAAAAACGAAAAATTTTCAAAAATCGAATTCTGGGGGGACTGTATTTTGGTTTTTGGGGGTGCATATCCCTCCAAACCCCCCACGCCCAGGTGTGCATACCATACCACCACCATTTTTGAGGCCATTTTTTTGATCTCCGCCCATCTATGCATACCACTATAATTAGGATCATTTTTTGACCTTTGAAAAATCATGCAACCCCGCCAGAATTTCGATGCTGCCCACCTATGTTCATTACCACACCTGAGCGTGGGGGTATGCACCCCCCAGAAATCAATTTTTGAATTTTTTTGTTTTTTTCCGCTATTTTTTGATGCCAATGGATAGTGCTCGATGAGAAACGTTGAATAATGATGTTTTTTCGCCATACCTACCACAATTTTTAAGGTCATTTTTTGATCTTTGAAAAATCGTGCACCATCCAGAGTTTTCTTGCTGCCAACGTATGTTCGTTACCATCTACATAAAATATACCCAGTCTATTTCACGAAGCCTCGTACTTAGAATCATGGACTGCAATTTTTGAATCGATGTAGATCGTTTACAGGAACAGTTTTAAATGAAGTAATAATCACGAAACTGCTCAGAAATCAATCAGAATGTGAAGTTTAACTTTTTATAATTTTACATGTATCATTGTAGACCGTTTTTAGCTACTACTTGCTTGAACGCTGAATATTGCTTTTCGTGCACAAGGTTTCGTGGAATATAAGTAGGTACCTATCATATGTGGGCAGCAAGAAAATTCTGGGGGGATCAAAATGGGCGAAATTGCCAAAAAGTTCACTAAACATAGAATTCTGGGGTCTACAGTAATCTGAAGGGTTCAACTTCTGGGTGGTGCGAATCCCCCATGCCCATGTGTAGTACCTACTATAGATCATTCTGCAGTCGGCTAACTTTCTAGATTGAACTCCTATAGAAGTTTTGATTGTATGTAAACGGCCTGCTTTCGCACATAACTGAACATTTTTCGATTTTTGGATTAAGCAAGCGACCTTGATCGTCAATACCACTCTTAAGAGATGCAGGAACGTCTGCTGGACCATTTAAAAACCAATTAGTAACATTCTTCATGTCCACTGCGCTAATGTTTTTGGCTAACCAAGCTTTGCGCCATTTCGAATAATTATAAGCTCTAAATCGCGCAGCCGACTTCCGTGAGTCCTAAATAAAATATATATAAACTAGCGAAGAAAAATGCTCTGATGGAACATGAAAGACGAATATACTTGGGATTGTGGATTATTAAGGATGTTAAAGGAGAAGAATAAGCAAAAGCTAACTACATATACGCCTAAAGTCGCGAAATCTATTAAAAATCAGACGCAACGCTAAAAATCGGAGTATATTCTGCGGTCCCTGAAAAAGTGTGATTTTCTTCTCAATGATTCGCATAAGAGTGTATAAACATAATCTAAAATGTTTATTTTTTGTAAATTGCTTGCTAATTGCAACGCTGACTTGCTTCGTATCGTCAAAAATAGAAAACTAACTGCAATTGTATTTAAAGGTGTTTTATCTTGTTACGAGTATAATGAGCATTATAACAAGCAAACCTGGCGTCAATTGATTAGTGCACACAATCGTTGCGGGCATGCAAGTGTACTTACATGTAGTCTGTTTCACGTACGCTTACGCGTTTGCTACTGCTTTAAATCAACAATTCCTTTGATTGCCTTGAATGCATCGAAGTTTGCTATTTCATTCAATTGGCATGCAAAGTCGCTCCTAGTTTTATTCCATCGAATTTCCCATAGTCACTGTACAGCTAACTTGCTGCTTTTTCAATCGTCTTTCTGGTTCAATAGTTTATTTCAATCTGCACCCGCAGAATATACTTCGATTTTTGGCGTTGCTTAGAGAAAGTCTGATTTGTAACATATTTTGCGACTTTAGGCGTTACATAGGTAGCGTTTTCTAGTCCCCTGCTTTTACATCCTTAATAATCCACAATCCTAAGTATATTCGTCTTTTCGTTCCATCGGACTATTTTTCTTTGCTAAACGTAAACTAAGCAAAAATTGAATGTAAAGAACATTTATGGTGAGATTCGTAATCCTGACGCTACATAGAACATTTTGAAAAAAATTAAGCTTCTGCAACGCTCTGAAACTAAATTTAATTTTCAGTGTAAAGAAAACATACAGTCAGATTTGTAAACTACACATTGACAATAAATGAATAGTGCAAACTTCACACAACTACTAGATGTAAAGAAAAGTAACAATCCGATTCGTAATTCTGACGTTACGTAGAACATTTAAAAAAATAAGCTTCGAATTAATTTGCAGTATAAACTTTACACAACTACAAAGTGTAAAGATTTTAGTCGGATTCGTAATTCTGATATTACTCTGATAAAATCAACATTTATGAAAAAATTAAGTCTTCACAATGGCCTGAAAACAAATAAATGTTAAATGTAAACCACTTTACACCATTATTAAGTGTAAACAAACGTGCCCAACTGACGTGTCACTTTTAATTCCTGGTACATTTTTAAATTTGAGTTCATGTCCAGACTCATAATCGGAGAAGTTGGCAGAAAAAAACAAGACATAAACACGTTTGATACACCTAATTTTTGACTTTACTACTCGCGGAAAAGCGAAATATTGATGTGAATAAAGGCAATTTGCTGTGACGCATACCCCTTAGAAAGGAATTTTCTTTCTATTTTATTCGACTTATCCTGACTTCTAAAGGAGAAAGTGGCGAACAAAAACGTATTTCGCACCATTCACCACATTGTAAACTTTAAAAATTAGAACCCAACTCCCCATTGAGTGTGAAGAAATTCGGTTTGGGTCACTTTGTAGCCCTTGAATCGCAGTGCGTTTGCGTGTTGAATTCTTCTGTTTAGCAAAATATTTGAGATATTTACCAATCAAAATAGGGGAAAAACGTGTTTTTCGCCCATTTTACACCTAATATCGATTTTTACGCTCCCAGAAATAAATCAATATTGCGTATTTTTTGACGCGAATTAGCTGCGACGTGTAGCCCTCAGGAAGTGCTTTCTTTCTATTTTATTCAATCCAACCTGACATATAAGCGGAGAAACTGACAGAGATGACAGAGAAGTTAGAGAAAATGCCTTTTTTACACCATCCATTAGAGTGTAAAAGTTAAGACCCCTAGATATAAATCCGCATTGAGTGTAAAAAGTTTGTTGGTAAACCAGAAGCAGCCCATGAACTGTAGTACATTTCTGTCATAAAAAATTTATTGGTACTCATAACCAGAGTTGTAAGCAGACATAAACAAGTCGAAAACTCGCCCAAAATAAGTTTTTCACCCCAAATTTTCATGCTCTTTACACTCCCATTCGAGAACTAATGCGAAATTCAAAAACAAAAAAATGAGCCATCTGGAGAACTTAAATTACTTGAGGCTTTTATATTGAGTTATTCACAAGCAGTCGATGCTCACCATAAACTCAATATTGAGTGTAAACAAAAAACGTGCATAACTTTTTCTATTATCCATCTGTTAAAAGAACCGCACCTCCCAGATGTGTCCCGTTATAGCTGTGAGGGGGCATATGTTGGGGTACCCAAGTATATTATGCGTACGCGCTAGCTATGATTACTTCTGTGTACCTACAAAAATTGTTCTTATATGCACGACACACACACACACACACAACTTAATCCGTACACTTAACAAATAATTACAGCCTCAGATTTTTAAGAAGTATCGTTTTGTCCAGGTCCGTATCCAGGATCTTATTTCAGGGAAGCCGAAAATTTTGAGGTCAGATATCTGGAGAACCATTAGGAGATAGGCAAAAGTAAAGGCATTTTCGAGCGTATCTCAACAAGCTCTGCAATAATTATGAAAAATTTCGAGAAAATATTTCAAAAATTTTCACTCCATTCCATACCTACTCATATTACATCATTAATCTATCGTTCAAACAATCCAGACGACTGATTTCTCGTCATTCACACATGCACTGTGGGAGAAGTATGAGGGGTATTCCCTGCCAGGTCTTTTGAAAACCAACCCCCTCTAGTCATTTTGCACCAAAATCAATTGGTCGAACCAAAAAAATCGCAAGTGATTCACAAAGAAAAAGAAATATAAAATAAATAATTCGGCGCGAAGCGCCAGAAAATAAAACATCTTCTACATTTCTAACTCAAATTTGAGCGGTTTCAGGAGGGCTAAAAGGCAAAAACTATGTACAGATAAACGATAAATGCGCCGGAAAATTTAAGTTTACAAACTCAAAAGTACGCTTCACTTCTATTTTGGTGGTGTTTAAGACCTACTTCGAAGATTTTTCATTTTCCCTTTACAGGACCCTTGTGTGTTTCAAAAATTATTTTTCATTTACGAGGGGAGGGGCGGATGCTCGTCTCCTGAATACGGGCAAGGTTGTATTTGTGTATATCATGTACATAATTAAAGCCCTAATTTTTCAAGTGAATCGGAACCATATATATTTAACGGCTAGAAATTTATAGAGGGGGGAGGGGGTCCCCGGCTATCTTCTAGGTGGGGGGGGTAAGTGACCTCCAATTTTAGGCCAAAAATACTTAAAACGGCCGAAAATCGCAAGTTTTTACAAAAATAGGGTCACAAATTTTCTGACTTTGGGGAGGCGGGGGGGGACGTCCGACCTTATATGGGGATCCCAAACACCTCAGATTGAAAAAGCTATAATTAGAGAGTCCACAAAACATACAAGATCAGTAAAAGCAAAAGATCGATTCACTAGCATCAAGACTAGGAAACATACATAGGCACATTCATTTTCTCAGGTTCAAGTGACCTTCACAGGCTTGCGTGGTTGTTCAGAATGCCCAAAACAGCAGTGCCATTTTTCAGGGACAATTTTTGGGCACAGTATTGACCTATTTTGTCTATAGACTATGGTTATACATACAAATATCACTTTCATATATCAACCCAAAATATACTACAGTCTCATGAATCACACCAATATGATGAAAAAATATGCAATCACATATCAAAATAAATCGATTTAATTGTGTTTTGTATTGGTCAACAACAATAAGCAACTAAGTTGTTGGCTGGGCACAGCAGCACATAATTAATTCAATAACGTAGTTGGTTATGCTTTTCTAAAAACGGTTTAATTAACAAAGTGGCTAGCAAACAATGTTGAAAAACTTGACTAAAAAAATCATAGGGTCAGTTGTGTGGTTAGGCATGTAAAACTAAAGAAAATGGATTAGCCAACAGGAAAACATCGTGGTTGGCTACACAACCACGTACATTTAGCATTGGACCAAGGTTCATTTTACAAATTTTGAAAATTTTTGTCTTTATTTTCGAATTTTTACGTGGTTCTTCCCAAATTTTTGCGTGATCCGTGGTTGGTCGACTCCTCATCCTCAAGTCACTTGACCCCCACTTGACCCTATGCACATGTATGCTAGGAAAGAATAAAAGACAAAGTCCTGAGGTCTAGCCCGATTCGGCGGCGGTATGTCAAGCTCTAGAAGGGTATTCGATCCGCAGCACGACCGATCTGGGAGGTCAGCCAGAGCTTTTTCGTGCCATTATTTAAGAGAAAATATAAATTAAGGAGAATAAAATAATAATACAGTTACGGACGACTGATGCTTAGCATGGCAGGGAAGGTCTGGGAAGTCAGTTATAAGCTAAATAGCCTAAAAACAGTGGTTCAGCTAAGATAGCATGAAAACCAAGTCCGGATAAATAAATTGAACATATTACTGCTCGAAAAATATGTACTCGTGACGTCGTTTGACGCTTATTTCGTGGTTTGAGCAATAAGTTTTGGTCCTAAAATGGCCTGAGGGGCATGCTTTTTAAGTCATGATAGAGGAGATACCCTACCCTCATAGATGCACCGCATGGCGGCCTGGGAAAGGGTCACTTAGTGAGCCTTGCTAGAGCCAAACTGACCTCAAAAAAGGCTCAAATGCTAAAATAGCGTAAAAATTACGTTAATCCATAGTTTCTAATGAATTGCAAGCACTTCAAAGAAAATGTTCGATTTTAGTACTTTGGTCTTCTCTTTGCCTCATTCTCCCGAGAAAATTCTCAATTTTTGATTGTGGGGTCTAGACCACACATGGGCGTGGGGGACCCCTCCCCCAGAAGTTGAAAATCCCCGCAGATTACAGTAGACCCCAAAAAATTTAATTTTGGTGCTGCCCACGTATGGTCTAGACTATATACACGCAATCAGGGATGGGGAATCGCCCAGCCAAAGTTGGTCCACCGGCTCTACCATTAAAAACCGTAATTGTTTTACCCCTCATCCGATCTTTGGCTGAAATATGCGTTTCTAGACCATTTTCAGGTGCGCTTTTCCCCAATTTTATCCGGAAATTAAAGGTCATTTACCATCTCCACTCTCGTAAAAATGGTCGGCTAACCCAACGAAAATTTCGAGCTGTTACATGTCAGGTATAGACTAAATAGGCAGCAACCAAAGTTCGGGGTCTGGTGGGATGAAATCGCATCAAAAATTCGATTCTGTGATCTACCGTATTCTGCGAGGGATTTGGATTCTTGTGGTTTAAAGTAAACCACCCCCACGTGTGGTCTAGATCCCCAGCATACCCATCTACTCCCCACTACATGCATGTCTGGTCCGGATCCCGCGCGCCCGTGTACCTATACATGGTGTTAGCCGCACATAGGCGCGAAGGTCTGGGCACGCAGAATCCGGCGGACGCCCAAATCAATAGACCCCATAGCATACATTCCCATAGGGGGGTGAGGGGGTATTACCCCCACCTCAGGGTCCGAGACTTGAATCACTGTCGGACGATTTTGAGCTTTCAAACATTTCCTGCATGATTTTTGGGTACAAAAGCAGCGAAGGTATTAAAATTTTTTCGGCGCTTCGCGCCGAGATACATTTCTGTTTTGTTTACCCATAAAATACGTAGAATGAACTAAAAATGATCTGAAAAGTCAAAATTTTCGATGAATTCTTATATTTTTTACTTACAAGAGTGACGAAACTAGTCACAATGGGACAAAAAGTAGTTAAAAATGCAGTTTTTCACATTAAAGCATGCTATATGGGATGTTTTAGCCATTTTTCATATTTGGCCTGCAAAAAGGCTAGATTCTAAATTTAGTGGTCCTAAATTTTGGGATTTAACCCCCTGGACTTTCGACCTTGGGAGACTATGCCCCAAAGGATTAGATTTTTGGTGCTATTTTTGGCAATTTGACTCCATCGGACCCCTCAGAATTCGGCTGCTTGCTACCCATGCATGATGTGAAGTATTTAGCTATACGTTAAGCGAAATAAATCGCTATACGACTCCGAAATCGCACGAAACCAAGGCTTTTAGTCAAATCAGCCTCCTTCGCCTTATTCATAAGATAATTGACATTGATTTCAAAAATTGCAACGCAGTTTTCCCTACATGTCAAAGTACTTTTTCCTAAAAAGTACATGTTCAAAACAGATCGAAACAGACAAGCATAAAAACAGGTTTTACCACTCGTAGTCGTTTGTCATACGCCGGCTTTAATCGGAACGAGAAATCCCATGTTCCCGCCACATAACGTAATTTTTGACTGCCCGATGACAAGCAAGCCAACAAATTTTCAACAAATATGAAATCTTTGAACACGGATATTATTTTATTGTCGATCTTCAGCTTACGAGCATCATCGCGTTTAATAGCATACTTGGATAAGCTTCTAAACAAAGAACATAAACTACCTATGCACAGTGTTTTTTTGTACAAGGTCCGTTTGTACAAGGACAAAGATGGTCCCTAAAAGCTTTTGTACCTGTTGTAAAAAAATTTTTTGGTTACTTTAATATGGTACCGTAGCGATTTTAGTGTAGTAAAAACAGAGTTGTTCGACCTTTGGCAGTGTAATTTAGCTAATTTCTGAGTTTCTGAGGGCAAAAATCACTAAGAATCGTCTGAAAACGGCGCGAAGCGCCGAAAAATTTGACATTCTTTTTCCAAATACAATTTCTGCCATTGTAAAGATATATAAAACGCATAATTACTCATTTCGGCGCGAAGCGCCGAAAATTTTGCGAATTTTAGACGTTTTTTGCAATTTTTGTCTTTCCACAAATCTTTGTACATGTACAAAGACGGTCCCTAAAAATTTTTGTACATCGGGCAAAATCTTTGTAGAATACAAATAAAAGACCGTGCCTATGCATGTACATATGCGTGGGCGCACGCAGGGGAGGGGCCGCGCCCCCTTAGCCCTAATTTAATTTTGTGAGGGTAAGTAATGCATGGAAAATAATGAAAATTGGCTTATTTTCTTATCGAAAAATCTCAAAACTTTCAGCGCTTCGCGCCTTAGGATCGTTATTTTTTAAAGTTTGGCTAAAGCGCGCGGTCAAGAAAAGGTCATTGTTCATAGCCTATTAGGAGAAAATAGAATTTTTTCAGAAAGCCCGAATTTCATGAGCTTAACGGATAGCCAGAAAATGCACTCTATTTTGTGTATCGCCGAACATATCCCGAAATATAGGGTTACCAATTTTCAGACCGCCCCCTTAAAGAATCCAACTTACACCCCTGCACACATGCACGCAGTCTTCACGTTATTCAATATGAATAAAAAGTAAGTGCAATGCCTGTTTCATAATATGCACTTGCATACAAAAGTGTTGTGTACGGATTCAAATGGCGGAACTTATCGAAAAAACGAAAAATGAACATAATTTCATGGAAGTCTCACATAAAGTTGATAAAAGCTGATAAGTTTAGTGATCGTTTTTTCTATTCGCATCATAAAATCTCAGTGTTTTCTTTAATGCTCTATTATTATATACATGCCTTTGTCTTATAGTTCTAGTGAATATAATAGCTAAAATACAACTACATACTCTTAATCGGTTAATTTATCAGAGCAAGGGCTACGCTTGCAGTCATCAAATACTATATGACAACACCATATCAATAGTCTGTGGCCTACATGTGTGTAAAAGGGAGGATGGGAGACTTGCCCATTCAGGGCCGAATCACAGAACGTTGGGTAAGGTAAATGTATGGCAAAGGTAAAGGTTGGGTAATGTCTAGGTAGCTACAAAGGTTTACCAGCCTTGGTAAGTTACCTATGGTTTGCCAAGCTCTGGTATCACAGACGCTTGGGTGATGGCAAGGTAAGTACCTAAGGGTAAACGTTAGGTAGACGAGAAAGTTTATCATTTTTTATTGCAAATTCGTTCAGTATAGCGTCTGACATTCTCTGACTTATTGTAAAATACAAATTAAATTGATTTGTATTTATTCAAAAAAGGCAAATTCATATGTCAATATTTTCGAACTCCGGTCATTCAGATGGCCACATTGCCTCGACCGGCCAATATTATCAATTGTAAAATTATGTTGCTTCTTTTCTAGCTTGATTGATTTCATGTAACGTGCATATGCTTACATGAACTTCGGGTGATAAAGAATAATGACGACGTGTGCTTCTTTGTTTCAGATAGGGTGAAATCAGAGCACTGTTTTTTTGTACGAGCTCTTTGTACATGTACAAAGATCTCCGGAAAAGTCTTTGTACGAGCGAAATTTTTTTGTACATATAACGTATAGATATGCTATTGAATGTACACATTTTTACATACTACTAGATTGTTATCTGTGACCCGCACGCTTCGCAAAAGATGCAACTTTGTCCTAAATTCAGCTGGTTATATTAGTTCGGTCCGAAACGCCAAAACTTTCATGAGCCTTAGGTTGAAATTACACATAAAATTCGACTCAGTAAATTAAAATAACTTGTGTTACACAATTATAAATAATAAAGCGATTGCAATGTGCTGAGTGAATCTCATAATAGACACCAATTTGCTTATGAATTTAATGCAACGCAAAGATAAGAGAGTCAATTTTATCTTCAAACGGCAGAAAACAGTGCAAAGGTGTTTAATAGTTCTTTTTTCTGCATAAAATCTTTATAAAACAGTAGAAATAGATGTAAAAGATGCTTAAATATGTACAAAGATGCTTAAAGATAGATTTTGGAGTGTTTAATGCCAGCGCTTGGAGCTAAATATAATGTAATTATGATGTTCGGCGCGAAGCGCCTAAAATTTTTGAAATTTTGCTAAAAAAATACTAGAAAATGTGTTAAAATTACTATTACTTTGCCCCAAAAAGTCTTTGTACGTTGTACAAAGATGGCTCTGAAAATTTTTGTACGAGCCTCCAAAATCTTTGTCTCGTACAAAAAAAACAACAGTGAATCAGAGTAATTAATCGATGGGCATTGACCTTGCTAAATCTGTATAGCATATAAAATTGTTGGTCATTGTAAATTTCAAACGGTTCAGTCCGTTTAATGAGCCGGTTTGCATGAAAGAATTTTCACTTGCATCATCCAAAAATTCGATCAAATCCATTGAAAACGTAGACTAATTGAATGTTAACAGACCTTTACCTCTGCTCTTAGCAAGGGTAAGATCAATGGGTAAATTTGTCTTTATTTACCAAAGCTTTACCTTACCTTTACCTTACCCAACCTTCTGTGATATGGCAATCTCTAACCTAACCTAGAGTTTACCTAAGGGTTGCTAATTTACCAAAAGGAAAGTCTTACCTAACCTTCTGTGATACGGCCCTCAGTTGGTCGTCCCACATACCCAGGTCAGAAAATTTTTGACACGCCGATTTTTTAAAGAAAAATTGTGTTCTTGACCATTTTAGGCGTCTTTTTGTCAATTTTAGCCATAAATTGGAATCTTCCTGAAAATGGCTGGAGACCCCACCAAAACTTCCGAGCCGTTACATGTATAGCATATGCGATAGTATATTACAGTATTTATTGATAAATCGATAATATGCAGCGACAATTGAAACATAGTCATGCTGCAGCTAGTAATAACGATACATAGGCAGCACCGAAATTCTGGGGGAGGTGCAAGATTTTTCAAAGGTCAATAAATGGTGGTATGACGAAAAAAACACCATTTTTCAACGTTTGTCATCGAGCACTATCCATACCCCCAAACCCCCATGCTTATGTGTGGTAATAACTACTTATCAATGTGGAGGGCTCAGCTTACAGGGAAATGACCAAACATGGGCAGCAACCACATTTTGAAAAATTGATGGGGGAAAAATCGCGAAAAAGTGCCAAAAATCCAATTCTATGGGTCAACCATGGGTAGGCAGCATCTAAATTTTGGGGAGGCTCTGGGGCGATATCGCCAAAGAAGCACAAAAAAATCTATTTTAGGGTCTATCGATTTAAGAGGTCCTTCAGAATATGAAGTTTCAAATCCCACGCAAACCTATGTGTGGTCTGAACACTAACCCTCTTGTGTAAAAATGATTAATTAAAATGAATCGATACCCCGAAATTCTCCGAAAAAACACTCAAAAATAGGTCGCAAAATTTGCTCTTCACGTATGAAATTGCATTTTTTCGACGTTCTACATAGTCCCTTTCACAAAAATTTTAAACTTTTGGACAATTTCGCGCGAAAAAATCATTGAATTTTTCTGACTTTAGCGGAAATAGAGCCGCAAATTTAAAATTTAAGAGGTACGACGTTTAGAAGCTTGCTCGATTTCTTGAATCAGTAGCATTTGACGCGGAACGTCGAAGCATTTTAAAGTTATGCTTGAAAATATAAGAAATCTATGCCGAAATACCCGTTTCTGCACCTGACATTGCATTAAAACCAATTTCCATGAGCAAAAAATGGCTTTCAGGCCGCCAAGAAAGTAAATAAATGTCGTCATCCGGCGCGAAGCGCCGAAAAAATTCGAGAAATTATGATCACTGACGGCCGAAAATCATTGCAAATTACATACCTATCGATTCTTTATTTCGCCAATTATTTAGGGACGACGAGGGCGGCCCAGGCACGTATATCTGGCGGGGAATGGGGGTTCGAACCCCCACCATTCAGAAAACTGGACTTTTTAAACGTTATTTGTGCTATTTCTGGCCTTTTTAGGCTTAGTCTCCCCAAAATTGGTGTTGGTCACCCAAAAATAGGACGGCCAGCTACGTGCCTGGGGCGAGCGGGGGAGGGGGGTAAAAATTTTTCTGGAGGGGGGGTGGTGGAAACACACAAACCCCTATAATGTGTCTTAGCTAGTTTATAATTTACAGGAAAAGTGTAATAGCGAAACGATCTATATACGAGTATAATTTCTAAGTTCAACTTTTGATTAAAAATCAGCAAAGACACTGAGTTGTTGGCTTAACAGAATAAAGAAAAACTGCAAACATTTGTGTCGCATTTAGTTTATTTTTACCTCTTGAGGAAAATTCTCCTCGCGCAATCCGACTTTATCGTTCTTCGTTTCGCCCCTGATTCGACATACTCAGAATCCACACAAAGGCTGCGCGCGAAATTACGCACATAAGTGGCGAAGTGAGCGGATTGTTCTGTTTTCCCCTGCTTTTGTTCATTCGTTTCTGACGCTGTCGAACAATCCGGTAAAATCAAGTCCAAACTAATCTTCTTATCGATATGATTCTGAAATAATTCGAAAGAATGTTAACCATACATAATCTAAAGCGTTTCCCAACCTGTATTTTTTTGTACAAGGTCCGTTTGTACATGTACAAAGATGGTCCCCCAAATGTCTTTGTACATTTTGTACATGCAAACTGTTATGTAGTATAATATAGTACAGTAGCGATTTTAGTGCAGTAAAACAGGGTTTTCGATCTTTGGTAGTGTATTTTAGCTAATTTCCGGGTTTCTGACGTCAAAAATTACTGAAAGTTGTCTCAAAACGGCGCGAAGCGCCAAAAAATTTGACATTTCTCCATTGTAAATGCAAATTCTGCCATTTTAAAGATATATAGGACAAACAATTACTCATTTCGACACAAAGCGCCGAAAAGTTTTCGATGATTTAACACCTTTTTACAGTTTTTGTCTTCCCAAAAATCTTTGTACATTTTATGCGCACAAATTTTTGGGTACTATAATATGGTGCAGTAGCGATTTTAGTGTGGTAAACACAGAGTTGTTCGACTTTAGGTAGTGTATTTCAGCTGATTTCTGGGTCTCAAAGGGCAAAAATCACTAGGAATCGTCTTAAAACGGTGCGAAGCGCCGAAAAATTTGACATTTTCCCTTTTGAAATGCAATTTCTGCAATTATAAAGTTGTACATAACACAATTACTTTCGGCGCAAAGCACCGAAAATGTTTGCAACTTTTGTCTTCCCACAAATCTTTGTACATGTACAAAGACAATCCAAAAAAAGTCTTTGTACATCGGGAAAAATCTTTGCCGAGTACAAAAAACACTGTTCCCAACCCAGAAAATTTTTCATCCCTCTACCAGAAATTTTTTTACCCCTAAGAATGCGCGGCTTTTTTGAAAATTTCCGAAAAATTCGTAAAAAAAGATGCCGCTTTAAGCGTTTTTAGCCACCTATATTTGGTTAAAAAAGTCAAATTTTCGGCACTTCGCGCCATATACTCGTACTCATTTCTTGACCATATTTTGTTCGATTTATTCGGATTTTTTCAGAAATTTTTCGAAGTTTCTATGCTCTAGAAAGATAAAACATCGTCAGAAACGAGGAAAAACGATGTTTTTGACGCGTATCCACGATTTTTGGGCCTAACAAGGTACTTTAAATCTCATTCCCCCAGAATACTAATGCTGTGCACGTCTGATTTTGACCCACTTATTATGGAGCAGCAATTGTAGCCATACATGCAGGATAGAAGAGGAAGAGGTTGAAAAACCCGAAAAAAAGACGAAAGTCGAACATTTATTCAGAAAAAAGCAAAATTAAGGCAAAAAACGTATAGAAATCGAAAATTTTCAACAAAAATGATTGAAATTGGTTCGAAACTATCAATTATAGTTGTTTCGTACGCTATTTTAACTTTTACACAAATTTTAAAGCCCTTTCAGTTCAAAAGACACGTTTCGTTGAATGGAACCCAGACCAACAACGACGTGTGCCAGTGTTTACAACAAACGTGACAGTCAGCAGACTGTTAATTTCACAGCTTGAAAACATTACCATCAATGCAGTGAACATAAAAAGCGCTACATTACATTACACAATTAAATAAAACAAATAAATTTAATTAAACAAATTAAGCAATTGAATGAAGCATGCTGCATGGCTGGCGGGGATCAACAGATGGGAGATCTACTACATTTTCTGAAGTTTCCATAGACCCAGGATGTGTTTCACGTTGTAAGGAGCCATTAAATCCAAGACCTGAGCATAATTCCTAGCATTTTGCGCATAAAATCTGTATGTTTCTCGTTCTCTGCCCTCAACACATTACTATGAAATTTTCTCCTGTTTATTATACGTCTTCAAGATACTTACGTGCACGTGCACACGATAAATTATTTAATTTGAAGTAGGTAACTTATCGAAAACGATAAAGGTATCCAGTTTTTCAAGACAAGTATATACATACGAGCAGCCCACGTCCAACTTAATTAAAAGCGGTTTTGGGCGATTTAGAAGGCAAAAAGAAAAAAACAAAAAACAAAAAGCTAAATGGTTATCTTGGATGTTTCTGTGTGCTTATGCTTGATTTTCCACCTTTTTGAAAATAATTAATGCAATAAATTTGATCTCGCGAAAAATTTTGAGTTGAAAAAGATTTAAATATATATATTACATAGTAATTTTGATGCCTTAGTAATAGGATGCGACGAGCGGAGCGAGCAACAGCATTTGAATACGACAAAAGTATGAAAAAATCTGAAAAATGCTTCATCTTGTATGCTCAAGTAAAGGAATTTGGTGCGAAACGCCCATTCTGCCATGAAAGTTCAAAAAGATATTTCTCAATAGAACCAATGAACATATGTACCAAAATAGGTGCATTTTTAAAGTCTATACAAAGATTATCATGTATCTTTTATAGTTGTACAAGGGATTCATTACAAAATATATTGACTTGAATGCAAACCGAAATAACGTGCTAGCAATAAAACACTAGTAACAATTAAAGCAACATTTATATTAGTAATTAAAAATAATACGAAAAATAATAACATAATAATGATAAATATGAAGTAAACGAAATAATAGCTTCAAAACTTTTTGCAGGCTTTCAATTTGGTAATTATGGAAAGCATTAATAATATTAAATGATAAAAAGAGATGATGGAATGGAAAAATAGGGACAAAAAATAAACTAGGTAACAGATAGAAGTAAAATACATACAAACTATCACAGAAGAGAAAATAAAAATTAAAAACGTCCCAAAAAGATCGATATTAGTTGATACGAAAAATGCTTTGAAAACCAATACGAATTCCTGCAATGAATACAAATCTGAAACAGGGAATTGTAAAGACTAGCAATGTAAATACGTACATATTGAGAAAGTAGGTACATACATGCTACATGCAATAGATGGATGAAGGGGTTCCCCACCATAGGTGGGTGGCACCAAAATTCTGGGGGTGCAAGATTTCTCAAAGGTCAAAAAAGGACTTAAAAATGATAGAATGGCGAAAAAAACACAACTTTCAACGTTTCTCATCAAGCACTATCATTTGGCATCAAAAAATTGCGAAAAAAACGAAAAAATTTCCAAAAATTGAATTCTGGGGGGTATTTCGGTTTCTGGGGGGTGCATACCCCAAACCCCCCACGCCCATGTGTGATCCCCGCTCTAACTTGGTCATCCCCATCACCCAAAGCCAGATTTATGACTCAGACTGTTGAAAAGCACGAGCATATTTTCTATCGTCTTTTAATGTTTTTTTGGCCGTTTTTGGCCAAAAATTGCAGGTCATCTGCCCTTTTCCCCGAATAGCCAGGGCCATCTCTCATCTCTCGAAATTTCGAGCCGTTATGTGCATGTATATATCTGCATAAAAGATGTGTTATAAAAACAGTACTCACGAAGGTTGTTTTGAAATATGTTTGTGCCTGGAAAATTAGGCCACCTGCCCGATTATAGAGAGTCTCGTCATTTTCCTTCGCATATTCCTCAATATTTCTGGATAGTGAGATCACGTGCTTTGGCAACATGTCATTGAGGTAATAGTCCACATACAGCTGAAGCGCTTCGGAACATCTTTCGTCATTCAGAATTAAACTTAGCTGATAACACAATAGCGTGCTGAGAAATGCATGAAGGCGCAATAATTTTTATCAAGGCTATTAAGTTTAAAGCGCAGTGCATTTCAAAGCTATAATTTTTAGTTTTTTCATGGAAAAAGATTTATACGAGTAAGCTTACTAAAGAGTTATCTACTTTATAACAGGTGCACAAGGTCAGGGTCGGCATGGGGAGTTGAAATCCCGAAAATCCAAAACAGTGGATTTAATGCTCAGGAATGTTTTGCTGTTTAAACGATCAAAATGGTCAAAATGGCCTATAAAAGTTTTTCTCGTGGTAATATCGCATTTTTAAAGCATTTTTAGTCCAATTTGACTGCATTATATCACTTTTAATACTGTAAAATACATCGATTTTGCGCTTTTTCTAGTAGAAAGTACATAAAAATACTTATCCGGCGCCGGAACATTTTTACTGCTTTTGACCTCAAAAATAATGCAAAAAAGTTCCATCGACTCAAAATCACCGGACAATACCTGCCCGGCTGGCCCTTCAGAGAGGGTAATACCCCCTTCAACCCCACCCCCTATGTGCATGTGTATACTGTACTAATATACAATACTATTTTTCGAAGAAAATACACAACGTCAATCACAAACCGCTTTGATTACAAAATAGTTTTCATCTCAAATTTAATGCATGAAATTTATAGTGCTTTAATAAGTACGAAAAGTAGAACCTCAGAAGATAAACCTATACAATTGCTAGGTTATGAAATGTAACATAGTCTTCCAAGGTCGAAACTTCGGGGAGCGGGTAAATTAAAATCCATAAATTCGAACCCATCAATTTTAGAATTCAAGTCTTTTTTTGTAGGTAAAATATGAAAAATGATTAAAACATCCTACATAGATAAAATGTTTTAATATAGAAAAGTGCATTTTCAGTACTTTTTATCCAATTATGGCTCGTTACGCCACTTTTATAAAAAAATAAGTACTCATCGAAAACTTTGACTTTTCAGATCATTTTAACTTCATTCTAGCATTTTATTTTAAAACAAAAGAGAAATGTAATATTCGATGCAACACGCTGAAAAATTTCAACACCTTTGCTACTTTCCCTTTTAAAAATCACGTAGAAAATGATTGACAGTTCAAAATCGTGTAACAGTGACTCGAGTCTTGAACCTGAGATAGGGGTAAAACTCCCGCTCACCCCCTTCTATAAAAATGTGAGATCTTTTACCTGATCGCGGTATAAACATGTAGGAAAAAGTTTATCGAATACATATGCTGCTTTAATAATACTGCAAACTTGCCAAATAGATATTAAAAAATACTCTTTAAAAATATTCATAAACCTGGACAAAGTGACGACTAGAAGGATACATTAAAAGTGATGATTGCATTATAGATGACTACTATATTCCCAAAATTATCCGAAAGGGCAATAAATTTTGAAAAAATGTTTCGCGAGAAATGCGCAGAAATAACTAGAATCACATAATTTTCTCACCCAAAACCTTGTGTCCTATGCAAGGGCAGATAATTAACTTTACCATACATGCGAAATCTGTCCAACGAAAGCCCGGTCAACCAAAAAGTTGCTTTAGAAATTCATTTCAATAAAAATAAAATCTTTAGTAAAATAGAAATTATTTGAAATAAAACATATCTTTTTTAAAAATGGTTAAATGACAAGGATTGGATACCCTCCACTGTAAACACGCTAAAGTTTAATGCCCTTAGTTCAGCATTCGGTCTTAGAAGCTAGGAGATAGCTGCGGGCCAGACCAAAGAAACAGTCCATCAAATTCTATCGAATCGAGAAAATGACTTTTTTCTACCTAAATTTTGTAGTGCTTACATATGTACTTACATATACGCAGGTTCGCAGCCAGGATTTTATTTTTAGTCTGTTTCACATAAGTTAGTGCATAAATTTTAAGAATTTTCATCAATATAAAGCCGAGGGTCACGATAATTATGTATCAGATAATGCTATAATCGCAATCTGTCAGCTTATTGCCGGATATGAATTTAAAATTTATGACTGAACGTGTGAAACAGACTATAAAGGCGGACACGGACAGAACATTGTTAAATTAGATATATCGAGAACCTATGGTGATTAGTCAAAAATAAGGGCATTTTTGAGCGTTTCATGGCGAGCTATATGAAATTCCGAGAATTTTTCACTTTTTGCACTGGGGGATCCTTGTCATACGTGTACATAGTGAGGAGTGAGAGGGGTATGGAACCCCTCTCCCACTTAAGGGTCCAAAACTAAGGAACTGTCGAGCGCTTCGAGCCGAAAATAGTATGTGCAAGCAATTTCAACGAAAAAATAGCCAAAAACGCAGTCGACTGTAGTAAAAATCCGTACCCCATAATCTCGCTTGTACTCCTCACTAGACTACTTGACCTTGTATATACATCTATGATCCATGTGAGAAGCGAAATTTTTCTCTCAATTCAAGGGGGGGGGTAGGGGACTGACCCCTTCGCAGAAGGCAACTGCCACCCTTTCCCCCTAGCTACGGGCCTGCTTACATATACTTCTCGCTTTTGGTACAGTTTCTCTAATAATAGGTGTTTGTCC
This sequence comes from Mermis nigrescens, assembly GCA_036768485.1. Taxonomy (NCBI): domain Eukaryota; kingdom Metazoa; phylum Nematoda; class Enoplea; order Mermithida; family Mermithidae; genus Mermis; species Mermis nigrescens. Next base: position 217,422 of record JAVLUZ010000369.1, on the reverse strand, counting down.
TACCATATGAATATTTGCTGTAAAAATTGTCAACTACACTCAACTGAACAACACAATACTATAGCCACATACTTGTCTTATACAGTTTGCTGCCAGCTTATCTACGGTAAGAAAGTTGCATCCACTTGGAAGACGCATTACCATCAATACATTTTCGAAGCCGTCAGAATCGATTTCATTGGTCAACAACTTTTTAATATTGTTCAATAGACAATAATAACGACTGAGGTTATTGCCATCGGCTAGAAAGGAGGATCTGGTACTTCTTCAATTAATAAGAGATACGTAACTTAATTATTTGAATGAGTTTAAATTGCGAAAAATGATTACTGTATTTTATTCTTTTACATGCACACATATAAATTTAAAATGAACAAACTTCGATTTTTTTGTACAATCGAAAATCGGCCAAAAAGTGCCTATACTTTGTGTGCAAAGATTGCTCAAAATATCTTTGTACGAGCCTCAAAATCTTTGTCCCATTAAAAAATAAAAAACGGTGACCACAGATTAGCTCAGTTTGCGGAATTTATTTCTAAAACCATGTACACCCATGATCTGGGGGAGGGGGATTTTTTGCTCCACCCAGAAGCTTTTTCACTCCTAAAGAATTCGCGATTTTTCAAAAGTTTTCAAATATACCACAGAAAAGGTGATGTTCTAAGCGATTTTAGCCATCTATTCACTCAAAAGCGCCAAATTTTCGGTGCTTCGCGCCATATACTCATTCCTTGACTACACTTTGATCAATTTATTCGAATTTCTTAAAAATTTTTTCAAATTTTTTCTGAATATTTTTATGCTCTAGAAGGATAGAGCATCGTCAGAAACGTTGAAAAACGATGCGTTCGACGTGTATACATGATTTTTGAGCACAAAAAGGCACTTCAAAATTTCACCCCTCTTCGAGAATTCCCACTCTGTGCATGTCTGAACACGTATGATACATTTAATACATAGTTTTGTTGATTGAGAAAAAAATTGCACGACGTAGATGAGCCTTTACTATAACAACACAGGACCTACTCAAACATTCCGAGAAAAATCTCTCCAAGCGTTCCACTAGCAAGTGATGCAGTCGAAGAAAGACGTACCAATTTTCCGTTAAAAATATGGACGTACGACTATGCATGCGCTACAATGTGAAAATAGATAACAAACGTGCGAATGGAAAGGTTCATGATCGAAAGCTAAGATAAAGTGAGAATGCTGTACCGTTTGAAACAGAAAAACAAGACTAAACACAATATTGTACTCAATAAGGCAAAAAGTGTGCTGACGCAATCTAATCACGCTTTTTCATTTTTATCGAATACGACTTTGAAATTTTAAACATATGTACGTGTTAAAGGAGCTGGCCTAATCCGCCACCCCCAGAGGGCCGATTTTTCAACCCCTTCAATATTATGTACGAACTTGCATTTTTGGACTATGATCATAAGCCATTCACCCACCCTCTCGAAAAATGGCCGACTATGTACCTCCAGCCAAAATGTAGTGCCATTCGATTTTACAGCTTTTGAGTCATTCACCTTTGAATGAAAATCCAGTTCAAAATTTTTTAACATCAACTTTTGCAAACCCGTATCAAGAATTTTAGGAGAGGAGGCGAAATTTTTAAAGTTATATTATCGAGAACCATGAAATCTCGAAAAAGTTGGAAAACCTATTATAGAAATAATCATTCTGCTTGCACACTCATCGTCGAAACTGAAGCTTAATTTTTGATTCCTCAAGATCTAATCCCACGTCAATTTGCGAAAATTTTGAAGGTTAGACCTTCAAATAGAGAAAAATGCAGATAATTAATAGCTCGGCGTAGATATATTTATGAATGATTAGGCAAAAAAACATAAACATTACAGAAGAACAAATTTTTAAATTTTTTTACAAAAAAAACAAACGACAGAAACAAAATTTCGGGTTGAAGAAGTGTCAATTTTTTCACTCTCGCAAGAGGAGAAAAAAACTTTTATTTAGAAATCGGCGACCCTAAATACCCCCGGTTCCTGGATATTTGCCAACAGACCTTTTATAAATAAACATCCTGCATCAAAAAAGAATTTAATTCAAATTTTAGAAGTAATTTCGCACACAACAGAGACACGTCCGTCATAAAACAGGCGTCTTTTGTAAACACTACTAAAAAGTCAGCAATTTTTTAATTGAAAATATTCTTGCTGCATTTCATCAGAGAACTTTTCGCCGAACTCAGATTTCTTAATTATGTAATGTAAATTTTTTTAGATACGGAAATGATACATATTTAAGTATCTGCTGATTTAGGCACGTTATTTTGTTTTAGTAGACAATAATGTCCATACAATGAAGTGAAAATGTTCTAATGTATACATAATTGTAGAGTAGGTACCGAGCCAATATGTATGCTAGATTATATATACTTGTAAAGTTGATCTAACGGACTAAATGCAATGTATTTACGTACCGCTATCTTTATCAATTTAGGATCGTCACAACGGTCAACATGAGTTACAGCAGTCAACTGGTGATTGGTATCTACAAAAGAATATGCTGATACCATTCTAATATTATTATTCTAATATATATCTTATTATTCTAATATTTTAATATTGATAATATTCTAATATTTAATATTAATAATATCCTAATATTCTGTTCTATGGTGTTGTGCACTTACGCAGAAGTTAACAAATTTATATGCCTGCATAATTTCCCAAAGGTTTAAAAGTTTAGAAATCTATTACGAATCCTGCGAACTGGAAGATTGTACGTGCTGAAGAATTCATAAGGTGATTGCAGCTTATTTTCGAAAATTGAGGAAGAGAGGGAATGAGTATATTTACTGTTATTTTTTCAATGTTTTTGAACTCACTAGACAGTAATATCAGCAAGCTTCCTACATGAGTGCTCTGCTCCTTTAGCAAAAATTTTAATTCACATCTACGTCAGTTGATATTATGCGCTTTCAAATAGGTTTCCTACGCGGATGAAGAGGTGACGAAATAAATCGATCAATAATTCTACTGTGCCTAGCAGATCCCAGCTATCAGCCTAAAAGGCATACATGTAATAGGGGGATGGGGAACCCCACGCTTGGTCGTTCACCCCTATTCCCTTAAAGCCAGAAAATTTTCAACTTGCCCGATCTTTGGAAAAAAATTAAATTTTTGGCCGTTTTTAAGTGTTTTTTGGCCGTTTTTGGTCAAAAATCGTTGATCATCTACCTCTCTCTCCCCTAAAAATGACCGGGACTTCCACCCGAAATTTCGAACCGCAACATTTATGCTAACAGGTCATTGCAAGGAATAGGCTATATAAGCTGATTGCGTAACAAAAAAGAAACTAATGTTTTCGATCACGCGATATGTCGCACCTCAGCCTCTACAGAAGCAAGAAGTCAGAGTGGCCAGGAGTAAAAAGAAGAATAAGGAAAGTAAGAGGCGGAATTCAAAATTTGTAGCCATGTACAGTTAGAATTTAGCATTGGCATTATTATAAATCGAGTTGGGATTATAAGATGCCATTGTCATAATATAAAAATTACCTAAAAAGAGCTCATTTTAGATCAAAATCAGTCGACAACCAATTGGTTTTAAAACTTTTATAGGAATAATAGATTTAAAACCCCTTAACATCTCCAAGCCCACGTATAACAGCTACTAAGCTATAGATACCATAATAATAACGGAGACACATACCAAGCAATCTGTCCGGGCTTACGTTAAGTAGCATTAAGAACGTCCGGAAAAAGCGCTTGATTTTGACAGTTTCGGATACACTAACATCTTAATAATGAAATAAAATGTAAATAAGAAAAAGTATCTTTTCGCATTCGGGAAGGATATTTCATCAGTATATAGACCTCTTGAGGTAACGTCATTTTGCATAAAAACAAGGGTTTTTCGAGCAAAAAAACTAAAAATATTAACAATGCTTCGCGCCAGATTCAGTGAGTTTAGTATTTCATTAAGCCAAAAATAGAGTTTTAAAGGCGAAAACGTCGAAATATTTCCGGTATTTTTCCTTACAAATCTTTGACATTTATTTGGGAAGTTTAGATGAGTAAGAATAACTTATGAAATACAGTGAAGAAGTAAAATTTCTTATGCAGAATAGTAATTATCTGATTCGTTTGTCTTCATAAAAACTAAAAATTTGGTACTTGAAATTATGGAAAACGAGAAACGTTACTGGGTGCCTTGTAGTTTTCTGAACCAAATGTCATTAAAAAGCTTAAACTCGAATTACGAAAATTAAATTTTGTTCAATTCATCATCACAAAGACATAATTTACCTGAAGATCATACAAGATCTGGGGTGGGGAATATGACCTCCAGCCGATAAAATTTCACCCCCACAGAAATTTTTTCACCCCCTCAGAAATTTTTTCACTCCCAGAATTCGCTATTTTCTTGAAAATTCGTAGAAAACGTGCTGATTTACGCTTTTTTAGCTGTCTCTTTGCTAAAAAGTGTCAAATTTTGGGCGCTACGGCTTAGACTATTTTTTGAAAATATTTTGCCCGAAGTAGTCAAATTTTTCCAAGATTTTCGAAATTTTTTGTTCTCACGTCCTAGAATGAAAGAGCACCGTCAGGAACTCCGGAAAATTGTTTTTTATGACGCGTATCCACCAGTGTTGCCAGGTCCCAAAATTCAGATTCTCCTGCACAGAGGTAAAATTGGGGAAAAATTCTCCTGCAATTCTCCTGAAAATATTTTGATTCTCCTGAAAATTCTCCTGGCTCATATTTTGCAGGAAAGGTTGTACAGCAGATCTACAATTGTATGTACACATGCATATCAAGCATGCTCAGGCCAATTTACCTTGGTTCACCCAACTATTTTATTCTGATCTCTTGCCTGTTATCTTCATTATTCGAAAAAACAGTTTCTGTGCTCAAAACAGTGACCGCCAATTTTCAGTTGCACTTACATCATCAAAAATTTCTGAAAAGAGCCCTGTTTGCAATGTCTTTTGAAAAAATAAATAATACTTTATTACTAATTGTATGTACTTCAGTAGCAAGCAAATCCTTACGTTTTGAAATATATCAAAAAAATGTTTATAGGCGCTTTGCAAACGTCTATGAAACTGATAAAAACAATTAGACGGTGTGTAAAGCTATGTGTTTCTGCACTTCGTGATATTAAGTGAATAAATAAATGAATGAATGAATGATTTACTACGGAAGCACGAAACTTATTTGGATATAGTTATATGTAACTTAACACTTAGGTCTTAACCACCGTTTTTTTCCCAGCGATTTGGTTGACATTATAGATTGAACCCAAAATTTTTTTCCACTTTTTCCGACTTTTTCCACATTTTTTGGGAGGTCTAAAAACGTTCAAAATAGAGCGCCTGTGTTGAAAAATCAGTGTCTTTTAAGTGGAAAATTTTATGTACACATGCAATAGCGGTGTTTGATGCACTTTTTGCATAAAAATTTCGCGCTCTACAAGAATATCACGATCAGTATACGTTATTTATATTGAAACTTGAATTTCCTTCCTTCAGTAAAGCATTTTAGCCAATTCTGAAGTCGTTTTTGACAATTAAAACTATAATTTATCAAATGGCGCGAAGCGCCAGAAAATTTTGAAATTTAAGCTCTCTAAATCATTTTTGCATTTCAAAAACTGTGCAGAAGGTAAGGATTTTCAATCGTAGTGGAGTTCTAGGACCAGATTATCGATAAAAATGCTGCAATTGGCGCCGCGCGGCTTAAACATCAATAACAAGTAAGAATTAAATCAATTCGGCGCCGAAAAATTTTTGTAGTTTCACCTCTCTGAAACGCATTTTTGCATTACAAAAACTAACCGAATCCGTGCAGAAGATAAGGATTTTCGATCGTAGTGAAGTTCTAGATCAAATTTTCGATAAAAATGCTGCAGTTGACGCGGCGCGGCTCAAATATTATTAACAAAAAAAAAATTAAATCAATTCGGCGCGAAACGCCGAAAATTTTTGTAGTTTCTCTTCTCTAAAACGCATTTTTGCATTAAAAAACTAACTGAATCCGTGCAGAAAATAAGGATTTTCAATCGCAGTGAAGTTCTAGACCAGATTGTCGATAAAAATGGCGCGGCGCGGCTTAAGGATTACTAATAAGTAAGAATTTAATCAATTCGGCGCGAAGCGCCGAAAAAATTTTTGAAGTTTTAACTCTCTAAAACGCATTTTTAACATTACAAAAATTTTCCACTAATGCCAACCAGGCTAAACTGGCGAATATGTGTACCAAACAAAAAGTTGCAAGCAGTACATCAATCGATAGAGTTTCTGGAGCTGATTTCAGTAAAAAAAATTTTGAGTGGGTCGGCATTATTGATGGATTTACTGTCGTTTAAAGATATCAGATTATCAAGGGGGACTATATGAAAAAACATCGGAAAATCGAAAAAAACGTAAGTTGCAAGCAGTACATCAATCGATAGAGATTCTGGAGCTGATTTAAGTTAAAAAAATTAGGAGTGGGTCGGCATTATTGATGGAGTTACTGTCGTTTAAAGATTTCATATTACCAACGTGATAAGATATAGGAAAATCTAAGTTTTTGCTTCTAATATACTTAGGCTTAGGCTTAGTATATCTGAAAAGGTGTTTTAAGCTGCTTAGGTCGAGGTCGCTCCCGCTCAGGTCATTGTATAGATGCTTAGGTCGATGTATAGATGCTTAGGTCGATGTATAGATGCTTAGGTCGATGTATAGAGATTGACACTTCAAATGTCTGTATCTCTTGACTGTAATGAGACCCACGCAAAATTTTTTAAAATGATCGTCTCATCGAGGTCTACCGAAGGGTGTATCATTTGCTAAATTTGGTTCGGTACACATATTCGCCAAAAATTCCTGCCAACCAAGCCCAAAAATTTTTCCCATTTCCCAAAATTTTGGTTGACAAATAGACCAAAAAGTGGGAAAAAACGGTGGTCTTAACTATGAACGAAATAAATTCTTAATGTGAAAGATCTAAGTATAAAATTATATACAACTAACTAACTACAGTAAGTACAGTAAGAAGGTTAACGTATGATAATCATTATAACTTGCTGTTTAAGTTTTGAAAATTCTCCTGAATTCTCCTATATTTTCAGGATTCCACTGAATTCTCCTCATGTTTACAACTTCTCCTGAAAAGCCCATTCTCCTGCTCCTGCTCCTGAAAATTTTAGATTCTCCTGAATTCAGGAGAATTCTCCTGCACCTGGCAACCCTGGTATCCACCTTCTCTTGAGCCCAAAAAAGGCACTTTAAATTTTTCACACCCCCCAAATCCCATGCTGTGCATGTCTGTAAAAGATCAATAGTAAATGTTGAAAGAAGCGCTTTCACTACTAGGAAACGCATCACTGAACAATGCAATAATAACAGCAATTATAAAATGGAAAGAGATTTTGTTACATCAAACATTGAATAGAAGTAATAATCAAAAACTGATTCATCTCTGACAATAAAAATGATAAACAAGCTTTATTTTGAATACCTTACTGCAACTACAGCTTTACCGTCAAACTGTCTTCAAAAACGATTTTAAGATTTTAAAGAAAAGTACTAATACGTAACTGTTCCAATAAGTTTCTGTTTCATTTATTTGATAGCTTTCTGAAAAAGTTTAAAGTGATTGCAAAAGTGTTTCAAACTAATACGACAGAAATGATATTCTACAGTATATCGACTTATAGGATGACCTTCTACATGGTCCAGCGGCTAAACATCGTCAAATTTATAAATAACACGTGCAGCCTAAGTCATGCGGATTACATTTAATAAAAAAACTTTTGAATAAATGAAACAGATTATAGACAAATCTGAGTAGCTAACTACGTAATAGGTCATTAATCGATTGCATACATGCAGTGGATTTCTACATAGTGATAATCTGAAATAATTTGTGTATCTATAATAATTCAATTAATAAATTTTATGAAGTTTTAAAACATACAATAAATATTCAATTAGATTTCAAGAAAAATGACTGAATACTGAAGTGTAATAGATAGCACTTTATTTTCACACTTGGAAACAGTAAGCAAAATCGATCGATGGAAGCTTACAATCAGGAAGCGAGTTGTTGTGTGATGGTGTAAATGCTAAAACAATTGGCTGATTTAAGCTTTTGACAATACGAGTGTATGCAATCATTTCGAGCCAATGTTTCACTTCCATTTGCAGTTTAAACAAATTGAAAGAAAAAGGCTTTTCCAGCCTGAGGATGAATGGATAAAACAAGATAAAGGAATTATAAAAAGATATAAAACAAAATTTTGTGAGAAACCTTTACTTCTCTGATAACGCCTGCACTAGGGTACGTTATCGACATTTGCGTACACAGAGGGAGCGGCCCCCCTTAGCCCAAAAATATTTTTGGAAAGGTAAGATAATGCATGGAAAAATAATGAAAATCAGCATCTTTTTATCAAAAAACCTTAAAATTTTCATCCTTATTTTTTATAAGCTTGGCTCAAGCATGGCCAAAAAAAACGCCATTTTTCATAGCCTATTAAGTGGATAATAAAATTGCTTTCGAAAAGTTCGAATTTCGTGGAACTAATGGATCGAGAACTTTCGGAAACGTAAGAAAATGCATTTTATTTTGCGTACCACCGAACATATCCCGAAATACAGGGCCGTCAATTTTCGGACCGCCTCCTCCTCAAAAATTCCAGCGTACGCCCCTGGTTATTGAATGTTACAAGATTGAAAAATAAAGTATATTAGTAATAAAAGAGAACACGACTGGAAAACTGCTGCGTATAATCTGATTTAAAAAAAGAAATTAACATAAATGCATGTTGAGCAAAAGCATGCAGGCATGTTCGCTGAATTTTTATTCTGAGAACAATATCAAAGCACATAAGAACAAAATTAGCTGTGAATGAAAATGTGACATTAAGTCAGTTTTACAGCTTCACATAAGAAGTGTGCATCAACGAAACTAACAATTTTCGATAATATATTAACATTATATATGTATGTGCATACATAAATCTCAAAAACCAAAATAAGAAGTTATGTTCATTTTTTAACAATTTTTCCGATACCTTTGAAGTTTATTCTTCAGTGACTAATACTAGACTAAACGCGAATTACCAGAATTCACGCTGCTGACTGTAAGAAAAAGGTAGATTTAAACATCGAAGCGACTCACTGTTTTCGCTGAAGCGTAATAAAATGTTATTTGCATTGTCTACAACGCATGTGTTGGCAGGATAGACAAGTTGCAATAAAGCACCAGTTGATTCTGCGAAAATCTGTCCTCTTGTTTGTCTCTTAAATAAAATGAATTTTCTCTTTGAATAGGACGAAATGGAAAAACAAATCATATTTAAAAGAAGATAATTTAAGAAGTAGAATTGGTTTTTTGATTAAAAATTGGAATACAAAACTACAATTTCATTATCCAAGCAAGAGCTGAAAATTTTAAGACGGACATATCTTTAATTTTTTTGGCTGTGTGGGAATATATATATATATATATATATATATATATATATATATATATATATATATATATATATATATATATATATATATATATATATACAGATATATAGATATATATATGTATAGGCAGTATCAGGATTTTATTTCGGGGGGGGCGAAGATTTTTGAGACCAGATATCTCGAGAACCATTAGGAGATAGGCGAAAATAAAGACAGTTTTGAGCGTATCTCGGCGAGCTCTATACAACGGTGAAGAAAAATTTCAACAAAAAAATTAAAAAATTTTCACTTTATTTCATTTTGATATACAGCAAATTTATCATTTAAGCTGATTTCTCATCACCTAATCGGCGAATTATTTCTTATCTCTTGCCTTTGTACTTAATCATTGTGCTTTGCAGAGAAAAACAATACGGATAATTAATAATCGCGAGCGCGAAAAATTGACATGCTCTGCATATCAACCTCAAATTTGAGCGGTTTTGAGCGGACTAGAAGACAAAAAACATGTATAAACAATAGATACGACGCGAAGCGCGGAAAAATTTCATGTTTCCCATGTCATAACTCAAATTTGAGCTGTTTTGAGTGAGCTAGAAGGCAAAAACTATAACTAAACAATGAATCCGGCGCACAGCGCTAGAAAAAATTGACATGCTCTCTATATCTAACTCTAATTTGAGCGATTTTTAGTGGTTCAGAAGACAAAACTATACGTAAACAATAAATCCGGCGCGAATCGCCGGAAAATTTTGAGTTTTCTAGCTCAAAAGTACGCTAAAAACCTGTTTAGGCGCTGTTTCAGACGCACTTCGCCAATTTTTCATTTTTCCCTTCGGGGGACACTTTAGAGAAACAAAATTTTTCCCCATTTTAGGGCGGGCAGTCCCGTCCCCTGGATACAGGCACTGTTCATATGTCATAACTCAAATTTGAGCTGATTTTGAGTAAGCTAGAAGGCAAAAACTATAGCTAAACAATGAATCCGGCGCAAAGCGTTAGAAAAAAATTGACATACTTTCTATGTCTGACTCAACTTTGAGCGATTTTCAGCGGTTTAGAAGATAAAACCTTACATAAGCAGTAGAACATGCACAACCTTACATTGTGTTTTCTAGCTCAAAAGTACGCTAAAAACCTGTTTTGGCGGTGTTTCAGACCAACTTCGCCAATTTTTCATTTTTCCCTTTGGGGACCCTTGGGAAAAACAAAAATTTTTCCCATTTCGGGGGGGCAGGCCTATATATATATATATATATATATATATATATATATGTATACATATATATTATACCATACCCCTACATACTACATGTGTAACATATATATAACATGTATATATATATATATATATATATATATATATATATATATATATATATATATATATATATATATATATATATATATATATATATATATATATATACGATCCTGTAAAACAACAATCCCAAGAACATAAGAAAACTGTAAGAATCTTTGAGTTTGATAAGCTTCGTTCTTCTATGCATTTATGATCCGAAAAACGAAAAATGGAGAATTCAACTAGCAAATGCATGTATAGCAAGCTTATTATTCCTTCCTGTACATATAATTGAAAACAAAGAAGACCGGATGCTTGAAGTGCTCGACCTGAAACTAACCACTTCAGAAGGCCGGAATCAATTCATTTTAGAATAATTCAAACGCAATCTTTTTAATAGCTGAAAACTACTGTTCAAATATATACTTCAAAAAATTGTAAGACATTCGTATTAGTTGTAAAATGGATATGTTTTGAATAGAAGATAAAGTAATCAGTGGCGTAGCCGCCCTTCTGATTTTTTGAGGGGGGCGAAAATTTGTAGCTATATATATATATATATATATATATATATATATATATATATATATATATATATATATATATATATATATATATATATATATATATATATATATATATATATATATATATATATATATATATATATATATATATATATATATATAGATGTGCCAGGCCAGGGGCCCCGGCGCCGGGGCCGGGGCCTGTAAAAACGATGAAAAATTAATGAAAATCGAACAAAATTAATCTTTTTTGCCGAATTACGCAACATATGTAATATTTATTTATTCGCAAAAATAAGCTAAATTTCGTTAAAATTAAGCTTAGGCTACTGTTGTGTTTCGCTTCAGGTAATCTAATAATCAAGATTTGAGTGGAGCATTAAAACAATTCGATACATTCTTGAATAGCTTGAATAGCTAAGCTCAATTAACAATTTTTATTGCGAAAATAAGCACGTTTGACCGATAATTCTTCGACAATAGAGTTTAAATGCAAGGGACTTTCACCAGTGTCTGTAAAATTGTTTTATAAATCGATGTATGTACTTATGTACCTTAAAAAATGCTAGGGTACGGCAACTTATTTTATCATCCAGATAGAATTCGTTTGCTTTAATATATGCGATTTTTCACTAATTTCGGGCGCTGTGCGCCAAATAATAGAGCAAATGTCTTCATTTTTGTGTGGTTTTCAATTAATTTTTTGAATATTATTTTAATTTGATTATGCATATTCCCTAATCTTGGTAAATGATTTTTCGTCGTACAAGCATTTTTCGCCCCTATGATTTTGTTGATATTCTAGAGATACGTTTTTCAAGCGTGTAGTTAATCTCTGGGTTACTTATTTCTCGTGCAATGCAATCGTAATCTTTTGTATTGTACTATTTTGCTCGTCTATTTCTTTCATCGAATCAGCATAAATACTATAGAAAAGTCATATTCTGTTCAGCTTAGCTTATTGTTTTCTATGCCTAACAGCTATATTCACAATTATTTATTTTTTTGTTTATTTCTCTTTTATCTGCTTATTTTTGAGTCTTTAATTCATTGAAGCAATATGTAATTGCTTACAATAGTAATACTAAGATGTTAGGTCAGTATAGAAATAATGTGGATGCTTGGTATAGCTTAGTAAGTATAGGGTATATGTTTTGTACAGGCCCCGGCCCCGGCAAAAAGAGCGGCCCCGGCACATCTCTAATATATATATATATATATATATATATATATATATATATATATATATATATATATATATATATATATATATATATATATATATATATATAGGCAAAAATAGTAGTGTTTTTGAGCTTTTCTCAACGAGATCTACACCTTGAAGAGGATTGAAAAATTTTAAAAGATCAAATTTGATCACAATTATATTTAACAAATATGTTGTATATAAATAAATAAGGCGCGAAGCTACCAAAAATTTTGAGCTCATGAGCTGAAAAAATTTGCTAAAATCCATTCTAACAATCTTACAGATACGCTTTGAGAATCTCAAATTTTTTACCCTTTGGAACCATTGTAAAATATATTCATGCTTCCAAAATTTGCGGGTTGGGAATAAAACCCCCACTTTCCCCACAGCTACGCCATCGGAAATAATGGCTATTGTCTGGAATGAGATAAAAAAATTTAAGCGTTTTTGTACAAAGATGATCTCTTCCTACATGCATAAACGTCTCGAAGTCATTGTAAAATATACATACATAATTTTCAACTCAGATAAGTACATATAGTATTGTATATCGCCGGTCAGAAATTCTTCTTACGAGCGTACGTGAACTTTGGGGGCGGGGGTTTACGGGGTTTTCACCCCCACGAATTTTTTCACCCGCTCCCACAAGAATTCCCGATTTTTCGGAAGTTTCCAAAAATTTCCAAAAAATTCGAGCAAAAGGTGCTTTTTAAGCGTTTTACCTATCTGCTCAAATGTGTCTAAATTTTGCGCCACATACTCATGTTTTGACTATATTTTGTTAAATTTGCTCCACTTTTTTAAAACTGTTCTCGAAATTTTTTTGTTTTCAAGCTCTAGAAAGACAGAGCATCGTCAGAGATTGACGCGTACCCATTATTTTTGGGCCCAAAAAAGGCACTTTGAAATTTCACCCCCCCAGAATTCCCATGCTGTGCATGTCTGATTATGCCCCTGTATGTACTTATGCAGCTCCAAATTTTAAAATATATCTCATTTCATGAAATTTGCAAGAATCAGCTAGAACTTCCGACAATTTTACATTCTTAAACTTAGTCCTTGAAAAATAAAATGCAGATTACTCAGCGCAGAAATAGCATAGTAAGGCACCTCGGTTAATGCAAACTCGGATAATGCGTTATGCACACAGCTGACAAGACCGCAGCATTTAAATCAGTGTGCAAGTGCACACGCTTAATGCACACCTCGGATAATGAGCACACGGACATCGGATAATCATATGTGAATTACTGATATTTTTTGCACACCTTGTTAATATGCAGTGTTTTTTCGTACAAAATCAGTTTGTACATGTACAAAAATGTTCCCCAAAAGTCTTTGTACATTTCGAACATGCAAATTTTGGTGTACTATAATATGGTACAGTAGCAATTTTAGTGTGATGAAACAGGGTTTTTCTACCTTTGGTAGTGTATTTTAGCTAATTTCTGGGTTTCTGTCGCCAAAAATTACTAAAAATTGTCTCAAAACAGCGCGAGGCGCCTAAAAATTTGATATTTTTCTATTCTAATTGCAAATTCTGCCATGTTAAAGATATATAGGACAAACAATTACTCATTTCGACGCGAAGCGCCGAAAACTTTTGGGAATTTCACACCTTTTTACAGTTTTTGTCTTCCCAAAAATCTTTGTGCATTTACAAAGACGGTCCTGAAAAGTCTTTGTACATCGGGAAAAATCTTTGCCGAATACAAAAAACGTGCTACTATGCAGAAGAAAAGAATTAATTTTTATTACTGCACAATTTATTATATATGTAGCAACAGGCACGGATACATCATTCGTTGTCTTTGTTTTACTTCTTGTCAAAGTATTGGAGGGATAATAGACTTATTTTCAATTAAAGTGGAAATTATAAGAAAATTCACACTCCGATCAATGCAAACACGCGGATATTGCAAACTTTTGGCCTTAGTCCCGAAGGAGTGTGCATTATCTGAGTCCGACTGTAACAGCATCTTCCCTGAAATTGTATCAAAAACATCTTTGCACTTGTACTGGGCCAACCGAAATATCCTAGTCAATATTTTTCTATGCTATTCTCATTGTAATTATATTAACGCTTACTAAAAACTTGGGTAGTACCTCCAAGTAAAGCGTTTCAACTTGATTCAGCAAAAACTTTGACCTTATCATCTTCAGATCATTTTGTTTAAATCTGGACCACTGCATTTCAATGGTTTTTGAATAAGCCATATCATTTTGCTCCAGCCAGTTCCGATTAAACGCTTTTTGCGCCTCTTTCCATTCCAACTCCTTCGCTTTCAGCCTAAAGTGCATGAAATAGCTCGATCAAGCATGTTAATCTGGTTGGTCAATATTGGCAATGTAAATAATATAGTTAGGTACGTAGAGAGCCAGCCGTTTTTCAAGAGATAGTGTATTTACATGGGCACAGGGTCAGTAAGGGTTAAGGGACTTGACCCTGGCGGCTGAGCGACCCCGCAACTCCACAGGGGAAACTGAACTAAGCATGCAGGAGTTTTGGAAATTTATTGGAGAAATTGAGGCAAAATCAAGGTAGAAAATGGATGAAGATTGAAAATTTTCTTCGAAAGTGCTTGAAAATTGAGTAGAAAATATGGAATAACGTAGTTTTAACGCTGTTTTGGCATTTATACCAGTTTTTGATGTCGTTTTGGTCCAAAAACAGCTCAATTTTCCACACACTCCTAGATCGACCATGCTCTGCATCTACGGTCATGACCAGACATGCACGTGGGGGGTCGGAGGGTCCTGACCCCGTCCCCAGAATGGAAAGAATGGAAAATTTTGTGGGAAAAGTGAAGCAAAATGGAGGCTCGAAAACGGATAAAAATTGCTTCAAAAGTGCTTCGGATTGACCAGAAACTGTGTAATAACGTAGTTTTAACACGATTTTAGCGCTTATATCAGTTTTTGAGGTCATTTTGGCAAAAAAGCTCGCTCAATTTTTTGACTTCCCCCAAGATCGGTCATGCTGTGCACCCTATGGTCTTGACCAACCCCGCAGATTCCAGGGAAGTCATTTGACCCTGAAAAACATGAGCGTGCCTGTTGTAACGAACGCATACTTTGTTACGCACTTAAAATACGCTGTAATTACACATTCGTTATGCAAAGATCGTTTTAAGGCCTCAATACGCCATAAAGTACGAATTTTGCCCATCTTCTACTGCGCAAGCTATATTTAACGTTACTTTTCCCTAATAAAAACCATTTTTCCATTCTTTTATGCTTCATGGAGGAAGGCCTTTCTTTCTAGTCACAAGATTTTTTGCTTCCACGTATACGCATAGGTATGTAAGTCGTGCCAAGTTCATCAATTAATGATAGTTAAATATTAGCCTCTTATGCTCTTATTCACGTGTCTTTCATAATCAATTTTCGAGTATGAAATAACCTGTCATAACGCTGTTTGAGGTAATTATCCGAAAATTCAGGATTATTCTGGTCGAAATACTACTGACAATAAACGCTCATATTAGAGCTTCAGCTTTTTTTACACATTATAAGCGATGTATATAATAAACCGGCTATAAAAAGTATTAGAGCTACGTATTTCACTGCGACTCAAGAATCTAAGGCTAATAGACTAAGCTAAGCTGTAGACTTTCTACGCGTACTTTCGGTCAAAAATATCAGACAAGGACTCAAAACCACATCTGGGCAATAGTCAAAGCTTCAGCCCGTCTAACTATGTGCTCTCAAAGGTAAGTTGGTCCCTAGATCAACTGAAAATGGGTTAAAAAAAGAAAAGTTTTGATTTTTTCACTGTTTTCTTGCATTTTTACAAAATCAGCCCATCCACGTGGACCCTTCAGCCTGTCCAGCTTTTGTGTCAGCCCGTTCCACAGACGGCTAGGATGGGCTATTGCCTAGGTGTGCTTGAAACTGGCCTAAAACACAAGTTTTTGATCAAAAATAAGAAATAGTAAACAATCTACACTTCTTGGGTGATGGGGGACGGCTGACTTTGGACAGGGAGTTATTCCCTAAATGCTACCTAGTACATGTATCACATATGAGCATGCATAGGGGTGAGAGGGGGTATTACCCATACCTAAGGTTTTGAAAAATCAGGTACTGTCAGGCGATTTTGAGAAAACGAAAGGTGCTGCAAGAAAATTTCTCAGCTAACTGAGAAAAAACCCGATAATTCTGCCTGAAAATTATAAAAATTCCAGAATTTTCTGGCGGTTTGCGCCGTATTAATGAATTTGTGTATTTTTCACCACTAAAAACACATAAATGCGCTAAACTTCACTAATGAGGGTCATGAAATCCAGTTTACCGCACATATCTTGCTATTGTACCACACTATAGTACTCTAAAATTACATGTATCGAATGAACATTGACTTTTGGGGACCGCCTTTTTACATGTTAAAAGAGACCTTGTAACTAAAACAATGACCACAATTTGCTATATGGACCGTTCCTGGATTTCACCCCCTCTGACCACCTCTACCTTGCCCATGTATGACATGTATTGTTATATATCATCGATGCATACTTATAGTCTGTGTTTTGCCGTTAGACAATGTCAAAAATCATCTTATAACTCGATACATTGCAGGACATCATCCTTTTCGTATTATTTTGAATCACTCTTGTAGTCACTTAAAACTTTTTTAAAAAAGCTATCGAACAAATGAAACAGACCATACAGCATAGTTTCCCAAGTCCAGAATTTAGGGTTGGGGGTGAAATATCAAAATTCTGGACCAGTGTATTTAGGGTTCGAGCCCCTTTTGCGAGTCAAATAAGAAAATTGATTTAACATATCTTTTAAGACTACATTTTTAGTACTTTTATCCAATTCTGACACAGTACATCACTTTTATCAGTAAAAAATATAAAAATTCATCGAAAATTTTGACTTTTCAGATCATTTTAACTTTATTCTATGCATTTTATGGGTAAACAAAAGAGAAATATACTAGTCGGCGCAAAGCGCCAAAAAAATTTCATTTTCTTTGCTACTTTCGTCCCAAAAAATCATGCTTAAAATGTTTTGAGTTTGTTAATTGAAATCGTCTGACAGTACTCGAGGCTTGCACCCTATGTTAGGGATAATACCTCAAAGCCATACATACACACGGTCCAAAGTTCTGGGAGAGGGTCAACCCAGTTTCCAGGAGAGACGGGTGAGTGATTAATTTTTTGACTAATTAAGGCGCTGAAATTACGAGTTTTTGTCGTTCCTTACCCCCACCTCCTCATAACCCAAAAAAACGCTTGAATGCGTTGCATTTTACTCTTCTTGAATATTCCTGATTAAGTTTGCATTAAAACAAATGATAACAAGAACGATAGTACTTTTAAGTACTTTTTACTCAAAAAGCGCCCAAAATTGATAAATTTTTGCATTTTTTAGTGTTAAAAGTGATATAATGCAGTCAAAATGGACTAAAAATGCTTTTAAAATGTGTTATTAACACGAAAAAACGTTTTATAGGCTATTTTGACCATTTGATCATTGAAACAGCAAAAAATCGTGAACGTTAAATTTACTGTTTTAGATTTTTGACATTTCACCCCCCTGCCGACCCTGACCTTGTGCACCTATGACTTACAGCTGTTTCATAATTCCCACAATTGGTCCGAAAATGGCCGGAGGGGTATGCTTTTTAAAAGTCCTGATAGGGGAATACACCAGTGTTTTTACGGTCCTCACACCCCAGTGTTTTTTGTACAAGGTCCGTTTGTACATGTACAAAGATGGTCCTCAAAAGTCTTTGTACATTTTGTAGATGCAAATTTTTGTGTACTTAATATAGTGCAGTAGCGATTTTAGAGTGGTAAAACAGGATTTTCCGACCTTTATATGTGTATTGTAGCTAATTTCTGGGTTTCTGACACCAAAAATTACTGAAAATTGTCTCAAAACGGCGCGAAGCGCCGCAACATTTGACATTTTTCCATTCTAAATGCAAATTCTGCTATTTTAAAGATATATATAGGACAGACAATTACTCATTTCGGTGCGAAGCGCCGAAGATTTTTGGGAATTTTACACGTTTTTACAGTTTTGTCTTCCCAAAAATCTTTGAACATGTACAAAGACGGTCCTGAAAATTCTTTGTACATCGGGAAAAATCTTTGCCGAATACAAAAAAACCGTGCATACCCCCAGTGTGAATGTGTGCTCAAAGCAATTTTGAATTTTAAGAACTTTCTGTTTTACATCACGTTTTGAAGGAAGGTAAAAATGCATCAATTGTTATAAGGTTAAGAGCTTAATGTAGCATAAGAAAGACTAAAAGTAAACATTCTAAATTAAAACAATCGTCCTTAACAATAAATAATAAATTATACAAAGGAAAAATCAGCGATTTGATATGAGGCAGATATTAAAATGAACTAGCACTGACCTATTCAAAACCAAAGGAACTGCAACATAAGGATTCGTTATCAGGCCATCTATGATTTCGGAGGCTTTCTCTCCATAAACCCTAAATATATACATATATGCAAAACAATAATTAGCCATTTTCACACAAAAGAAGTACAGACATAGAAATATTAAAGAATGTGAAGCAAAGTGTTAGGGGTCAACTTGAAGAGGAAATATTCACGATTAATGAAGTTAAAACATTTACATCATATGTACCTACATGACATACCTACCCAAATAATGTAGGTGTCAGAGACATTGTTAATTGTACAAGGTCCCTTTGTGCATGTACAAAGATGGTAAGATGGTCCCCAAAAGTCTTTGTACATTTTATACAACATACAAATTTTTGGGTTCTATATACATAGGTGAAGTTGCGATTTTAGTTCGATAAATCACGGTTTTCGACCTTTGGTTAGTATATTATAGCTAATTTCTGAGTTTCTGACGCCAAAATTACTAAAAATTGTCTCAAAACGAAATTTGACATTTTTCTATTCTAAATTAAAATTCTGCAATTATAAAGATAAGCAAAGAAAAATGCTCCGATGGAACAAAAAAGATGAATATACTTGGAATTGTGGATTATTATGGATGTAAAAGGAGGGGACTAGGAAAAATCTACCTAAAGTCGGAAAATCTGCTAAAAGTCACACTTTCTCTAAGCAACGCAAAAAATCGATGTATATTCTGCGGCCAACAGATTAAAATAAATATTCAACCATAACAATGATTGAAACAGCAGCACGTTAGCTATGCAGTAGCTATGGGAAATGATATTAAGTAAACTAACAGTCTTCCAAGCCAATTGAATGAAATAGCAAACATCGAAGACAATTGAAGACATGGTTGGTTAAAAACAGTAGGAAACACGTAAGTTGACTTGAAACAGACTTAATGTAGATACACTAGCATGCCCGAAACGATTGTGTGCACTAATCAATCGGCTCCTGCTTTGCTTGCTATAATGCTCATAAAACAAAACAACTTTAAATACAATACCTCTTAGTTTTCTATCAATCAGGTGCCAGCAATTTAAAAAAGTAACCTTGATAGATTTCGTTTATACACTCTTATCTGAAACTTCGAACATTATTTAAAAAAGACACTTTTTTAGAGGCCGCAGAATATACATCGATTTTTTGCGTTGCTTAGAGAAAGTGTGATTTTTAGCAGATTTTCCGACTTTAGGTAGATTTTTCCTAGTCCCCTCCTTTTACATCCATAATAATCCACAATTCCAAGTATATTCATCTTTTTTGTTCCATCGGAGCATTTTTCTTTGCTAGTACACTACTTTTAATTAGCGTGATTTCAGTACATCAGTCAGTAAACACAATCAGTAACATGCCACAATAATGACAACAGTCCAAGAACGCGGAAAACAATATTGTTCTTAACATCAGCATTATCCTTTTTAAACAAGACAACCTTATTGACACCATCCATTTTCAAATTAAAACTGCATTAAGTTATTTCTTCTTAATGTGCAGTTCACTTATAATCAAGCACAAAAATTTAACCAACGAATTCACATTGCAAATCCTCACTCAATCAATACACAAGCACAATGTGTTGTGACTTTTGAAATTGAAAACACCCAATTTTCAATTTTCAAATTGAAAATTGGATCAATTTTCAAATTGAAAATTGGGTCAATTTTCAAATTGAAAATTGGGTGTTTGAATTTGCGATGAAGAAAATAATCAAAAGATAGTCACTTGGTTTATTTAAGCCGAGTAATAAAATAACGACCGTCCACCAATTCCAAACTAAACGCAACTAATCTGATCACTATGAAAAAGTTTTGAAAAATGAGCTTGCTAAGCGAGAGTTGTAAACCAAGAGAAACTTAAAGTTAAAACCTACCATTAAATTATGAGAGAATTATAAAAGATTTTAAACTTCAAGAAAATGGAAAAGGCGGGATGTTGGTAAATTAGAAGGCAAAGATTTTCGGCAAAAATTCAAAAACTTCACGCAAATATCAAATGTAAGGAACACTAACGCTTTGATTTGGTAGTAAAATAAATTTGTAGTATAGACTACATATTAACAACAAATGAATAGTGCAAACTTTACACAACTACTAGGTGTAGAGAATACTAACAGTTTACGGCTTATTAATGTACATGATTACAATAAAGCTGTATATCTTTGTCGACTTCTGTGCACAGTAGTGTGATTGCTGGTTCATTTTAAACCACTTTTGCAGGCAATTTACATCAATTAAACGATAGCTCTCCATGTGCAAGATTTTGTGAAACATATTATAAACACGGCTAAGAAAGATTTAACTTTAATGCAACCCATTTAAGACAAAATTACATCTCTTCAATGATCTAAGGACACTTGAACATAATTTTTAAATCACTTTAGATTACTTTTGAGGGTAAACAAACTCACTTAATTGATGTCTCACATATGAATCCTTGAAAATTTCTTGACTTCAGTTACAAAGTCTCTGCAAGTCTATCGAATTAGGGTTAACACGTAACGTAAACTTTACACAAACACATAGCGTAAAGAATATTTTAGTCGGATTCGTAATTTTGATATTGCTCCGATATTTCTTTCAACATTTATGGAAAAATGAGTCTCCATAATGTTTTAAAGACAATAAACATTAGGTTTAAACCACTTTGCAATACTGCTGAGTGTAAGCAAGCGCGCCCAATTGACGTATATATTTCATTCCCTGTAAATTTTTATATCTCAGGAAAAAATTTCGATTTTTGCAATGCTCTAGAACAAAGGCTAACATGCAGTGTAAAAAATTACTCGGATATTATGATCAACATTCATGAAAAAATTATGTCTCTACAATGGTCTGAGGACATATAAACAATGAATGTAAACTACTTTACATCACTGTTGGATGTAAACAAACGCGCCTACGTGACGTCTCACATTTGATCCTTTGAAAACTTCTAGGCTCCAAGAAAAATTAGGTTTCAGGAATGCTCAAAAACGAAGATAAATATATATGTAGTGTAAACTTCATGTAAACACCTAGTGTAAAGAAGATTTTAGTCAGATTCGTAATTTTGATATTGTTCCGATATTACGATTAATATTTATGAAAAAATTAAGTCTACATAATGTTCTATGGGCAAACTAACAATTGGTGTAAACTACTTTACAACACCGTAGAGTGTAAACATATGCGCCAGACTGGCATATCAAATTTGATTCCTGGTCCATTTCTAGACTTGATAAACGTGTCCCTGACTCGTAACCGGAGAAGCAGGCAGAAAAAACAAGACAGAAACGCATTTAAAACTCCAAATTTTTGACTTTACACTCGCTAAATATTAATGTATAGACAATTTGCTTTGACATGCACCCGATATAAAGCACTTTATTTTTATTCTATTAGACTTATCCCGACTTCTGGACGGAGAAAGTGGCGAACAAAAAACGCAACAAAAACGTATTTTCCACCATTTAGAACACTGTAAACTTTAAAATTCCGTACCGAACTCCCCATTGAGTTTAAAGAAATTCGGTTTGGTACAATTTGTAGCTTTTAAATCGTAGTACATTCCTGTGTGCCAAAATTCTGTTGCAAAAATTATTTGGCATGATTTATCAATCAAACTTCGGAAAAAACGTGTTTTTAGCCCATTTTTTACCTCTGATTTCGAACTTTACACCCCCATAAATAACTCAATATTGCGTTTTTTAAATGCGGTTTGCTGCGATGTTTAGCCCCTGTGAGGCACTTTATTAATGCTGTCTTCGATTTGCACTGACTCATAAGCGGAAAAATTTGGCAGAGAAATCTTAGTTAAAATCCATTTTTTTACACCATCCACTAGAGTGTAAACTTTAAACCCCAGGATCTAACTCACCATAGAGCATAGAAGACTTTGCTTATATGCAGAATGTAGCCCTTGATCCGCTCTACATTTCTGTCAGAAAACATTTTAAAAACCTCATAACCGGAGTTAGTATCGGACATAGGAAGGTTGAAAACTCGACCAAAAAGTGCTTTTTCACCCCCAGATTTTCGCACTCTTTACACTGCCGTTCGATAAATAATGCGAATTTCAAAAAACAAAAAAAGTGTCATCTGTAGAATTCATCCCTCTATTATCCTATTCTGTTCAATCCTTCGAGTCATCAATACTCAGTTGTCCACATGCCGCAGTAAAAAGGTCCCAAAATTTGTCCTATGTTATAACGTTACACAAAAACTTTACACCTTCTTTACACAGTCAATTTTGAGTTTCAAGAAAAACAAAAAAACACGGGCAGCGAATTTTTTTATTATCTTTCTTTTAAAAAAACCGCACCTTCCAGAAGTGTCCCGTTATAGCTGTAGGGGGTGCCCAGGTGTTGGGGGTACCCAAGTATATTATAGGTACGCGCTAACGCGCTACCTATGATATAGGCAGACAAGTATTCATGTGGAATTTCCGGGAATTTGAGACTTTTTTACAGTTTTGTCTTCCTGTACAAGTACAAAGACGATCCCGATGTCGTTGTACATCGGGACAAATCATTGCCGAACACAAAAAGCCGTGGTCAGTGAAATAACGAATGTTAAAAAACGGATTGACAACAGACCCTTGCTACAAGCTAATAAAATTTTATTTTCAAGTGAGTACGTTAAAACCTGATCCGGGCTAAGTAGAGCTTGCCATGGTTCCGATCTCAGACGCGAGCACACTTCACACTTTTTATTCAGTTTTTCCAGCAAAACTAAACGATGTTAAATAGAGCTTACCTGAAGATTTGCTTTGAAGGAAAGTGAAATAGGTACCTTAAATCGTACGTGTGTATGATGTCCACAACGAAGATTGTTGATACTCTGAGTAGTTCACATTGTATCGAATAAATTTTTGGCATTAATCGAAAAACAGAAAAACCGCTTTTGCAATACCAGGAATAATGTATGTAATAGCACGAAATTTTAGTGGGAGGTAATCGGACATGCTTCACATGCGTGGGCTTTCTATTTTTGTTCATATATAAATGACAAAAAGTGCCTTACAACGCACGTTTTCGCCCAAACATCAGGGTGGGGTGCAGTGGCGGATCTAAGATTTCCTGAAGGAGTGAGCGGCGTACATGATCTGGGGGGTTTGGGGGGTTTTCACCCCCCGCAGAATCATTTTTCACCCCCCGCAAAAAATTTTTCACCCCCCAGAATTGGCGATTTTTCAAAAGTTTCCTAAAGTTACCTGAAAATTGGTAGAAAAAGTGTCTTTTTAAGGGTTTTTGGCTATCTATTTGCTCAAAATCGCCAAATTTTCGGCGCTTCGCGCCATATTTCACGTTTTAAGCGGTATATTGGTCAATTTATTCGACTTTTTTCGAAATTTTTTTCATGATTTTATGCTCTAGAAGGATAGAGTATCGTCAGAAACGCCAAAAAACGATGTTTTTTCAACGCGTACCGGCCATTTTTGGGCCCAAAAAAGGCACTTTAGGTTTTCACCCCCCCAGAATTCCCATGCTGTGCATGTATGGTGAGCGGTACTAAAACATTTTCTAAAAGAGTTGAAAATACGTCTAAAAAAATGCCCTTCAAGCGCAAGATAGCGTTTTTCGGCGGTTTAAGTTGTCTACTTTTATTTAAAATCGCCTTTAGCGCAATTTTTTCCGAAAAATTTTAAAATCTTCGAGGATTTCGCTCGAATAAATCATAAAATTTGTCTGTTTTTAGCGGAAATCTGGGGCGAAGCGCCGGAAAATTTGCGAAATTTAAGCGGTAAAACGTTAAGAAGCTAGAATTACTCTTCAATTTCCTGCATTTGTAGCATTTGACGTGGAACGTCTGAAGTTTTTACGTTTTGCCTAGAAAAATAGAATAAAACTATGCTGAAAAAGCTGTTTCTGCTCATATAATCGTTTTAAAACCTATTCATTGGGCAAAAACGTGGCTCTCTAGGCCGCCAAGAAAGTAAATAAATGTCATTAATACTCGTCGTAGGTAATATCTGGTGCGAAGCGTAGGAAAAATTTGAAAAATTATGATCAATGATGGCTGTAAATCATTGCAAATCACATATCCATTCTTGATCTCACCAATAATTTTGGGCCAATGAGGAAGGGCAGAAACCCTTTAATTCCCCCTTGGTTGAGTGTAAAGTAAAACTTTTTGCGGGATTGAGGGGACAGCTGACTGACCATAGATAAAGCACTTACGATTTTCACCAGGAGCTGCATTTGCTTTGAATCTATGTACTACACATAGCAATCAAGAGGCGGCCCAAACTAAAGGACATGAGTGAGCCGATCCCTCCCCTGATATGGAAAAAATTAACAAAGGTAGCCAAAAGAAAGAATAATAATTCTCAAAGTGCATTGAAATAATCGCCAAAAGCGGTTCAAGTCGTATTTTAAAGCTAATTAAGGATTGCAATTTTCCAGCGCTTGACGCCTATATTCGTTATATTTAATCTTTGTCTGCTGAAAATCACAAGTGTTAAGTCATGGCAAAAATTATGTCAAAAATTTCAACATTTTGGGTTGAGTAATTTCCTGTTTCGTCATTCTTGAAATGCCTCAACAATTTGAAATTTAATATTTTTCAAGTCAAGCTCGGACCAGATGTTAGGGAATCAATCATTTTGAGCTAATTCGGAAGACAGATATGTATGCGAATAAAATCATGTAGTTTAAAATAGAGCACAACTATGGGATTTTTTAAATTGTAACACTTCAATGCATTGAGCTTCTTAAGAAACACTACACAACGCTATTTTTCAATATATCTGACGAGGTATACAATTCCAGTCCCATCATTAAAACACTAATGCAAAACAAGAGGACCGATTCTGCGTAAACACGCAAAATAAGCATAAAATCTCGCACCATCCCTTGCTTCTCTTAAATATTCTGTAGCAGATGCATCTTCAGAAATTTTTCGATAATATAAAGTTTTTCCTGACCTGCGACAATTGGTATTTTTTGTACAAGCTTCTTTGTACACATACGAAAATCTTCGGAAAAATCAAAGTAAGGGCAAAATTTTTTCGTGCATAAGATAGGTACAAATATAAGCTTCTAAATATTGTAAATGTCATGAATAAATGTCACTGTTCTGTGCACCAACAATAGTCATACCGAAAATTTAAGACTATAAATAATTTTAAAAAATCGTGGATTTCCAAAAACATTACTTTATGCTATTTGCATTTTTACTTTTTCTTACTGTCTACCTATTTACACCCAAATGACCTCTTAGGCAAGTTCACGCTCGACCTGGCTTCTGAACAGGCTCGCACATTACTTGAACGCAATGGAATCGACCACATGCATTCTTTTGGAGCAACTTTGTTGTGTGAAAATCTTAGAAACAAGCCAAATCTAGTATTTCGTGACTTTCAGGCACATTGTTTTTTGTACAAGGTCCCTTTGTACATGTACAAAGATGGTCTTCAAAAGTCTTTGTACATTTTGTACATGCAAATTTTTTTTAACATGGTATAGTAGCGCATTCAGAGTGGTAAAACGGGTTTTTAGACCTTTAATAGTGTATTTTAGCCAATTTCTGGATTTCTGACGACAAAAATACTTAAAAATTGTCTCAAAACGGCGGAAAAATTGACATTTATCCTTTCTAAATTCAAACTCTGTCCTTATATATTGATTTAATTTAGTCTAAAATAATATCTGGAAGTGATTCTTTCACTCTTCATTTCCTCGACCTCATGGCACAAGAAATCAAGTGAAAATGAAATAGTCAAACTGACCTCCTTATGGCCCGCATTGATAAAACAGCGGAACTGGCGCCCAAGTTTTCGTTTAACTTAAAATTTCGCGCATCATATTCGGTCAACTTAGCCATGCGTCTTCTAGCGGCTTCTAGATATTGTATTGCACGTTTGTTCACTTCTATCACGATATCTAACTAAAGGCGAAAAAGAGTTGAGTCATTCCTATTGAAAGCACATTGTTGACGTTAGCATATGAACACATGCAGATGCACATCATTTAGGTGACCGGCATACATGATCTTGGGGGGGGGCTTAGGGCCAGAAAAGTTTTCACCCCAACCAACCCTAGAATTCGCGATTTTTCAGAACTTGCCTACAAAGTCGTATAAAAGTTGGTTTTAATCTTTTTTAGTAGGGATGTCTCAGGGCAGACTCTTTAGCCAGGGCGGGGCGGGCCGGGGCAAGATGTTGTATACACAATGTCGGCTGACCCTATATACACGTGTACACGTAAGATCACTGGTAGTATTTTAAGCAATAGCACATAGTGATATAAGTGTGAAAAGGAATTATTTAAAGAGACTCGTCTCTTAAAGATTAATAAATAATAAAATAAATAATGAATTAATAATTAATAATTTATTAATAATCTTAAAATAATAAATTAAAAACTGGTAGAATAACAAAAACCTTTGGAAAAGTGTCTATGATGCTTCTGCTCCTGTATCAGTCCATTCAAATGATTACAATTATTAGCGCAAAATCATAATTGTGAAGTTATCTTAAGAATTCCACAGATGAATAACTGTAGAGCGATTTCCGAGGAGGCCGAAAATTGCAAGAAAATTTAAGGAGTTCATTAGAGAATAATCGCATCAGACAGTTATCAAATCTCACAATAAATGATATAAGTCATTTGGTCTTGAATAAAAATTTTCTTTAATGCTATTTGGTTACCATGCCTGCAGAAAAATCATTCAAAATTACGATTTCAGCTGAGAGCATGCAATTTGAAATTTAACCAGATCATTATTAAGCCAATTTCACCTTTGTAAGAAGTAAATTTCGAAGAGTCGAGGGATCTAAGTAGAAAAAACAGATCACATCATAAATAGTTCATTAATTTACACCGCTATTAAAAATCATCAATGTCTTCCATCCAGCTCTGATACGCTATGAGAACGTTGATGTACGAGTTTTAAGCATCTTTTTCTTGTCAAAATTATGGCTACGGCGTGAAAAATTCAGAATAGCACAAGCTTGAATTCCGAAAAAGCTGTAAAATTGTGGATTTCGACCAAAAAATTATCACTCGGTGCAAAATAGTACTTGCGTAGATATTTTATAAGGGGTCAAAATAAGCGCAATCATAGCATGTAATAATCTCTATTCTTTCCAAAGCTGATCATAAAATCAATTTCCCAATAATTTATCTAGCCAGACTTGACAGATCGTACGAGTTTCATTTATAAGATCTGACAGAATGAAATAAAAATTTATGTATCCTTCGACGATTTAGGCTACTTATTCTGAGACAAACTGTAAAGCCAAAACTTAAATCACGCATATCTTAAGTGATCGAATAAATACCTAATCATAAATCAGATTTTGAGTTTCTATCTCTTCTTTAAAAGTAAAGCAAAAACGCTAAATTTGATTCGCCTCAGTTGAATATAAGTATACTCTTGCTACAGAAACAGTTCAACTACTAACTTTTGCCATTCTCGTCAGTATTCTTACATAGACCCTTTGTAAGCTTCCTGATAACTGTCTAGATTGATTTAAGAAGAGAATTTCGGATTTTTTATCTTAATTACAAATGTTTTAGCCCCGGCCCGGGGCAAGCCTTGCCCCAGCCCAGGGCATAAGCTTCAACACCGGGGCCGACGCATCCCTACTTTTCAACTATCTATTTACTCCAAAGTATTAAATTTTCCTTTTCAACTTTTCGCGCCATATTCCCATTTTCTGACCATATTTTCTCCAAATTATTCGGATTTTCGATTTTTCAATTTTTTATCTTTTACGCTACAAAAAGATATAGCATCGTCAGAAACGCCAAAAATTATATTTTTGACGCGTGGGTATCAATCATTTTTAGCACAAAAAACATTTAAATATTCTACCCCCTCAGAATTCCCATGCTGTGCATGTCTGGTTATCAGAGAATAGAAAAGGATAAAAGCCAACATTTGTTGCCAGGGAGGAGTGAAAACCGGAGTTTCCTCATAGATACCTTAGCTAGGCGAGATTTGTGCTCAATTTGAATTTTTATCATTTTTAAACGTAAGATCACACTTTCTGCTACCTAAATCAACAAAAAGCTCTTGACCTGAGGGCGTTAAATTAAGTAGCAGCGTCAGATTTGAGAATAAGAGCCACTTCAGAGCAATATAATTTGGGCGAAAAACACCAGACAATACCTAATTTACGAACCCCTCACCGGTAGTAATAACCTTGTCGCCCTTTTCGTACGTGCATATATGCAAGCACGCACACCATATGCAGGTGGGCAAGGTAAGGGTGGCCTCAGAGGGTGAAATTCAAAAACAGTCACATAGTAAACTTAGGTCATCTCACAACATACGTGGTGACATATTGATATTTTTATATACTTACGCATATTAAAATGTCATTCGTAAGGTCAGATGGTAGATGAATGCAATACATTTTTTCGAAAAAATTCTAACTTTTAACAATGTATCAAGTGGATAATTTACTAAGTGAAAAGAAATTGCCAAAAAGTTTAGGACAGTGAAAAAACTAATACTTTTGCATTAAGTTGACCAGATTGACTGAACTTTTTGTTAAGTGAGCTGCATTTTTTCACTAGAATATCAGAATTTTCGCAGCAGAAACTTATGCTTCGCCAAAATCGCCTTGCAGTATTCGGTTTTTCAAAATCTGAGGGAGAGGTAGTACCAATGAACGACCCGGCCCAAAATTTGGCGGGGACCGGGCCTTGTTATTTAAATAATAGGTAGGCCTTGCATGATGTAGGCATAAATTGGTACATACACTTGCACACTGAGAAATCCTTTATTCAGAGACATAATCAGGGTCTTAAATTGAACGTTTTGTAAACAATACAAAATAGTGGCTTATCATTTGAGTGGAATAATATAAGATTGTATTTAGTTGCTTAAACAAGAGGACGAGTTCTCGAGTAAATTTTTACTCAAGTAGAATAAAAAAAGCTTAGGTTTTTAAGACAAGGCTCGAGTTCTCTTGAGCAAGCTATTATTAGCCCACTGTCACGTAGACAACAAAAGAAATCTTTACACTTTTTGCATAAATTAATATTCATACCTATGTCCAGTGATCGGACCGAGGCCTCGGCCTCGGCCTCGGCAAGCCTCGGCGTTTTTTGGAGCCTCGGCCTCGGCGCCGAGGGCGAAGCTGAAAAGTGCCGAGGCGCCGAGGGTTAAAATCAAATTTGAATATGTTTAATATATCCGTTAAATATTAACTATTTAGAATGCATCTGCAGTACACAGGCTGTTTCTTACCTATTGGCTTTTCTTATGGTTTTAGGCGCGTACCCAGTTACACCAAGTTACATACAGCAAAGTGCCAATTGATATTCATATGATGACTAACTTTTATTTCTCATGCTCGCTACATGGATCGGAAAGTACAGTGCAGAGAAAATAATCGTAATATTAAAGCCTTTATCTAACTAAAATAAATGTTTATATGTTTATTGTTGTTAGCCAGAATTCTGATTTTAATCGGATGAAGCAGATAATTCATCATCAAAATCCAGATCATCTGAATCAGAGTTAGCCTCATCCATTTCGCCTTGTTGTGCTATCGCATCATCGTCGTCGTCATCGTTTATCAGATTCTTTAAAGTCACACTATTATAACCAACTGCTTTGAGATTATGCTTTACAAAAAGGAGTTTTTGAACATTTGCCTGTCATTCATTCACCACAGCTTTCCTATTCTTCCACCGCATTGTCATGAATTATTTTTTATTTTAGAGGTTTTGTGTGTCAGTATCACTGATTAAGTATCCTACCGACCTTCCTGCATAGCATATAGTTCCTATTTTAACCCTAACGTAGAGCTCAGGCTCGTATACAGGGGGATTGGGGGAAAGTGCCCCTTTCGCGAAAGACTTTTCGCGCTTCGCGTTGAATTTCACAATGATAATTTTTACAACCAAAAGCGTCTTTTTGCTACATGGATCGGAAAGTACAGTCGCTACATGCATAAGCGGATTTAAGGGGGCGGCCGCTCCCCATTGGCCAAAATATTTGGCGAGATAAAGAATGGATATGCAATTTGCAATGATTTTTGGTCGTCAGTTACCATAATTTCTCAAATTTTTCCGGCGCTGCGCGCCGGATGATACCTATTAATGACATTCATTTACTTTCTTGGCGACCTGGGCCCGGTTTCACCATAAGTTTACGACTCCTAAGAGTCCTACGACTTCTGTTTTACGGGAAAATCGGGTTTCACCATCTTTTTACGAGTTATGAATTACGACTACGAGTTATGAGTAACGAGCAACGGGTTAAGAGTTCGTATTACGAGGGTTTCACCAGGGTTTCCGTAGGACTCATAAAAACTCATTTTTTATGAGTAATTTTTTGGACCTTTTTACGAGTACTCGTAATAAAATGTATATCTTTTCTGTTGCGTATGACATTCTTCGTTAGTCATTGTCTCTGTTTTAAACAGCATAATCATGTAATTAATTGCAGATTTCATGCCGCTCGATAGAAAAACATAGAAAGTGTTAAGAAATGTTTGGGATTTAGTCAACAAGAATTAATAAGCTTCTCAGAAAATTTATAACCTTAAATAAAAACGAAAATAATAATATTAGTAATAATAATAATGACGATAATAACAATAATAATAAAAATAATATTAATAATAATAATACTAATAATAAGAATATTACTAATACTAATAATAATAATAATTATTATTATAATTATTATAATACTAATACTAATAATAATCATATTTCATAATAATAATAATAATAATAATAATAATAATAATAATAATTATTATTATTATTATTATTACTATTATAATTTATAAACGAAATCAATTAAATCAGATTCAGAGACGTTACGAAGCTAAAAGTATATCACAGCGTATTATTTCAATTTTCAAATTTGACAAATCATTCTTAGTTGTCATTAATACGTACATAAAATATGCAGTCGGCTCTTTTCCGAAGGAAGTGTGATGAAATTCTAATTTTCAGAAATCTAATCAAAAATGTCTGATTTCCGCAATTCATGCAAAATGTCTAAGTGATTGTAATATTTTTCACAAAAAAGCTGCGAACATTACTAACAAGGGCTAAAGGAATAAAATTTCGAATTACTACTCAAGAATGCAGCTTAAGAATCGAATTTTATGGGATTTCTCTAAAACATTTTTTGAAAAATTATTATTTTTTTAATGCTAATCTTCTTACCCTTTACATGTGCTGTCAGTATATGTATTATGTAGGTGTGTGCACGAAAGTGAAACAAATTGAGAAAAAACAAATCAGAAAAGTATTAAACGCACTAGTCTGCCACTTCTTTACGAGTCCTACGGACCTCTTTTTGATCCGTGATAATATTACAAAATTTACGAATCTTTTCACTCGTAACATTCGATCGTAATATCTGGTGAAACCGCCCAGCCGTTATTCGTGAAAAAACACTCGTAAAAAGTACTCGTAGAACTCGTAACTCGTAGCCCGTGGCTCGTAAATCTCAGTTTCTAGTGAAACGGAAATTTGTAGCACTCATAGCCCGTAACCGTCACCCGTAACTCCTAACTCGTAGCTTTGTGGTGAAACCGAGCCCTGGAAGCCCTTTTCTGTTTATGTAGGTTTCAATACAATTTTAACAGCAGAAACAGCTATTTTTGCATAGTTTTCTTCTATTTTCAATAAAAAAAATTTCAATGTTTTGCATCAAATGCTATAAATACAGGAAATCAAGCAGTAAATCATGCTTCTAGACGTCTATCCGCCTTAATTTTGCAAATTTCTCGGCGCTTCGCGCCAGATTTTTGTTAAAGTCTTAGAAATTTAATGATTTTTTTGCACAAAATTGTCGAAAATTCTAAAATTTTAAGAAAAATATGACTTCAAAAGTGATTTTATGTAAAAGTATACAATGTAAAACACCGAAAAATGCTATTTCGCGCGTTGAGGGCAAAATTTTGGACCTGTTTTTGACTTTTTTGGAAAAGTTTGTATACTGCCCCCCTCCCGCTACTGGATGGATCAGAAAGTACAGTAATTCTCGCATTCGTCTGCTACCATAAAACGTTCAAAGACTCTTTTTTGTAAAGCACAATCTCAAAGCAGTTGGTTATAATAGTGTGACCTTAAAGAATCTGATTAAGGCTGACGACGACGATAACGCGATAGCACAACAAGGCGAAATAGATGAGGCTAACTTTGATTCAGATGATCTAGATTTCGATGATGAATTATCTGCTTCATCAGATTGAAATAAAAATTCTGGCCAACACCAATAAACATTTGTTTTAGTTAGATAAAGTGTTAAATATTACGATTATTCTCTAGCTCATGTACATACAAAATATTCTAAGAGTACTATTTATGGGTATGGGTATATAAGCTTGACCCTCGGCATTACCCTCGGCCTCGGCCTCGGCCTCCGGCCGAGGCAAGGATTTTAAGTCGCCTCGGCCTCGGCCGAGGCCGAGGATCCAAAAAGTACCCTCGGTCCGATCACTGCCTATGTCTCTTTATGTTGAATTAAGAGGGTTGCACAATCTAATCGCGCACAAGCATAGTCAAGTAGTATGTTTAGCAACAATAATGCTATGGTTTTTTGAATGCATATATACAGTGCCGCTCAAAAGTTTAAGCACCTCTACTGTTTACGTAACGTTGTATTGTTTTAGCAATCTAGTACAATTGTATCCGGTTGTCAACATTTGCGATTAGCTTCTTGCTATTTTCTTAGGCGGATAATCAAATTATCGTATTTATTTCGCGTTCCAATAAATTCTTTGTGCGTAAAAGAGCACAAAATGTAAATATTTCCGACAAAAATTGCTGTATTTTTATTCAGAATTAGTCAATTAAATCGGCTTATGAAAAATTATGGATGAATCAAAATTTAATTAGCTTGCACCAAAGTCAATAATTACTGTTCCTTAGCGACCCGGCAAAGATACAAATAATGATGTTTAAGTATGGAGGAGGCTGACTCATTTTAATACGGGTTGTTTTCAATGCGCTGATGATATGAAACGTTTGGTTCCCGTCCTTAATG
The DNA here is from genome assembly GCA_036768485.1 of Mermis nigrescens. Taxonomy (NCBI): domain Eukaryota; kingdom Metazoa; phylum Nematoda; class Enoplea; order Mermithida; family Mermithidae; genus Mermis; species Mermis nigrescens. The sequence continues at coordinate 183,601 of JAVLUZ010000369.1, read as the reverse complement.
AGGTATCCCCAATTTACTGCAAGTCAGTTACTTTAATTTCTTAGACGAACATTCAATGTAGTATTAAGTCTAGAGCGCTCGGCAGGAGTCAATAAACAATGGATTTCACTACGAGAAAACAATTTAAAACATGAAGCAGTGCATAGTGTCAACGAAACTTTTTACTTTAAAAATGAAGTCATTAGTTGACACGTGATTCCAATCAAAGTCTAAAATCTGATTGAAATTTTATGTGTGTTATGAAATAGATACTAATTAAACAAAACTTTCATCCAAAATCGAAAAGAATTAATGAAAACGAAGCTGATGAATATTTGAAGTCCATTGAACGTGAATAACTTGAAGAAATATCGTATTTTGTGTTTGTTTTTCCAGGCTGCTGTTGGTACAAAAGGTGGTCCTACTAGTTTTTAAATTATGTAAATGCATGAAATTATGTCCAGAATTTAAACAAAAATCACTCCAAGTGTGTTAAGTTCGTTTTATTCCTATTAGTGCAGTAAAATAGTCAATAAATGCTAAAATGCGATTTTGCGAAGGGGTACTTAAACTTTTGAGCGGCACTGTATATCATTTCCATAATGTGCGGAAAAGTCGATATATCGGTATTTTAAAAAATTCTATTTTATGCACGATTTTAATGCGCATAAATGCATAACGTAAGGTTCACACGTCGAGATATGAATGAGATCGGGCTTAAGCTGGTGACAAACGAATATTACGAGTTGCGTCAGTCCAAATCAAGTGCAAAATGGATACACAGACAGTGCCTACTGATTCACGTGCTACAAAGGTTCAGATTATGTACGCATGTACAGCATTACATGCTTCTCCAAGTTAGCTAAGTTGAGTGCCTTGCATGATCTACAAGGCCCGGCCCTTTTGAGGCCGGGACCGGGCCTGCTAGGTCCCGGTCGGGATAGGGACCGAGACCCCGGTCGTTCCTTGGGTAATACCCCCTCTCACCCCTCCCTGTGCCCTTATGTGACGAATACTTATAGCAATTTTTTATTTTTGTAACACATGAAAAACATGATATTACATCATATTACGTTCAGATTCGTCCAATTTTAAACACACAACTAGAAAACTCGAGTAAATGCATATCCTTGCGCTAAACTACATGTCTGAAAAGTAAGTTTTAAGTTTTTAAATAGATGAGTTGATTAAAAAATTGACAAAGTTGATTGAGAAATTGATGGATTCCAGACAGGCCCGTATCCAGCGGATAGGGAGGGAGCAGTTGCCGCCCCCCCCGAACTGAAATTTGAGAATGATTTTTTCTGTACTCCACTTTTGGTTTATCAGCAAAAAATTGCAAATTTTCGGCGCGCGCTGAATTTCATAATTATTAATTGCAATCTATTTAGTTCCAAACGCGCGGTTAAAACACTCCACATTAAATTTTTATACAACCTAAGGCATATTTTGCATCGACGTCTTCTGCTTTTTGCAAGTTTTACGAAGAGAATAAGATCCGTGCGAGAAGCGAGAATGACTAACATTTTTGACGATGATAAACAATTGTAGTGACAAACTTTGACTATTTTTAGACTGATTTCAGAACCAAATTAGGCTGATTTTATAACAATTTTAACGTCACGATTCTAGTGCAAGGTGCTTCTTTCAAAGAGCTTTCCAGTTCTGCCCCGGACCCCGCTGGGAGCGCTTGAGCGCACCGCCATAGACCTAAAAGAGAGGGTGCCCATTGGATTCTACCATCTATGTATAAGGTATCTGGCAAGCAAAATTTACAGAATGTGTAGCTCTACTGGTCGCAAAAACGTCATTTTTAACTGATCCTTCGGCCCGTTCATGTTTAAAAAAAATTTTGGTCGTAGCCCCCTCCCCCAAAACGAAATTCTGGATACGGGCCTGATTTCAGACAATAAATCAAAATGCACGATAAGATACATCGGAACCAAACTCGTACCCATAAGTGAGCGGCACCAAAGTTCTGGGGAGGGGGTGCAAGATTTTTTAAAGGTCAAAAAATGGCCTTAAAAATTGTGGTATGGCGAAGAAACACCATTTTTCAACGGTTCTTATCGAACACTATCCATTGGCATATAAAAATTTCGAAAAAAACAAAAAAAAATTTACAAGAATTGAATCCTAGGGATGGGGGGTATTCTGGTTTCTGGGGGGTATGTAGGTTTCTGAAGGGGTACATAGCCCCCAAACTCCCACGCCCAGGTATGCTCTTACCGCAAAACGTTCATCTTCCGTCCTATAAATACTCTCTTCGTGCAGCGTCTTTTTGGATGCTACAACGCTGCTGTCTTCAGACTGCCAAGAAGGAAAGGAGACGCAAAAATTGTTTAACGCCTGAAATTGACAACCAAACCACATAGTAAATTTGAGTAATAAACAATTAGAAATAAAAAAATTGTCAAATCGTTTTGATGATGTCGAATTGCTTCTTAAATCGAAAACTTTTTGTTAATCATTATGTCTCCTAGATGTACGTCAATCCATACATATAACGAGGGGGGTTGGTGGGATCCCCCACACTAAGTTGAACGTCCCCCCAATCTCCCAAAGTCAGAAAATTGTTGACCTCCGATTTTTGGAAAAACTTTGTTTTTTTGGACCATTTTTAGGCGTCTTTTGGCCGTTTTAAGCCAAAAATTGAAGGTAATTAAACCCCCTACAGATGGACGGGGACCCGCAACCAAAATTTCCAGTCGTTACATATATGCGGCTATCAATGTAGGTATTCGTTTTGCGAAATGGAAACAAACCAAGGTTACATTAAGATAGGTATATAAGTTTAGGTTACTGGAAGATGAAGTTCGTGGTACATTTGACCAAAAGTTGATCACAGCTTGCACAACTAAGTTATTACAATAAAAATTTCTAGAATCAAAAATTTTTATTAAAGAAAAAATTCAGTTATTTTATATATATATATATATATATATATATATATATATATATATATATATATATATATATATATATATATATATATATATATATATATATATATATATATATATATATATGTACATATCTACTGATCAGATCAAAATGATTGCAACTGCCTTTCAAAACAAGTACTAGTATTTTTTAAACCTCGCGAAATTAATCATTTCTTCTCAGCAGATGGTCTTTGAATTTCTTCAGTACCACTGAAAGTTCACATTTTAATGCATCTGCTTTTAGAATGCGAAAGCCAATTTTAATTCAACAAAGCTCTCATTTTAATTCCATACGATTGGAAACAAGTGGCAACTTCAGGTCAGATAAGATTTTAATTTTTGAAATTCATAATTGTAGTGCTGATTTCAACTGACTCAGCGAAAAAAGCAAAAAGTCCGCAACACATGCAGGATACATAATAACATATACATGATGATATGAAAAACACATACATGACCTGGGAGGGTTTTCATTTCCACAGAACTTTTTTCACCCCCATTAGAATTTGCGATTTTCCAAAAGTCTCCGAAAATTTCCTAAAAATTCGTAGAAAAAGTGTTATTTTAAGCGTTTTAGCTACATATTAATTCGCTCAATAGTGTCAAAGTTTCGTTCTGTCAAAGTTTGTTCAAAGTTTTTTAAACTATATATTGTTCAATTACTTTTCTTGATTTTTTCAAATTTTTAAAAATATTTTTAAGCTAAAAAACAGACGGAGTATCGTCAAAACGTAAAAAAAACGATTTCTTTAACGCATATTCACCATTTTCGGGCCCAAAAAAAGACAAATAAAAATTTCACATCCCCTAAAATTCCCATGCTGCGCATGTCTGTGAACAATCAGATACATTCGTACTTCTTGACACAGCTCGTTTTCAGCACCAGAACATGTGTGCCTTGCTGAATCTGGCAGTGGCCTATAACTAAAGCTGTGCCGTTTGGACGCCACGTAATCTGAAAGTTAACGACAATGCAGCTATCAATGCACCACGTGAATGAGAGATCAATGCTTTGCACAATACGCAAAATATATTGGGAATTCCTAGCTTCCGCTTGAAAAGCAAGTTTTTCTTTAGATGGAAATGTCAATTAAGAGGATAAGAAAGAAATCACTTTTAAATTTTAAATACTAATGAATTTCGTTATGGGAGCTTAGCGTACCAACGTCGAATTCTTTAGCGCTTATCACTTTATCCACAGAGTAGTCATCGACAAAGGATTGCTGGTTGCTTGGCTCTTCGTCGTCTCTACTCAATTCTAATCGTTGCTTCAGCCAAGAAAACAATGTAGGATAGTTCCCAATATAGAATACATACTGAATATAAGTAATTGAAAGCCATTATTGAATAGTTATAATTTGATAATGGGACTATAGTCTCCAATGACATACTTCGCTTGCACATGTGCAAATGGGGAGTGAGCGGGACGAGGGATCACCCCTTGGACTCAAAAAAATTAATTCCTACTAGGGATGCAACGGGTACCAGGAATGTAATTATCCGGTCACAATTTTTCAAAACCCGGATCTAGACACGCCAAATTTTTCTCGAAAAAATACCGGATAACACGGGTTGTAAATTTATTTCTCATTTTCTAATCTTGCTGCAAAAAAGCTCATTGCAAAATCTCAGTATAAAGTCGTGCTGGACACTTTAAATTATAAATTAATCAATATCTTTCAGTATTATTCGAAGTTAAGATTAGGTACGTGCCTAAACAGTGATTCACTCGTTGTAGGCCATGTCAGTGTAAAAGAAGTACCATTCTGAGCGCATTTGTTAATCCCGTCCATACATAATCTAGAAGGTTCAACCTCAGAAAAATTTAAGTTTTCTTTTCACCCCTCCCCCGCAGGAAGTTTTTCACCCCCTCCAAAATACGCGATTTTTTTAGTTTCCAAGAATTTCTAAGACAAAACTTAGAAAAGCTGCTTTTAAAAAGTGTTTTTAGCAATCAATTTCCTCAAAAGTGTCAAATTTTCAGCGCTTCGCGCCATATATTCATCTTCAAACTATATTTTGTTCGATTTGCTTTAACTTTTTCTGATTTTTTTCCAAGATTTTTTGATGTTTGTATGCTCTAGAAAGATAGAGCATCGTCAGAAACGCTAAAAAACGCGTACTCATCATTTTTGAGCCCAAAAAGACCATTTAGGAATTACCCCCCCCAAGATTTTCTATGCAGTGCATGTCTAATCCCGGCTGGCTAAAATTTTTATCCAACATTTCCGCACTCATTTTACATTTCGTCTGATGTCGACCGAGCTTAGCTTTAGTTTCTTGCCTGACAGTTTTTCGAGCTGTGCCCGACGATTTGTAATCAGAGCATAACTTGATAAACTCAATAATTATACAATTCGAAATTTGAGACCCGGAGCCGGAACCAATATTAAAAAAACCAGGACCAAATATAAATGATTTCTGACTCGTAAGCACATAAGATTCCTTATAATTACATATGTGCATGGATTTAAGCTTTCCTCGATATATTTTTGTCGCAGGGCCCTCTTGCATCTCTGACAGCTAGGAAATACATATTATATAGCCACTGAAGCTGAAAAACATCCATATGGCCTATTGGAATGAGAAAAGAGTTAACCTGTTTGTACTAAAAAAACAGCTCAAATTCTTTATAATGAATAATTTGCTTTAATTAGATAACTTAAAGGTCATAAAAATCGCTATGCAGTGTATAGCTACATGCTTAGTCTTTCCTAAGTCTGAAAATCACTAAAATCCTTTGAAGTAATAAAAATCGCTATCTATTGTTATTAAACAAATGTATAATTCTGGAAAACTACTATACATACATACAACCTACTAAAAGTTAGAAAAAGTAGCTAAATACACACATCTCTTTTGAAATCAACTAATGATTAAACAGTCTTTTTGAATGCAGGAAAATCGTTAAATAGTCTATTTAAAGTGTTTCCGTAAAATAGGTATATGTAACAATGTTTCAGCCATAAAGATCTATTCAAGTGATCCGTATTCATCGAATTCGAGCATTTGCCATATTACCCCCATGTTATTTATCAGTATCTTTCAAATTTTTTTATCATCATGCAACTATGCTAAAGATGTTAAAAAATGTCAATTTTAAAATGATACTTAAGTCCTTCTTCACTGCAAGTTTTTGTTATTGCAAAAAAGATTTTCTAAATTCCGACTTTCAACGCTCCTGAAGATTTGGATAGTGCATCTATGCTACGCCGATTATTAATAAAAATTTATTAAATCAGTAGCGGAAACAGCGTAAGACAGAAACATCAAAGGTAGCGCGTTAGCGCGTACCTATAGTATACTTGTGTACCCCTAACACCTGTGCACCACCCCTCCCTACAGCTATAACAGGACACATCTGGGAGGTGTGGTTTTTTTAAAGATAGATAAGAAAAAAAGTTGATGGAGCTTTTTTTGTTTACACTCAGTACCGAGTTTGTAATGAGCATGTAAAATTTTGGCGTAACATTAAAACATACGCACAGCGAATTTTGGTGGTTTTTTCCACGGCATGTGAACAACTCAGTATTAACACTCCAAATATTTAATGGTTTTGAATTGAAGTGGAAGGAATACTCCAGACGACTCTTTTTTGTTTTTTTGAATTTCGCATTAGTTTTCGAATGGGAGCGTAAAGAGTGTGAAATCTGGGGGAACACATTTTGGTCGACTTTTCGATCGAATTGTTCATGTCTGCTAACAACTCCGGTTACGAGCATACCCGGGCTATGGCCTGCCTTCCCGATGATACCAGGAGCAAAAAGGTTTGGTTGGTTGCCAGTTCTTAAAAGGGTTGTCAAATTATATGACCATTTACCTCGCGATTTCAAATAAATAATGCGTTTCTGTGTGCATCGTATGTACGTACATATACCTTTGCTTTATCAGTCGAAGTATAGGGAGTTTACTGGTTTTTGTAGTGCACTAAGTGCTTACAGCAATTGAGCTTTGGAGTGCGCGTTGTGCTTAGGTATCAATAAATTTTACAATGAATCTAAGTAGTACGTAGTAGATCTGATTTTTTATGAAAAATTCCCATTGATACTCGTAGCCTTGACCGTTGATACTGGCCTACCGCTGATATCAGGCTAAACCCAGTTGAACCCAATTGCCCAGGCATGGTTGTGAGCATAGGTGGGCAGCACCAAAATTCTGGGGGGGGTGAAAAAATTTCTGGGGGGGGGTGAAAAAATTTTTAAAGGTCAAAAATGGCCTTAAAAATGGTGGTATGGCGAAAAAACACCATTTTTCGACGTTTCTCATCAAGCTCTATCCAATGGCATCAAAAAATTGCTAAAAAAGCAAAAAAATTTTTTTCTGGGGGGGTATTTTGATTTCTGGGGGGGGTATTTCAACTTCTAGGGGGGGTGCATACCCCCCAAACCCTAACGCCCATGTGTGGTTGTGAGTCCCGAGAAATTCATTCTGATAGAAATCTAATAAGGCTTATGGGCTACCTTCTGCTTACCAGCAAACTTCTGTGCACCAAACAAGGAGTTGGAGTTAGATCTAGGAATTTAAACTTCACACTCTAGTGAATGGTGTAAAAAACAGATTTTGTCTAAGATTTCTGACTAAATTTCGTTATTTGTGATTTTCGGAAAGTAACGAATATCGACAGGAAAACCATGCAGATGGTCAAACATGGATTCTAGAGTTGATTTCCGAGCGCGGAAAAGAAGCCGGAAGTCTCTTGCTAAATTAGTGAGAATACAATGTAGTTTCTGGACATTTTAGGCACTTGGAGTTTAGAAAGTACAAAAAATTTTTCCAAAATGTTGCCAAAATTAGTCAATTATGGGTTAATCCGGGATGCTGATCACGAAATGCTAGTAGTTTATCATGAAAACAATTATTTTGGGTTCTGGAAAAACTTTTACCGTAAATCATGAAAGTATGGGAAATTAATATCGCTGATCAGGAAAATAATGGTGAGAAGAATCATTGGATTGTTGTTGCCAATGTCTTAGGCTTAAGCTTAGTTATGTGCATTCACATAGATGTCAGAGCATGGGCTAAGCCTAAGATAAATGGAGCAACAATTGCGGAGCGAGCAAAGCAATTTTGGCCCTATTTATGCCTTAGGCTTAGCCCATGTCTGGCACCAATCTGAATCCGCAAGCAATTGCTGTCGCCACAAATTTACAGAAGCTTAGCACGTAAATAGTTTATTAACAACTAGTTAACTTGTTAAAAAATTGGGTCTTTGATGTATTGGATAACGTGTCCGTCTATGACACAAGAGGTCTCAGGTTCGATCCCTGCTGAAATAAACTTTCTAGAAACTTGTTTCCGCGGCAATATTTGGGTTTATACTGGTGCTCCTGATGGTTAGAAACCCGAAAATCGCTGTTTAAAGAAGTTTCGAAAAATCACAAATAATGAAATTATTCCGAGTCCTCTGCCAACTTTTCTGCTTAAGAGTCAGCATAAATTGAATAGAATAGAAATAAAGTTTCTTCTTATGGCTACACGTCACTGCAAACCGCGGTTAAAAAACACAATATTGAGTTATTTATGCATGTGTAAAGTTCGAAATAAGAGGTGTAAAATGAGCGGAAAATACATTTTTCTACTATTTTGATTGGTATATATCTCAAAAAGTTTGCGACACAGAAGTCTTCCACAAACGTACTATGATTCAAAGGCTACAAACTGGCCCAAACCGAATTTCTTTACGCTCAAAGGGGATTAATTCAGATTTTTAAAGTTTACAATGTGCTGGATGATGGAAAATACGTTTTAGTCCGTTTTTTGTTTGCCACTTTATCCGTTTAGAAGTCGGGATAGATCGAATAGAATAAAAATGAAGTACATTCTTTGCGTTTATTTACACCAATATTTAGTTTTTTTGGGGGTGTCAAGTCTGAAATTGTAGATGTTAAACGTGTTTCTGTCGTGTTTTTTTCTGCCAACTTCTCCGATTATGAGTCTGGACATGATCTCAAGTCTAAAAATGTCCCAGGAATCAAACGTGATGCGCCAGTGGGGCGCGTTTGTAAACACTCAACAGTAGTGTAAAGTGGTTTCCATTATTTATTCGTCTACAGGCCACTGTGGAGACTTAATTTTTTCATAAATATTGATAATAATATCAGAATTACGAAAGCGACTAAAACCTTCTTTACACTCTGTGGTTGCGTAAAGTTTACACTTCAAATTAAGGTCAGTTCTAGAGCCTTACGGAAGCTTAATTTTTCAAAATATTTCTACGTAACGTCAGAATTACGAATCTGACTGCTAATTTTCTCTACACCCAGTACTTGTGTAAGTTTGTACTAATCATTCATTTTTAATGTTTAGTTTACAATACAAATTTATTTTACTTTTAGAGCATTACAACACGTGAATGTTTTTCGAAATATGTTCCGTAAGGTTAGGTTTACAAATCTGATTGTATGTTTTCTTTAAAAAAAGAAGTTATGTAAAATTTATACTGAAAATTAAATTTAGTTCCAGAGCGGTGCGGAAGTTTAATTTTTTTGAAAATATTCGATGTAACGTCAGAATTACGAATCTGAGCATAAGTGTTCTTTACACCCAATATTTGCGTACAGTTTATGCTGAAAACCTTTGATCTGTTCAGATAAGGTAAGGTTGTCGTGTTTAAAAAAGATAATGCTTATGTTCAGAACAATATTGTTTTCCGCGTTCTTGGACTGCTGTCATTATTGTGGCATATTACCGTATGTTTGTTTACTGACTGATTTACTGAAATCATGCCAATAACAAGTAAGGTACTAGAAAAGAAAAATGCGTCGATGGAACAAAAAAAGACGAATATACTTGGGATTGTGGATTATTAAGGAAGTATAAAGTAGGGGACTAGGAAGTAGCTACCTACGCATATGCCTAAAGCTGCAAAACCTGTTAAAAATAGGACTTTTTCCAAGCAACGCAAAAAATCGAAGTATATTCTGCGGCCTATGAAAAAATGTTACCCTTAAATAATTTTCAATGCTTCAGAAGAATGTATAAACAAAATCTAAAATGTATACTTTTTACAAATTGCTTGCAAGTTGCTACGCTAACTTGTTCGTATCGTGATTGTTAGGAAACCAACTGCAAGCGTATTTAAAGGTGTCTTATTTTGTTATCATGAGCATTACAGCAGGCAAACCTGGCGTCAATTGATTAGTGCACACAATCGTTGCGGGCATGCAAGTGTACCTACATGTAGTCTGTTTCCCGTTAGCTAACGGGTTCAATTGGCTCGCAAAATCGCTCCTAGTTTACTCCATCTAATTTCCTATAGCTACTGCATAGCTAGCTTGCTGCTTGCTCAATCGTTTTTTAGTTCATTAGTTTATTTCAATCTGCAGGCCGCAGGATATACTTTGATTTTTTGCTTTGCTTAGAGAAAGTCTGATTTTTAACAGATTTTGCGACTTCAGGAAATTACTTAGGTAACCTTTTCCTAGTCCCTCCTTCTACAATCTTAAAAATCCACAATCCCTAGTATATTCGTCTTTTTTGTTCCATCGGAGCATTTTTCTTTGCGAGTCGTTAAATATTCAGTCACACTATAATTCTAAAGACGCCTAGAAACATAAATTTAACGGTTTGAAATTCTTGGTGCGGGTCACCGGCATACGTGGGCAGCAAGAAAATTCTGGGGGGGGTGCAAGATTTTTCATAGGTCAAAAAATGGCCTTAAAAATGGTGGTATGGCAAAAAACACCATTTTCCAACGTTTCTCATTGAGCACTATCCATTGGCATCAAAGAATTGCGAAAAAAACGAAAAATTTTCAAAAATAGATTTCTGGGGGTATCTTAGTTTCTCGGGGGACATACCCCCAAACCCCCACGCCCAGGTGTGGTCACCGGTCTTTTTAGGGGAGATGTAAGGTGAATCGATTCTGATTTCTGGCCCAAAGTGGCAAAAAGATGGCTGAACATAGCCAAAAAACGCATGTTTTTGCCAAACATCCGGGAGCGAGGCAAAAATTTTTTGACTGAAGGGAAAGGGGGGCGACAGCTTCAAGATTCTAAAATATTAAAAAAATTCTTTAAGTCAACTGCATAAATATTACAAATATCATCAGAACACTTCAGCATAACAGTACGGGGTAAATAGGCAGTTTCGTGTACCTATTACGGTTTTAATCAAGGAAAACTGTGAGAGGATAATGGTTTATATAACAGTCAGCACAGTACAAAAATATGAACGCACCGACCCTGTTATTGGTAACGATAATAATAAATCAGCCGGGCCAGACTCACCAAGATTTATGAAAAGCTAGATCTAATCGCAATATGTTTCCAAATATTCAGGTGAATAATTTCTATTGACGTCAGTAAGTCAACTGCTTGCTTTTGGACCACATTCTTATAAAAGTTACTCAGCAGGAAGCTTTCAAAATATAGATAAATCTTATGAAAGCACAAGGAATCATTCCACAAGGTGTCACACTATATTATGATAAATATTAAATACGTAATTTGACGCATAAAATACAAAATTAAAATACACATGTTCGTCGCTATTAAATATACCTGTTGCCTGCAAAAAATACAAGAGTTACTCATTCAAAAAACACAAACATATCAGTCCAACTGACGGATTTAGAGGAGAGCGGGGGACGAGGCCGCCCCTCTCATCAAAAAATATTTGGGCGCAATAAAGAATAGATATGTATTTTTTGATGATTTTAGCCATTTTTATTATGATTTTTCAAAATTTCTCGCCGCGAAATTACTCATTAATGACATTTACCAACTCTCTTGGCGCTCTAAAAAACTTTTACTTACGTCAAAAGAGTAGTTTCCGTATAGAACGAATGTTTTGTAGCTCTTACGATGATTTTTCGAGTGTTTTTCCGGCGACTTGTGCCGATTTCTGCATTAGTTTCGCGAGTTTTTCATAGAAAAACTGAAAAATTTGGAAAATTTTTCACCTTTGTTTGCATCAAGATTAATTCTGCTATCAACAGACAGCCGAAAACCGGTGCCTTAAGCATGTGTAATATACGAGTTTTTTGACAAATGTTCAACACATTTAGAGAAAATTCTGCGATTCACCCCCTTGTCAGAAAATCCGGGATCCGCCACTGATCGGTCCTGCATGAAAATGCAATATTTTAAACAGTTCTCAAAAGCTCAGACTGTGCCTACTACAATAATCTAAATCATTATTTTATTATTAATTATTTATTATTTATTACTTAATAATTCATGATTGAAAAGGAATTTATTCATGGTTTAGAAAGACAGTCGATACTTACTTACCCAATAAACTTAGCGGCTAGCAATAGTAATTCCCGTTTAGAGATCAATCCAATGTTGTACGAATGCAACAGGACTAAGAAGTTTCTGTAGACGTCTTCTTGGACTAAAGCTCTTCTTACCTAGACACGAAAATAACAAATTGCAAAGGATATTACATCATAAGATGACATGCTTGGCCATCATAAGCGACTAAATTGAGGAACAAGTTGGTAATTCATGGTAGAGATAAAACGAATAAAAAATGACTTAAGCCGAATTCGACTAAACATATTGTATTTCCATTTTTTTCAAATCCAGAGTCCATATATACATGCACACAGTCAAAAGTTCTGGGAAGGAACAAACCGAGTTATCTGGGGAAGGGGGTAAACGAGTAATATTGCTACCTGCAAATGTCAATTTTGTTACTTAATTCGTCGTATTTCATTCTTTATGAATAAATATTTATGGTTTGATTTGCATGAAAACAATAACAATAAGGGCTATGGAATGAGCTATAACATCAAATGTATAAGGAATAATGGAATAAACGTGTCTTGATGACCGAATCGAACAATCTACCGCTCGAAAATGAGTAAATGTACTTGAAATTAAACAAATAATAACAAAAAATTAATAATAATAACAAAAAATAATAATAGTAATAATAATAATTACACTAATAACAATCATAATAATAATAATATTAATAATAAATTATAATATTAATATATAATAATAATAATAGTAGTAATAATAATAATAGTTACAATAATAATAATAATAATAATAATAATAATAATAATAATAATAATAATAATAATAATAATAAAGTATGGTCATGACTTTCCGGTTGTATAAAACTATTAATTTATCCAATGAAAAATATCTCAACAATGCTCTGAAGAAGAAAAGAATTAAGAGTTAAGGATGAACAGTGTTTTTCGGACAAGGTCCATTTGTACATTACAAATATGGTCCCCAGAAGTCTTTCGACATTTGTACACGCAAATTTTTGGGTACTTTAATATGGTACAGTAAAGATTTTAGTGTGGTAAGGCGAAAACAGGGTTTTTCGACCGTTAGTAGATTTGAGTTTATTTATGGGTTTCTGGCGCCAAAAATCACAAAGAATTGTCTCAAAACGGCGTGAAGCGCCAAAAAATTTGACATTTTTCCATTTTAAATACAAATTCTGCCATTATAAAAATTTATAGAACAGACAATTATATACTCATTTCGGTGCTAAGCGCCGATTTCAAACCTTTTTTACAGTTGTTATCTTCCCAAAAATCTTTATGTGCAGAGACGGTCCCAAAGTCTTCGTACATCGGGGGAAGCCTTTACCGACCGAAAAGACGAAAAAAAATCATGAGGATGAATCTCGAAGAAATGCTGCAAAATATTCTAGCACTCAAAAAAACAATGTCTGATCAGAAACTTGGCCAAAGCACAAAAAGTTCTCACTTGATCAAAAAACTTGAAATCCATAAACGCAAACGATTCGTGTTGACATGACGCTGTTGGATTCTTAAATTAAGATATATGAATTAACAAAAGTATCCAAAATGAAAGCAAGAAGCACTAGGTTAAAAAATGGATGTAAGTCTAAAGCATATGTGCAGTAATCGTCACGAAATTTGAACCAATATAACCAGGCCCGTATTCAGGATTTTTTTGGGGGCGGGCGGAATTTTGATCAGATATCTCAAGGATCAAGTTAGAAAAAATAAAGGCATTTTTAAGCGTTCCTCGGCGATCTCTCTACAATGGTGAAAACAATTGGATTTCCGCTTCATTTGATATGTACTTGTATACAAAAATAAAAGAACAATCGTCCAAACGATCTACGCAATTAATTTCACATCCTCGAATCCATAAGAAGTTTCTTACTTTTATCATTGTGCTCAATCATTGCGCATTGCGAAAATGATAGAAAATGAGTGATTCAGCGCAGAGCGCCGAAAAAAGTTACGACTTTGCTCAAATTTGAGTGAATTAAAAGACAAGAATATATATACATAAACAAGGAACCGCGAAAATTAGAATCTACAGAAGAATTTACTAGCTAAAAAGATTAAAAACCTGTTTCGGCGGTCTTTTTAACGCACTTCGAGAATTTTTCATTATGGAGGAGATAAGTGTGAGGAATATCAAAAATTTTATTCAATTTCGGAGAGAAGCGCCAAGCGGCTCTCCACCACACATGGGCAGCAAGGAAATTCCGGGGGAGGTGAAATCGCCAAAAATGGTCAAAAGTGTTACTAAAAATAGAATTCTGAGGGTCTACAGTAATCTGCGGGGGTGCACACCCGCAGACCCCTCACGCCCATGTGTGCTTTCCACCCCTAAATACAGGTCAGTCCCAAACCATGCTTAAACATAGCAAAGGTTGCTAAGGTTATAGAATAAGATTAAAGACTAAAGATTTAGGAAAAATAAAGTACTTTCCGCTGATATATGGGCTTTACACAGGCGTACGAAAATGCTATTAGCTAGATCAAAACAATACAGATAAATGATATAGATGCATTTGAACTTAAGCTAGAAATGACGTTTTTGCCTTTTAAACACAATTTTCGCCATCACAAAGGGCTAGCATAGGTATACAATTAAAATGATTCGTGCAAGCAAACGATGCGACGAAGTTCTCAATAAAATCTCATTTCAGTACACGTCTTCTTAAACTTCCTAGAAGAATAAAAAAGAAAATACACTCTGATGTTATTATGTTATATAATGTGGTTCCCATGTTATTACACTGGTCTAGAAGTTTCTTTACAAACTTTAAGGATGGCCAAACCATATATATATATACTCTATACTAGTGATGTCCCGGTGCCGCTTTTTTTACCGGTGCCGGTGCCGGTACCGGTACCCCTGTACCGGCGCCGGTGCTACATTAGCATATTATAGAGTGTAGTATGCTTCTTCAAAAAGGGTTAAATTTGTACCTATTTTTCACCGGATATACAAATTAAGGGCAAAATTTCATTTGGCTAGTAACGACTTCATTATTTTTAATTTATGAATACATATTAATTTTCTCACTTAAGCATTAAACAAACAAAAAATTGTAATAAAATTGAAATTCGAAGAAAAATAAAAGTTAAATAGTGTATTATAAGTTTAAGTGTAGCGCAATCAAGATTGGCTTGTGCAGTAGTTGATTCTTTAGTCAAATCGAAATTTGGTTTTAGTGCATTAGTTAAATATTCAAATAGTAGGAAGCAAACATGAAAATAGCCACAAAAACTTTTTGAGGTTAAATTATTTGAGTTTATCATTTCACATTTTTAAAAGCCTCTGAAAACAAACATGGAATATATTAGTAATGCAAAAGACTTACATAGAAGTTCATTTACAAAGTTTTAACAAGCTTTTTCTGAATAATATGCAGGAAAAAGTTTTGCATAAAAACTATTTTAAAATTCTAGCTGCGTTTTACGGTCTTCTGCTCACGAAATGGAAAAATAAAAATGAATTTGATGAAATTAAGTTGAAAACTACCCTTTAGTACTCGTCCTTCTTGCCTACAGATGGTAGAATTAGAAGAACTTTCCACTCTATACATATGTCGATGTTTTTAATTTTAATTTACTTTATTTATTAGTGTCCACGCTTCTTGCTGTTATTTGATGTTTTCAATAAGATGTGTTTCGTTAAATGTATAATTCATTTTTAAAGCTCGAAGACTTGTTCTGAAGTTCAGTCAAAATGCTTCACTATGCTAATCAGAAGATTTTATTAACTAAATGCTACCTTTTTGCGCCTTTATTCATTAAATTGTTGATAAATGAGCTTCAATTATTCTTTTACACTTATTTTTCTCTTTATCTAGCATCCGGCACCGGCGCCGGTACCAGCCTAGCACCGGCCCGGTGCCGGTGCTTAGGCACCGGCGCTGGTGCCCAGGACATCACTACTCTATACCATACATGCACAGTATGAGAATTCTGGGGGGATGAAAACCTAAAGTGCTTTTTTTGGGTCCAAAAATGGCCGGTACGCGTTAAAAAACATCGTTTTTTGGCGTTTCTGACGATACTCTATCCTTCTAGAGCATGAAATCATGAAAAAAAACTTCGGAAAAAGTCGAATAAATTGACCAATATATCGCTTAAAGCATGAATATATGGCAGCGAAGCGCCGAAAATTTGGCGATTTTGAGCAAATAGATAGCCAAAAACCCTTAGAAAGACACTTTTTCTACCCATTTTCAGGTAAGTTTAGGAAACTTTTGAAAAATCGCCGATTCTGGGGGAGGGTGAAAATTTTTTGTGGGGGAGCGGGGTGAAAATGATTCTGCGGTAGGTGAAACTCCCCAAGATCACGTATGCTCTATACGACGGTAAAGAAAAATTTCAACAGAAAATTTAAAAATTTTTACTCTATTTCATATTGATATACAGCAAATTTATCATTTAAGCTGATTTCTCATCACTTAATCGACGAATTATTTCTTATCTCTTGCCTTGTACTTAATCATTGTGCTTTACAGAGAAAAACAATACATATAATGAATAATTCGGCGCCAAGCGCCAAAAAATTGACATATTGTCAAGTTCAAATTTGAGCGGTTTTGAGCGGGTCAGAAGACAAAATACCTATATAAACAATAAATATGGCGCGAAGCACCTGAAAAATTTCATGTTCTCCATGTCATAACTCAAATTTGAGCTGTTTTGAGTGAGCTAGAAGGCAAAAACTATAGCTAAACAATGAATCCGGCGCAAAGCGTTAGAAAAAAATTTACATAGTCTCTATGTCTCACTCAAATTTGAGCGATTTTCAGCGGTTTAGAAGACAAAACCTTACATAAACAATAAATCCGGCGCGAAGTGCCGGAAAATTTTGAGTTTACTAGCTCAAAAGTACGCTAAAAACCTGTTTTGGCGGTGTTTCAGACCCACTTCGCCAATTTTTCATTTTTCCCTTTGAAGGATGAGGACATCCAAAAATCGGCCGTAGGCCGGAGAATTTTTTTTCATTTTTTGCATAGTGACCGAACATACGAATAGCTGACATTATGCTTATTAAATTTAGTCAGAGCACAATATAATAGCAGAAAAAGAAATAACACCAAATAAAGTCACCACCACAATCGTAAAATATTTATTTTTAGGAAAAAATTGAAAATGACAATGAAACAAAAATTGTGAAAATCGCTGCAGTAAATTCCTGTTAACACTGGAAGTCATAGGGTAGCATAAGATGCAGTCTGGCCTGCACTGCACATGCTATACTGATTTTCCAGATAATGTTGCTGTCCATTCTGTACGTCATATTCGCGGTTCAGTGAACATAACATGGTATGTAACGTACCTATATGTATATACGGTCACACACAATCATGCTTTAACATCAATTATTGCCTATTGACGCTTTATTTTGGGCAGGCTAAGGAGACGACAGCTTTTTTCTATATAAAAGCATTGAATAAAATTTTGTTGAATGTAGTCTATTTTACCAGTTGCAGATCTAGAATTTTCCTAAGGAGGCGGTATCCCTACTTTTCCAAAAACAGCCAAACATTTGCCCTCAAAGCGCGACATGGCGTTTTTTCAGTGTTTTACATTGTATACTTTCACATAAAATCACTTTTGACGCAATATTTTTCTAAAAATTTTGAAATTATAGACAATTTTGTGTGAAAAAATCATTAAATTTCTTTGACTTCAACAAAAAATGACGCGAAGCGCCGGAAAAGTTGTGAAATTAAAGCGGATAAATGTCAAGAAACATGATTTATTGCTTGATGCGAATTTTAGACCTTTTTAGCAGTTTTTATCTTCCCAAAAATCTTTATACATGTACAAAGACGGCCCCGAAAAGTCTTTGTACATCGGGAAAAATCTTTGCCGAACATAAAAAACCGTGCTTCTAGGTCGCCAAAAAATTAAATAAATGTCATTAATAGGTATCATCCGGCGCGTAGCGCCGAAAAAATTTGAGAAATTATGGTCACTGACGGCCAGAAATCATTGCAAATTGCATATCCATTCATTAGGATTTTCCTAAGGGGGGCGGTATCCCAACTTTTCCTAAAACAGTCAAAAGCAGGTACAAAAATTTGCCCGTAACGCGCTATTTAGCGTTTTTTCAGTGTTCTACATTGTGTACTTTTTACATAAAATCACTTTTAATGCAGAAGCGACTGTTCACTAGGTAATAGTTTTGAAAAATGAGCTTGTTAAGCGAGAGTTGTAAACGAAGAGAAACTTAAAGTTTAAACATACTATTAAATTATGAAGAGAATTATAAAAGATTTTAGACTATAAGAAAATGAAAAAGGTAGGATTTTAGTAAATTAAAACAAATTTAGAGGATATGATGAAACATTATTGTTGAGAATAGGACGATCACGTGCTATGTATGTATAACGACTCCTTGATTAAAAGATCAAAAGAGTTGGATGCTCGACTAATAACCTTGAAGCAATCTGATGTAATTAAATGATTGCTATTTGAGATATGTTTGTGAATAGCAGATAAGCTACCATCCTGAATTGGCTTTCCTGTAGCAAATGAGATGCCAGTATGCTCTGCAATTCTACTCCCAAAATGTCGGCGAGTTTCGCCAATGTAACTAGCCATACAGCTAGAACGACAATTTTGTGCGAGAAATCATTAACTTTCTTTGACTTTATAAAAATCTGGCGCGAAGCGCCGGAAAATACGTGAAATCAAGGCGGATAGACGTCTAGAAGCAGTCAGTGTTTTTGTACAAGGTCCGTTTGAACATGTACAAAGATCGTCCCCAAAAGTCTTTGTACATTTTTAACACACAAATTTTTAGGTACTATTATATGGTACAGTAGCGATTTCAGTGTGGTAAAAACAGAGTTGTTCGAATTTTGGTAGTGTGTTTTAGGTAATTTCTGGGTCTCTTAGGGCAAAAATCACTAAGAATCGTAAAACGGTGCGAAGCGCCGAAAAATTTGACATTTTTCCTTTTGAATTGCAATTTCTGCCATTATAAAGATATATAGAACACACAATCACCCATTTCGGCACGAAGCGCCGAAGATGTTTTCCGAATTACAGACCTTTTTTTGCAATTTCTGTCTTCCCAAAAATTTTTGTACATGAGTGAAATGAATGAATGAAATAATTTATTACTGAAACGCGACAATTACGAAGGATGTAAAAAAAGTAATAAAACGTAATGTCAAAAGAATAAAAGCGTACAGCAAAAGGCGACGAGCGAGTCATGAAAACGACGATTTAAGCCCGCCTTCTAATAAATTTGGATAAGTCGACATCAATTTATCTAGATTTGAATATATTTAAGTTAGAGGAAGAGACTACAAAATCAGGTAGGTGATTCCAAACAGAGATATACTTACAGAAAAAGTCAAATTTTTGTAAATTAGAACGGACAAGAGGAACAACTAGCTTGAAACGATTTGTGCAGCGAGTAGTATTTTTATTAAGCACAAAAAAATCTGTCATGGAAAGACAAGATTTATGACTAATAATTTGATACATCATACATAAGCAAATATGTATGTATGTATGTATGTACAAAAGTATAAAGTATAAAGTATATAAAGTATATAAAGTATATAAAGTATATAAGTATATACATGTATACAAAGTATATACATGTACAAAGGAGGGTTGGCTGAGGCATGGTTTTTTGGTTTTTTTCGGTTTTTTATGGTTTTTATGGTTTGAAAATCGGCCTGGTTTTTGGTTTTTTTGGTTTTTTTAAGTCGATGTTAAAAAATGCCACAAGATTCATATTTCATCATTTGCAAACATGTACAAATAGTACTCTTTACTCTAGCAAAGAGTAGAATAATTATTTAGGGAATAAACGGCATGAAATAGTTTATTTTCATTTTAGACAAGAACAAGACAAGAAAGTGTTTATTGTCAGAAAAATACACGAAATTTGATAAAACGCAAATACATGATAAAATAGTGACTGAACAAAAGGACATACAAAGATCACGGAAGTGATACAACTAGGTATGCCTCAACAATAAATTTGTAAAATCAATGTTTAGGAGCTCTTTTTTGAACAAACGGATTTTGGGAGACGAGACTATTTGATTAGGTAAGGAGTTCCAGATTTTTCGGTATCTTTGCGAAAAATCGTTGAGGTGAGCATTGGAACGGACAACTGGCAACGTAAGTTTACGACTGTTAACTGATCGGGTAATGCCTTGACTAAAAATGAAAAATTCATTAGCATCAATACAAGATAAACCATTAATAATTTGATACATGAGACATAGACATATGTGAAGACGACGAAGTTCTAAAGAAGGCAGGTTAAGAAGCTTTAGGCGTTCAAGATAAGATAAATTGCTATTAAAATCAAAAAGACGTTCAGTAAATTTGCGCTGGACATTTTCAAGACGATTTATATCATTTGCATAATATGGATTCCATACAGAAACAGCATACTCAAGCATAGGTCTTACATAAGTAGTATAGGCCCTAACTTATCACGAGAAAGAAAAGCTTTGTGTATTAGAAAACAACGAGAACATTTTTTAATTATGTGATTTAAATGTTCCTTACAATTGAGATTGTGGGAAATATAAACACCTAGATCACGAACGGAACTAATGTCATTTGGAATATTTATATTATTCAAAGAATAAAGCTTTTTGGATTATTTATACCAAGATGTAAAACTGCACATTTTTCCGAAGCAACAGGAAGTTGCCAATTTATAGACCAAATATAAATATTGTCCAGATCTTTTTGTATTAAATGATTATCAGAAGATGGACCAAAGATTTTGACATCATCGGCAAAGAGGTAAATTTTACTGTATTTAATCAAGTTACATAGGTCATTTACATAGATCAAGAATAAAGTAGGACTAATACAACTACCTTGGGGGACACCACTGCCAACAGGCATGAAGTCAGAAAAAACTCCGTTAATACAAACACGCTAAAATCGACTATGTAAAAAGGATTTGAGCCAATTAAAAAGTAGACCTTTTATTACATATTTAGAGAGCTTATATAAAAGCTTAGAAAAGGGAATTTAATCAAAAGCTTTAGAAAAGTCGATGTAAGCAACATCGACAGGAGTTCTATTACTCAAAGACACCGTCCAACTGTGTTTACATTTAAGTAGTTGTAATTCACAAGACTTATCAGATAAGAGTCTGTTTGTAGTGAGAAAATCGACAATTTTTGAATTTATCAAATTTTCCATGATTTTACTTGATGAGCAGCAAATAGAAATCGGCCTGTAATTTCTCACTAAAGCTGCGTCACCTTTTTTAAAGACTGAGGTTACATTTGCCAATTTCCATAAATTGGGGATAGTGCTAGTCAAAAATGAAACATTAAAAGATACTAGCTAAAGGCTCAGCAAGATAATTTGGAAGTTTTTTCGAGAAAAAATGACAGAGTCCATCGGGACCAATAGAAAAAGAACCTTTTATTTGATTTAAAACCAGTTGCACGTTCCAAGCGTCAAAATGAATGGTTTGCAATGCAAAACCAGTCATCGAATCTAGAAAAGGAAGATGATTATTTTCAACAGAAAAAACAGAAGAAAAGTAGTTATTAAACAAATTTACCTTTTCTAAAGGATCAGAAACGATTTTGTGGTCATGAAAAAGAGGTGGAAAAGAGCGATGATTATTCAACCGATTATTGACAAATTTATAAAATGATTTCAAACTTTTGTCAAAAAGAAGATTAATTTCTTCGGAAGCAGAAAAATTTTTAATTTCAAAAATCCAATTTTTTACAAAAAGATTTATATTTGATTTTTGTATCGGTGGAGTGATAAAGTTTATGTTTCTTCCAAAGCATACGTTTTTTAGTTATCATTCTTTTAATTAGTTTGGGATATTTACGTTTCATGGGCTTGGGGTGATTTAATGGGACAAATGCATAAATTAAAGAGTGAAGCACTCCAAACGACCCTAGATATTTCTAGCGATGAAAATGAACAAGAAGAAAATGATTCTTAACGTTGCCATTTATTCTACTGAATAAAATTGAAATTGTTCACTTTTGTTATTTTTCCTGAATAATTGGTTAGGCAACTCATGCCTCTTCTTTAATTTAGTGGTTTTTAATCATAATCAAGCATTTAAACACTTATACTCACGACTAAGATATAAAAACCAAAATTTAACCATTAAAAAACCATAAAAAACCATTAAAAAACCATAAAAAATAAAAACCAAAATATCGGAAATCCTCAAACTTTGGTTTTTTCCAACCCTGGTACAAAGACGGTTCCAATCTTTGTACATCGGGAAAAATTTTTGCCGAATGCTAAAAAAATCGTGTCTTAGATGCACGATTTACTGCTAGATTTCTTGTATTTATAGCATTTGATGCGATCAAAGGCTTTCCATCTGTTTTTTCAACTTTTATGTTACTGATACCTGCTTGAAATCGCATAAAAACGCTATTTTTTGAAATTTGCAAAATGGATGTATTATGGATCAGGGATGGAAAAAACCCAGATTTGAAAATTTCGAATTTTGGGTTTTTGGGTTTTTTCTGGGTTTTTTTGGGTTTTTTAGGTTTTTAAGGGTTTTTTATGGGTTTTTTAAATAAAAATTCTAGCTCGAGCTGTAGGTAGTAGCTGAGAATACTTTAACAGCTTCAAACACAAAACAAAACAAGTAAACAACAACTTTATTCAGCTAATACACAAATTTCAACAACAAAATTGGTCATTCACAAGCACAATATCTGCTGTGTGAACAGAATGAAAAATTGGGCAGAGCAATTTTTAAATATTAATATTAAAATTTCTTTATAAATTCTGCTCTGCTTCAAGAAAAAAACAAAAAAATTTGCCATATTAGTAGGAAAATCCATGCCACATTGCCACATAGCCTTTATTGGGCGGCTTTTCTCATTTGAAAAATATATACTATAGGAGAAAAACAGCCAACAGGAAGGAGGAGAGGATGAGAATGGATGGACACTTAACCTCGTGCATCGCAAGCAATTGTAAAAGGAACAACCATGATACAAAAAACATTGACAATACACAGTATTTAATTCCATTACAAATAAATTCTTAACCTGTGGATAAAAAACCCAAAACCCAACGATTTCTTGCACCCAAAAAACCCACAAAAAACCCCAAAAAACCAAGTTCAAAAAACCCAGCCTTGCCAACCCTGTTATGGATGTATTCACATGCCTGCGGATTCGTGTTCAAAAACTTGAATTACGGCGCTTGCATAGGTATTTGTTTGTGCAAGACGTATCAAATTATTTTTCAAAATTAAAGCATTAAAGCTGATGGTCGTTTAGCATTTAATATTCAGGTTACCCGCAGCTTGAATCGGTTTTAAATATATAAATACTAGGTAAGGTCGTTCGGAAGCAAAGACGTTCTTCACCTTTTCCAAAGCAAGTTTTTCATAACAATATTCCATCCCATTAATCATTTGATCGAACTTTAACGATTGTCACGACCTAAAGTACATTCACTAACACGAATACGAATGATTTATTCTTGAGACCAGTGTTGCCAACTCTGAAAAGACCAACCGGACATACCAACATTCAAAACCGGACAAAGAGCACAGTTTAATTCCGGACAAAACCGGACAAACAATGTATACATTTGATAAATAACAAAGCGGCTAAAATTTATTCAAATCAACTATTGCACTTAAATATCTACCACATTGAACGCATTTTGCGTATTAAACAAGGCTTCATCAGAAAGTTATAACGATTCATTAAGGCACACGATATCATCATCAAAAATGCTACGACCGTACATTTTAGTGTTAAACAATTTAGCATTGGATCGGTAACAGTGAAGGTGCAACAATTCTCGCCCTTCCAACAGAGTAAAAAACGAACACGTAATAAAGCATCAGTAGTTTTGACATCTAAGCGATTTCGTAGTTTGGTCTTCAGCAAACTTAATACAGAAATACCCCATTAAACGCTAGCATTAGAAAAGGGAAGACTTAAAGCAGACAATGCAAATGAGGCTTTAAAACTAATGGCTTTAATGTGCTTGGCCGTTTTAACATGATTAAGCAGAGCATCGTGTTTGGGGGGGTAGATTAGCAGAACATAATTTACAGTGAGCAGAACCGATTGAGCCTTCTACTAGCCACGATTTGAAATTTGGTTCCCGAACACCGTTTTTTCCCAGCGATTTGGTTGACATTATAGACCAGGCCCAAAATTTTTTCCCACTCTTTCCAACCTTTTTTCACGTTTTTTTAAGAGGTCTAAAAATGTTTAAAACAGACCCCCTGTATTAAAAAATCAGTGTTTTTTAAGTGGAAAATCCTATGTGCTCATGTAATAGCGGTGTTTGATGTACTTTTTGTATAAAAATTTGGCTAAACTTTACTTCATGGTGTGAACGGAAAATTTGCATATGTATGTATAAAGGAACAATATTGGTTGAAATGAGGAGGACATACAAAAAGAAAGTGCGGAAAAGAAATTTCATGGAAAACGGACCAATATTGGTGAAGATAGCGTTACGGTACTTTACTTTGTCATAAATGCACCCAGATGGCAGGCAATGTAAGCGAGAATATAATTGTGGATCTGGGGTGTTTTAAAAACTAGGGCAACAGGAAAAGTCTGTGGCGATGTGAGCAAAAAGGATTGAACAAGTTATTCCGGATATAGCTACATTAAAGTGGGTATTTTACTGTTTACCAAAATGTTCCGAATTTGGATTAAAAACATATTTATCTGACATTTTCAAGGTCGCTGATCACGAAGAAATAACCTTTATTGCGCAAAAAAATTTTTGTTTGAAAATTTTTAAATTTGAAAAAACAATTTTTTGCATATTTTTTCTGTCATTTTACTTGATAAGATATGTGAAAATTCAAGTTTCTGCTTAGATAACGGTTAGGCTTAGGCTTTGGGCTGCTTAGGTCGAGGTCACTCCCGCTTAGATCGAGGTGTAGATGCTTAGGTCAATGTATAGATGCTCAGGTTGATATATAGATGCTTAGGTCGACCTAAATTGGGTACGTTATTCTGCATTCCACTGTTTGAATCTTCAAATGGTTGGAACTTTGAAATAATCCAAAAATGCTGTTTACATCGCATTTGAGTAGAAATCTTTGGCTAAAGTTAAGAATATGGCACTTTTAGAAAAGGAGAAAAACGAATATGGAATGCCAAAATTTTTGTGCCAAACTGGTAGAAAATGATAAATTGAAGCGCGGAAAAAAGATTTGGTGAAAATCTGAGCCATACTTGCAAAGTTGCAGGCAACTGTCGATTTGAGTTTTGGGTGGGACGATTAGACGACTCGATCCAAGGACTTACTCATTTGTCAGAAATGAATAATATGGGCTGAAATTATGGAAGGAAGCATAGCAATGAAAGAGAAAAAAGAAAAAGGCGCGGAAAGCTGTTTGAAATTTTAAAATAACTTTAGAAAAATTTCATTTTTTTGCATGTTTTTTCAGTTTTACTTGATAAGATATAGGAAAATCTAAGTTTTTGCTTCTAATATGCTTAGGCTTAGGCTTAGTATATCCTAAAAGGTGTTTCAAGCTGCTTAGGACGAGGTACGCTCCCGCTCAGGTCAATGTATAGATGCTTAGGTCGATGTATAGATGCTTAGGTCGATGTATAGATGCTTAGGTCGATGTGTAGATGCTTAGGTAGATGTATAAATGCTTAGGTCGATGTATAGATGCTTAGGTCGATGTGTAGATGCTTAGGTAGATGTATAAATGCTTAGGTCGATGTATAGATGCTTATATCAACGTAAATTGGGTATCTACATGTGATTCTGCATTCAGCTGTTTGAATCTTCAAATACTTAGGCAGTGATCGGACCGAGGCCTCGGCCTCGGCCTCGGCCTCGGCCTCGGCAAGCCTCGGCGTTTTTTGGAGCCTCGGCCTCGGCGCCGAGGCGAAGCTGAAAAGTGCCGAGGTGCCGAGGGTTAAAAATCAAATTTGAATAAGTTTAATATATCACTGTTAAATATTAACTATTTAGAATGCATCTGCAGTACACAGGCTGTTTCTTACCTATTGGCTTTTCTTATGGTTTTAGGCGCATACCCAGTTACACCAAGTTACATACAGCAAAGTGCCAATTGATATTCATATGATGACTAAGTTTTACTTCTCATGCTCGCTACATGGATCGGAAAGTATAGTGCAAGAGAAAATAATTGTAATATTAAACACTTTATCTAACTAAAATAAATGTTTATATGTTTATTGTTGTTAGCCAGAATTCTGATTTTAATCTGATGAAGCAGATAATTCATCATCAAAATCTAGATCATCTGAATCAGAGTAAGCCTCATCCATTTCGCCTTGTTGTGCTATCGCGTCATCGTCGTCGTCATCGTTTATCAGATTCTTTAAAGTCACACTATTATAACCAACTGCTTTGAGAGTATGCTTTACAAAAAGGAGTTTTTGAACATTTGTCTGTCATTCATTCACCACAGCTTTTCTATTCTTTCACCGCATTGTCGTGAATTATTTTTATTTTAGAGGTTTTGTGTGTCAGTATCACTGATTAAGTATCCTACCGACCTTCCTGCATAACATATAGTTCCTATTTTAACCCTAACGTAGTGCTCAGGCTCGTATACAGGGGGATTGGGGGAAAGTACCCCTTTCGAAATGAAATGTGAGAATAATCAGCGAAAGACTTTTCGCGCTTCGCGATCGAATTTCACAATGATAATTTGTACAACCAAAAGCGTCTTTTCGCTACATGGATCAGAAAGTACAGTCGCTACATGCAGAGGCGGATTTAAGGGAGCGGCCGCTCCCATTGGCCAGTATATTTGGCGAGATAACGAATGGATATGCAATTTGCAATGATTTTTAGCCGTCAGTGACTATAATTTCTCAAATTTTTCCGGCGCTATGCGCCGGATGATACCTATTAATGACATTTATTTACTTTCTTGGCGACCTGGGCCCGGTTTCACTATAAGTTTACGACTCCTAAGAGTCCTACGAGTTCTGTTTTACGGGAAAATCGAGTTTCACCATCTTTTTACGGGTTACGAATTACGACTACGAGTTATGAGTGACGAGCAACGGGTTAAGAGTTCGTATTATGAGGGTTTCACCAGGGTTTCAGTAGGACTCATAAAAACTCATTTTTTACGAGTACTTTTTTGGACCTTTTTACGAGTACTCGTAATAAAATGTATATCTTTTTTGTTGAGTATGACATTCTTCGTTAGTCTGTCTCTGTTTTAAACAGCATAATTATGAAATTAATTGCAGATTTCATGCCACTCAATAGAAAAACATAGAAAGTGTTAAGAAATAATTGGGATTTAGTCAACAAGAATTAATAAGCTTCTCAGCAAATTTATAACTTTAAATAAAAATGAAAATAATAATACAGTTATAATAATAATGACGATAATAACAATAATAACAATTATAATTATAATAATACTAATAATAAGAATATTACTAATACTAATAATAATAATTATTAATATTATTATACTAATACTAATAATAATAAAAATAATAAATTATTATTATTATTATTGTTATTATTATTATTATTATTACTATTATAATTTTATAAACAAAATCAATAAAATCAGATTCAGAGACGTTATGAAGCTAAAAGTATAACAAAGCGTATTATTTCAATTTTCAAATTTAAGAAATCATTCTTAGTTGTCATTAATACGTACATAAAATATGCAGTCGGCTCTTTTTTGAAGGAAGTGCGATGGAATTCTAATTTTCAGAAATCTAATCAAAAATGTCTGATTTCCGCAATTCATGAAAAAATGTCTAAGTGATTGTAATATTTTTCATAAAAAAAAGCTGCGAACATTACTAACAAGGGCTAAAGAAATAAATTTCGAATCACTACTCAAGAATGCAGCTTAAGAAGCGAATTTTATGGGATTTCTCTAAAACATTTTTTGAAAAATATATTATTTTTTAATGCTAATCTTCTTACCCTTACATGTGCTGTCAGTATATGTTTTATTTAGGTGTGTGCACGAAAGTGAAATGAGAAAAAACAAACCAGAAAACTATTAAACGCACTAGTCTGCCACTTCTTTACGAGTCCTACGGACCTCTTTTTGATCCGTGATAATATTACAAAATTTACGAATCTTTTCACTCGTAACATTCGATCGTAATATCTGGTGAAACCGGCCAGCCGTTATTCGTGAAAAGACACTCGTAAAAAGTACTCGTAGAACTCGAAACTCGTAGCCCGTGGCTCGTAAATCTCAGTTTTTGGTGATACGGAAATTTGTGCTTTTCGTAGCCCGTACTCGTGAAACCGTCACCCGTAACTCGTAGCTTTGTGGTGAAACCGGGCCCTGGAAGCCTTTTCTGTTCATGTAGGTTTCAAAACAATTTTAACAGCAGAAACAGCTATTTTTGCATAGTTTTTCTTCTATTTTCAATAAAAAAATTTCGATGTTTCGCATCAAATGCTATAAATACAGGAAATCAAGCAGTAAATCATGCTTCTACACGTCTGTCCGCCTTAATTTTGCAAATTTTTAGGCGCTTCGCGCCAGATTTTTGTTAAAGTCTTAGAAATTTAAGGATTTTTTCGCACAAAATTGTCGAAAATTCTAAAATTTTAAGAAAAATATGACTTCAAAAGTGATTTTATGTAAAAGTATACAATGTAAAACACCGAAAAATGCTATTTCGCGCGTTAAGGGCAAAATTTTGAACCTGTTTTTGACTTTTTTTTGGAAAAGTTTGTATACCGCCCCCCTCCCGCTACTGGATGGATCAGAAAGTACAGTAATTCTCGCATTCGTCTGCTACCATAAAACGTTCAAAAACTCTTTTTTGTAAAGCACAATCTCAAAGTAGTTGGTTATAATAGTGTGACTTTAAAGAATCTGATAAAGGCTGATGGCGACGATAACGCGATAGCACAACAAGGCGAAATAGATGAGGCTACATGACTTTGATATAGATGATCTAGATTTCGATGATGAATTATCTGCTTCACCAGATTGAAATAAAAATTCTGGCTAACACCAATAAACATTTGTTTTAGTTCGATAAAGTGTTAAATATTACGATTATTCTCTAGCTCATGTACATACAAAATATTCTAAGAGTACTATTTATGGGTATAGGTATATAAGCTTGACCCTCGGCATTACCCTCGGCCTCGGCCTCGGCCTCGGCCTCGGCCGAGGCAAAGGATTTTAAGTCGCCTCGGCCGAGGCCGAGGGTCCAAAAAGTACCCTCGGTCCGATCACTGTACTTAGGTCGAGTAGATGCTTGCGTAGGTTGAGAAGAGGCTAATTAACGAAACCATAGCTTTTGTAATATTGATTATAGACGGATGAATATTTTTTAGCGCTTTCTTTCAACGTGTTCTAAGTACTGAGCAAAAAAATCCGCTCTTCTGAAGCTTATTTCATAGTATCCTGAAAGTACCATATTCTTAACTTACTCCAAAATCTTTAACTGGATGTAAACAATGATAAAAATAGCAGAATTACAAAAAAATTTCTTAAAAACTTTGTGCAAAACATTACAAAAAAATGTTCTTTAATCTTGCTTTGCGCGCAGTATAACTTAATTTTTTGTAATCTGCAACCGTTAAAATGGCAGAAAAATATGTTTTTAGTGAAAATTGGAAACTTCTGAAAAACTGCAAAAATTCCTTAAAGTGGCTCAAAATGGTGAATGTCCAAGGATGGTGTTTGAAGTAGGTACCGTAACTCTGTGAATTTTGTATGGATTTGGTTTATTTCTTTTTTCCGCGTCTTTTAGTGACATAAAGTATCATTTTTGTGCAATTGTATGGCAGTTCTGCCGAAATGGCGCAAAATCACTTCACACCATATTCTTCAAAAACTCCAAAAATTTCGCGCTCTACTAGAAATATCACGATCAGTATATGTTATTTCTGTTGAAATTCGAATTTGCTTCCTTCAGTAAAGCATTTTAGCCAATTCTGAAGTCGCTTTTGACAATAAAAACTATAATCTATCAGATGGCGCGAAACGCCAGAAAATTCTGAAATTTTAGCTCTCTAAAACGCATTTTTGCATTACAAAAAATATCCAAATCCGTACAGAAGATAAGGATTTTCAATCATAGCGTAATTCTAGATCAGGTTGTCGATAAAAATGCTGCAATTGGCGTGGCGCGGCTTAAAGATTAATATCAAGCCCCCACCGTTTTTTTTTGTACAAAAAACTTTGATTTTTTGTACAATCGAAAATCGGCCAAAAACTGCCTATACTTTTTGAACAAAGATGTACAAAGATGGCTCAAAAATCTTTGTACCAGCCTCAAAATCTTTGTCCCGTACAAAAATAAAAAAACAGTGATAACAAGTAAGATTTGAATCAATTCGGCGCAAAGCGCCCAAAAATTTTCAACTTTTACCTCTCTTAGACGCATTTTTGCATTTTAAAACCGGACAAAAGCGGACCAACAGCTTAAAAAACCGGACATCGAAAACCGGACATGACTGTCGACCGGACAAAACCGGACATCAAGCCTGAAAAGCGGACATAAATGTCCGGTTTCCGGCCAAGTTGGCAACCCTGTTTGAGACTAATCCAGCTGGAGACAATACCTACAGTAATTATTATCTTTTTAGTAATACCATAATCTTAAGATCTTGTTAAGTAGAAGTTGGGTATCTTTTGTCTTCGTACCACACACAGTAGAAGCTGTACATGGAAACAAAAGATAGGAATAACTACAATATCTTTTTTATTTACAATTCGCTTCAGAATGTTCATTGATGTACCGACAGCTTGCGATAAGTCTGGATTAACAGCGCAATGACAAAAAATTGCTGCTTAAAAGCAGAAAACTGTTAAAGATACTGAAAGTATAGTCTGTTTCACACAACTTCGTTCATAAATTTTAAAACTGTCTCTGACAATAAGCTGACAGATTGCGATTATAGCATTGATCTGATATATAATTATCGTAACCCTCGGCTTATTGTCGGGATAATTCTTAGAATTTGTGCACGAAGTTATGTGAAACAGACTATAGTTATAAACTTCAGAACTGCAGCTGATCATAGCCACGCATTGTTTTTAACCCAATAGAATCATAAAGAAAATTAAAGTACAGGTCCTTGCGTCTGCCTCGAAGCGACTTTTGAAAATACTCATCTAAGTTCTGAAAATTAGTTTTTACGCACAAAGATTCGTGAATTAGACTATGTTTATTTCTAGAACTAATTTTTTAAACATGCGTTAAAAGTGACTTGTTGTGCGCAATGCTTCAAAACAAATTGTTACTGTACTTTCCATTTTAGCGACTTCATCCATATTTCAACTGAACTTCGTACAAATAAAATTTTTAACTGGAAAACCCATCTAAACGGGCGGAGCCGTTAAATAACGTGTTTTTGGGCTTTTCACATCATCCTGCG
This sequence comes from Mermis nigrescens, assembly GCA_036768485.1. Classification (NCBI taxonomy): domain Eukaryota; kingdom Metazoa; phylum Nematoda; class Enoplea; order Mermithida; family Mermithidae; genus Mermis; species Mermis nigrescens. The sequence continues at coordinate 152,119 of JAVLUZ010000369.1, read as the reverse complement.
ACCTACAATACCGGCATTGGTGTAGCGCAATTTATTTGCCTGTGTGTACTGTCCAGTCCAGTCCTGGACATTTCGCTTTTTACAATATGCTATTTTCCTTGCGACTTTGTTTTATCCTTGTGTTTTTTTCCGAATAAAGTATTGGTATATTAGTATTAGCTGGTTCACATATGTATCAAGATAACGACGTTATAAGGTAGGGAAAAGGTCAAATCCGGAACCGGACTCAGGACAAATGGTTGAAATCAGGACAATGAAAAGATCAGGTCAATGTATTAGATATGTAGGGTCCGCCGACTGGCCGGGACCGGACAAATCGGTTAGTTAAAATCCGGACAATTAATCAGGACAATGACAGAATCGGGGCAACGTATTAGGCATTAGTGTAGCTGGTTCACATATGTATTAAGATAGCCACATTATAGGTATGTATACAGCAAGTAGTATCCGGTGAAAGCTGCCACCTAACTGGTTTGATTTGAGTCAAGTCGAAAACAAATAAGGCAGTCATCAGATTTTTCCAGTAGATTCATGTGACTGACCAAAATGTTGGTGCCAGCGTTTAAAATAAGCCTAAGTAATGGGATGCAACTCGCGTCGCTCGCTTCGCTCGCTCCGCTCGTCGCATACCATCACTCAGGCTTATTTTAAACGCTGGCACCAACATTTTGGTCAGTCCATGATACTAAGCCTAAGCCTAATCGCTGGTAAACCAGCAAAACATCACGAATACCTTGCAATCTTTATCGAAATTAACCAGCGTTAGTCGATTGGTTATGGTTATGGACTTTAGAGCAAGGGGTCCATGTTTCGAATCCGACTGCCAGCAACTTTCTCTCGTTTCCTCAGATGCTATCGACCGCACACACACGCCCTTATAATATGACTATGTTAATACATATGTGAACCAGCTACACGAATGCCACGTATTAGATATGTAGGGTCGGACTGGCCGGGACGGGAGAAAATGGATGAAATCCGGACAATCGATCAGGACAATGACAAAATCAGGAAAATGCATTACATATGTAAGTCAGACTCGCCGGGATGGGACAGATTGGGTAAAATCCGGACAATCAATCAGGACAATGACAAAATCAATACAATGGGAGTGGGGTAGTTCCGGAACTAGGCGAGGGTGCCCAAAGGGGAGCCTGATGGGGGTTCACAACCGCCACCAAGGTCCATGAGCGCCACCGAGGTTCACAAGCGCCACCGGGGGTCACAAGCGCCACTGGGGTTCACAAGTGCCACCGAGGCCCATGAGCGCTGTCAGCAAAAAACGAAGTCAAGCACATATGTTAAGCAAACTATACTAATATTTTATGTGGAAGCATTAATATGTATTGAAAGGTACATCTAAAGGTAACGTGTCGAAGTAGGTATATATTTTTGTCACTTTATATTTTACATTGAATGCATATCAATGCGTTTAATATATATATAAATTAGTGCTGAGAAAACGAGAATTCAGAAGTGAAATTAATATTCTAGGATTAATTTTAGAAAGGCGATGATTGCAAATATTAGTGTACCGAAATCCATAAACGAGAACAAAAGACGAAAAATGGAGAGAAGCCGAGTTAATCTTTTGAAAATGTAGAAATTTTGCAAAAGTTGGGTCAAAGTCCACGATTTACATACAAAGTATATGAATTTCTAGCAAGGCGTATAGCCAGGAAAGCACGCGTGAAAACGTAGAATAACTAGAAAATACTAGAAATAACTTTAAAACACTCAGCTAGGAAGCGCTGCCTGTGAATATAATCGACCCAAAAAACGTTCCAAATTCTAACCGTGTAAATAAATTGTGTTCTATTTTGTCCAATTCGTACAGTGTATGTAACAAAATTGCTGATTTGCATTTGCTTTTGAGTTCTTACACTTATGATTTGATTTTAATTACTGAAACATGGCTGACTGATACTTTTAGTGATTCTTTGTTAGTTGCAAATTTTGGTTATTCAGTTTTTTGAAACGATCGTGAAAAAAGAGCAGGTGAGGTGGAGGGGTCTGTATTATCTTAAAAAAAAATTTGTCTTTGAGATTAGTTAATACTTTCTCAATTAATTGTACTGCTAAAATTATTGCCTGCGATCTTGGTTCGATTACATAAAGGTTTATTTTGTGCTAAAGACCTAATTATTCTCTACACGACAAACAAAATCAAGATTTTTTAAATCTTTTAAATATATTGCTTGATTGTAGTAAAACCCTTATTGTTTTAGGTGATTTTAATCTGCCGGATAATAAATGGAATAAAACTGATGTATTATCTGAAAATAGTATGTCTTCCAATTTTTTCGGAACCGTTTATAGTTATGAATTATATCAACATGTATATACATCACCCTACCTTGGGTCAAAATATTCTAGATTTAATATTTACATCTGATAAATCATTGATCATTGATTGCAAAACAAGACCTCCTTTTGCTACAAGTGATCATGATTCTGTTATTTTCAACATTTTACTACCGTTTGAAGTCAGGCGACAAGTAGCTTTGAAACGTAATTTTGCAAAAGCTGATTATGAATCTATGTTTACTTTTCTTGCCAACATTAATTGGCCATGTATCTTTTCTACTTGTGTGGCAAAAGACGATTTTTATAATCGTTTTTTATCGGTGATGAAAATCTTTTAGATTCTTTGGTTCCGTTTTCCAAACCTTGTAGAGTTAATAAATATCCCAAAAATATAAGACGACTGTTGTCAAAGAAATTAAAATTCTGGAGAAAATCTAAATTTGATCCTATGTTCAGGATTATTTACTCTAAATACAGTAGACTTGTAAGGAAAGCTTTAAAGGAATATTATTGTGCACAGGAACGTAAACTGTGAAAAAAGGATCCGATCTTAAGCATTTTTATCGTTTTATTAATACTAAGAAAAATCCGTCAAACAATATGCCCGACATAGTTATTGACAACTCTATTATTAACTCAGACTTGCAAAAAGCAAATGTTTTCAATGAATTCTTTGCATCTGTGTATGAATACCACAAACTTAAGTTACAAAGATATACTTGATGTTAAGGTAGATTTTAGTTTTGAATCTGTACTAAATTCCATTCAAAATCCTAACTTTTACTATTGGGCCTGATGGTATTTGTTCATATTTTATCAAAAGATTATGTCCATCTCTTGCTGAGCCACTTAGTTCTATTTTCGAAGTTTCTTATAGAAGTGGTGAAGTCCCTTCTTGTTGGAAAGATGCGATTGTAATACCTATTTTTAAGAAGGGTGATTATTCTTCAGTTGAAAATTACCGTCCAATATCTCTTTGTTGCGTCACTTGTAAAATTATGGAGTATATTATAAACAGAGATTTAATTGCTTCTTTAAGGTCGAAAGCTAATTTATTTTCACGGCAGTTTGGTTTTCAGAAGGGAAAGTCATGTGAAATTCAGCTTTTGAAATGTACAAACACGTGGGTTAAATCACTTGACGCATCTATTCCTATGGATGTTTTTTATGTCGATTTTAGTAAAGCCTTCGACTCTGTCGTTCATTCTAAATTGATAGAGAAGTTGAAGCATTATGGGATAAATGGAATGCTATTAAAATGGTTAACTTATTTTTTGACAAATCGTACACAAAAGGTCAAAATTTTTGACGCTTTTTTTGATCGGAAACCAGTTATTAGTGGCGTACCTCAAGGTAGCATTTTAGGACCCTCTTTATTTCTGTTGTTTGTAAACAATTTTGTTCAAACTGTTGAGCATATTGAAGTCTTTTTCTTTGCTGATGATTTAAAGCTCTTTAATTTTTCTCAAAATTATATTTTTTTGCAAAAAGATTTAGATAAGCTGGTTTCCTGGTCTGAAGAAAATCAGTTAAGTATATCTCTCTCTAAATGTTCTGTGTTATATCTAGGGTACGCTAATCATAAAGTTACATATCACCTAAACCATTTTTTTGTTATCTGACGCAGGTTGCTCAATTCGAGATTTAGGTGTTTCCTTACCAACAAACTTATCATCTAGTTGTCATTGTACTAATATATTAGCAGAAGCTTTGAAAATGAGTGCTTTAATTTTCAAGTGTTTTGAATCACGTGATATAAAAATGTTGGTTCTTGCTTTTAAGAATTGTATTCGGCCTACAGTAGAGTATGCTCCAACTGTCTGGAGCCCCCATTTGCTTTCTGATATCAACAGGGTTGAACGGATACAGCAAAAATTTCATGAAAGGTTAATTGGATATATGGGACTTTCTTATGATGAAAGGCTTAAAGCCTTAAATTTAGAGAAGCTTGAACTCCGTAGAATTTATTTTGATTTAATTGTTACGTATAATATTATTCACAATAATCTCTAACCTTCTGAAGATTTTTATAAGTTTTATGGTCATTCGCGTACTAGGAATGCATTTGCAAATCTGATCTATTTAGAAAAATTTCGACTCGATTGTAAAAAGTATTGTTTTGCTACTAGATCAGATAGAATTCGGAACGATCTTCCACAATATATTCGAAGTTCTCCAAATGTTGAGATATTTAAGAGATATTTTGAAAAAGGTTGATTTCGGGAATTTTTAGATGGGGCACACGTGAGCGCAATCTATTTGCCTGTGTGTCCAGGACATTTTGCATTACACTATGCTATTTTATTTTCCTTGCGACTCTGTTTTACCCTTGTGTTTTTTCCGAATAAAGTATTAGTGTTAGTATATTAGTCATGAGTGTAAGTTAATAAAGCGGTCATGAACAAAAGCGCGCCTCAGCCGACTTAGGAAGGCTGAAAACCGCCGATATAGCATGGTAAACAAAACGGCGGCACAAATTGATAAAGGTCAAAAGGTCAACCCATCTCATATGTAAATTACATGGTAAGATTACACAAAACATACAAATTCTATAAGAAAATTGAATAAATATAATGCTTTCCGAAAAGACAACATTGCTCCAAAACTAATCCTACTTGAGGTAATGGACAGCTCCGAAAAAGCTTTAAAAGCGGCCAGACAAGAGCATCGAGTTAGTGTTTTTCGGAGAGCCTTTTTTCGAACGGTCGAGGTATTTTTCTAATGTGCAGTTGTGTATGCTTTTAGTCGTCATCAACAAAACCCTGTAGTAAGTAGATACATGTAGTTTAATTTATTTAAAATAAACGGGAAAATGTAAAAAGATTGTTGTTAGTACTGACAGGTGAGTTAAAGGAATTTAGAGCCTAAGTGAGAGCGCCACTGGGGTTCATAAGCGCCACCGGGGTTCACAAGTGCCACTGGACTTCACAACCGTAACCTAGGGCCATGAGCGCCACTGATGTTGTCCTGATTTTGTCATTGTCCTGATTGATTGTCCGGATTTAACCCAATTTGTCCGGTCCCGGCTAGTCCGACCCTACATATCTAATACATTGTCCTGATCTATTCACTGTCCTGATTGATTATCCAGATTTTACCCATTTGTCCTGAGTCCGGTTCCGGATTTTACCCAATTTGTCCGGTCCCGGCCAGTCCGACCCTACATATCTAATACATTGTCCTGATCTATTCATCGTCCTGATTGATTATCCAGATTTTACCTATTTGTCCTGAGTCCGGTTCCGGATTTTACCCACACCCTTATAAGTACGTATACAGCAAGTAGTATTCGGTGAAAGCTGCCACCTAAGTGGTTCGAAGTGAGTCAAGTCGAAAAGAAATAAGGCAGTGCTCGGATTGCTCTGCACAGATTTCAGTTTTGCGCAGATTTTTTGCAGAAAATGAGATTTATTCAAAAGGGTGTCCATTGGAACCATATTTAAGGCTTGATAGCGAAATTTACTAAGTGTGCAGCTCGAGTGGTTGTCAACGTCTTTTTAAATTCATCCTCTGGTCCCTCCTTATGTTTTGAAAAATTGTGGTCGTGTCGTGCCTCCCCCACGGAAACAAAATCCTGACTTTCGAAGCGCCTCGCTCCGAAAGTTTCGATTTTCCGTCGCGAATGAGCATCATTCAAGCATATTGCACAGTTCTTGAACATGTCAAAATTTTCCGTAGGGGTAATTTCCAATCCTTCCCCTCACTTGCTACGCCAGTGCCTACAACCTGGAAGCAGTTTAAATTGACTTTGAATTGAAATGCGAATTTCCCATTTTGGCCATATTCTGAGGTTTAGCCCGAAACGCTGTTTTTCCCGGCTAGGTCAACCAGTCGATTTGTAATCTGAAAAAACCACCCTTTTTCCATAACCAAAAGGAGATGACTTATGATATTATACTGGCGAACAAACTAAGGCGGAGGATTACAACCATACGGGGGCAGCACCGAAATTCTGGGGGGTGCAAAATTTTTCAAAGGTAAAAAATGGCCTTAAAAATGGTGGTATGGCGAGAAAAACACCATTTCTGAACGTTTCTCATCGAGTACTATCCATTGGCATCAAAAAATTGCGAAAAAAAGAAAAAAAATCGAAAATTGAATTCTAGGGGGTATTTTGGTTTCTGGGGGGGTGTATTTTGTTTTATCGGGGGGGAGTGCATACCCCCAAACCCCTCACGCCCAGGTGTGACTACAACTGACCCCTGATCTCTTTCCGGATCATTCAGAATCTTGAGATATAAATTTGTCGAAAACTTCCAAAAAATTGCCGTTTTTATGATTTTTTAAGCATTTTTAGAGTCTGTATTTCTACCCGTATCCATGTTTGCTGGAATCTTTTATGTTTTCACGTTAGACTCCCTTGCAGACTAATGTCAGAAAAAAATTAGTTGTCCTATGTCATCCAAGTAATTACAGTATACCTTCAAAATCAAACTTAAAAACTAGCTGCAACCAAGAAAACCAGCGCTAATTTTTACAAAACTTAGCAGGAATGTGCCTCGTAGCACCTTACATGATGCCTGATATTTATTTTTTAGAAAAAGTGAGAAATACCTTCAAAACTGTCAAAAAAGTTTGATTGTAAAACCACTGTAACCTAAAAAAGATCAATGCTAAGTATAGGTGGCCATGGCAACGAAATGACTTTTATCAAGTTGCACAATTTGGCACTGATTTCTTGCTGATGATGTAGAAGAGACTAACCTAGACTTGTTTTTATCACTTGAAGACTTTATTTGTGAAATGTATAGAACTTTTAATAGAGTTCAGAAAAAATTATTGATTTTTAAATAAATGTGATAAAATGAACAGAAATATCGGAAAAAGTGAATTTTTCAAGAAATATGATAATGCAAGGTCAACTAACTAATTTACGCTGCAAACCACGCACTTCACATAACATTTGGGGGGGGGTTTAGTTCCCATGGTTTTTTTACCTCCCAAATAGAATTTGCTGGTTTTTTTCAATTTTGACTGATCGATTTTGTCTTTAAGACTAAAGGGATCTTTGAAATCAATTAGGTGGCGAAAGATGGAGCATCAACGGAGGCATTGCTCTGATTATATAAGTTCCTAGACTGGGATGCTTGCACATTGAATGTATGCAAAAACATGAAAAGTGGTTTTTTTAGAGGCCATGACTATAATGTTGGGCATTGTTTGGCGCTCTTTCATAATTCCAACAATAGGTTTTGGTCCGCAAATGGCCTGAGGGGGTATGCCTTTCAACAGTTGTGGTATTGAGGATACCCCCATACCCCCTAGTGTGCATGTGTGACAGGTGACATGATCGATCTTGTTGTTGGGTTCATGCATCTATCACTACTCTTCAATCAATACGACGAATCTTTCTTTTAAGTGTTTATTGCTTTTGTGTATAAATACTGAAATCATGGTCGCCTAAGATTGAATTATTGAGTAGAAAACGTATTCCATGCTCGGCATTCCTCGGGTTGCGTTGAGCACAGGCAGTAGCAACAATCCATTTACCGAACGCAATGTGCATTATTCTGACCAAATTGGTTATTGTTGCTGTGGTCGCTTGTACATTGGCCCGCAAAATGGTGTCTTCTACTTGAGTTTCTTCCTCATTTGTGGAACCATGGGATTATTTTTTGGCTTCGAGTAAGATGACCCATCGAGTTATATTTGACCAGATAAATTTCAACCTGAAATCTGAATAATGTTTAAAATTTGATTTTTATGTTTTGAATGATTCATTGATTAATCAAAATATCTAGAACCATCTTTCGCTAGAAATCAGGAATTCTCGGAGTGTTAAAATCACATATAGAGAAATTTTAATATTGCGTCATCTTTTGATGGGCCATTGAGTGAATCAATGCTACTCATATTCTCTTGAGGAGTCACATGTCTATTTATTGTATCGTGCTTTTTGGACATTTGAGCGCTGCGTCTTCTGATTAAACTATTAAAGTTTTTCTTTCGCTTAAGTTTCTTAAGTTGGATGTCGCATTTTTAAGATCAGTCAAGTTGTTTCTCCCGCTGGGACTTAAAGCTTTGATGCATTTTGCAATTGGTCTAGCATAGAGAAAACCGGAACCTTAATACATGTTGGGCTTTCAAATATAGTTTTTTCTTGATATGCATTTCGATCCTATTTTCGTGTTGAATTTTTATGTTGTTATGGTAAAATAGTTAATATTGTTGACATTAGGAAAAAATCGAAAACGCTACTAAATTCTATGTTAAAATGGATAAAGTAAAATGGTTCGACATCATATGATGTCTGGATTCTTTCGGACAGTTCATCCACTATGCTTTCCCGTGTGCATGCATATATGCGGAAGAGTCAAATAAGAGAATCTGTACATACGATTTTTCAGATCATAGCATGGCAATGCCGATTTCATTGTTTGAAAGAATCTAATTTCTTCCGCTCAGCCCAGATCATCATAGGGCCTTTGTTAACCTAATTAAAATGCACCAATTTAAATTCTTCACTATTTTTATATAAAGTATACTATAAATCAATATATTTTGCTTTGGCGGGGACGAAACTATTCGCTCAAACAAGAATTTTTTGTAGTTCGTCCAAATGCTTGCTATGCGAAATTGTTGGCATTTTAGCATATTTTATTATTTTTCGTGAAATTTGAAAACATGTCAATGCTGGAAACATTTCACCACACCTGGGCGTGGGGTTTGGGGGTATGCACCCCTTAGGAACCAAAATACCCCCTTCCAGAAATTGAAATATCCCCCCAGAATTCAATTTTTGAAAATTTTTTTCGTTTCTTTCGCGATTTTTTGATGCCAATGGATAGTGCTTGATGAGAAACGTCGAAAAATTGTGTTTTTATCGCCATACCACCATTTTTAAGGCCATTTTTTGACCTTCAAAAAATCTTGCCACCCCCCAGAATTTTCTTGCTGCCCACGTATGCATTTCACTCGTGTTCATACAGCTGATCTTCAATTTCGTTAACTCTTTACTTCAACCATACATTTAGCTTCGTTTGTGTAATAGAACTGATGGTTTTACGTGTAATAGATTGGTAAGAAAGGGGTGGGTAGGCATAAATGCAAATGGGGTTGAAGAAGGTAATTACTTTTACCCTCCTTACTGAAAGGTCAGAGAAACAGGCACTGTTCGGCGATCTTGAGCTTACAGAACATTTTTGCGTCATTTTTGAGAGCAAAGGTATTTTTCTATAATTCTTAATTTTAAAAGCGATATAATAATGGGCCAAAAATGCTCTTAAATGTATTATCACGCAGAAAAAGCGCGAACACTAAATTTACTGGCCTAGATTTTTGCATAGATGCACAAGATCAGGGTGACCAGGAGGTGAGATCTGGGATTTATATGAAAGAAATTATATTTGTTAGGTAAATCAGGTCTAATTCACTTGAAAATACACTATTTTGGACCGAATCAAACCGACAGTAGGTAGGCACGTAGCTTTCGGATTCTTTAACGAGATAATAATCCCTCTCACCGCTTCCTATGTGCATGCACTGACTTCTCGTATTGTACCCCCTGCTTACCCTGATCTTGTGCATCTATGGGTTGAAGATGGGTATGATATCACGGAACTTTTCTTCAGGCACATAGTCGTGGAGGGATAGGGGAGCTAGCGGACATGCACGGGGGAAGGGTGAAATTTAAAAGTGTCTTTTATGGCTCAGAGATGGTGCGTACTTGTCAAAAATATCGTTTTTCGGCGTTTCTGACGATGCTCTCTCTATCTTTCTAGAGCATAAAAACAAAATTTTTAAAAAATTCAAAAGTCAAACAAATTAAACAAAGTATAATCAAAACATGAGTATATGGCGCGGAGCGACGAAAATTTGACATGTCTGAGCGAATCGCTAGCTAAAAACGCCTTAGAAAGCACATTTTCTACGAATATTGAGGAAATTTTTGGAAACTTTCGAAAAACTGCGAACTCTGGGGGAGGTGTGGTTATATATAATGAACTTCCCCTTGATAATTAATACAGATAATTATATGATGTGATGGTTTTAATAAATGCGTAATCTTGTAGACAAAATCGTATTTTTCCTAAAATAATTTATTATTTCATTTAAAATTAGCATAAGCTGAATTATCTTTCCTTGACTCTTTTTTTAAATGTCTCATGGCTATTCCTTAGAATGGTTTTTCAGTTCATGTCTTAAGAATATGGGGTTGAAGGGGACCGAATTCTTTGCTATTTTTTATCCTAGCGCACCATTTCTGGCCAAGAAAGTTAGCTTATTGCTACCTATTATTGCTGGAATTTTAATGGTAATGGTGCTCAGCTGCCTCATTCGATGCGCCTTCATGGACCCAGGAGTTGTGCCTCGTGCAACAAATGCCGAAAACGCCTATATTGAATACGAAATGAGCCTTGGTACGCGTGTATACACTATATTCTGCGGCCTTTAGAAAAATCAGCTTTTAGCCACAAAACATTTTTCACTTCTTCGCAATGAACCATTGAAAAGCTTTGATACGTGTTAAATACCCGATTTATAGTTTATTATACGGAACCTTACCTTCCAAATTGCTCTGACGGAAAAAAGAATATGGGAATAAACTTTACACCTCCAGGCCAACTCAATTCAGTCTACAGAAACAGGCTTAGGCCGCATAATATACTTCGATTTTTTTCGTTGTTTAAAGGAAGTCTAAGTGTTTAGCACATTCTTATAGCTTTTGCGCATATAGAGAAATTTTTCCTACCCCTCTCTTTTTACATCCTCAACAATGAAAAAGTCCAAGCATATTCACCTTTTTTGCTCCATGGGAGCATTTTTTGCTAGTATTCAAGACAATCTAATCTACTATAAACAGATGAAAAAACCCACGTAAAAGTGCCCGTTCGATCGATTTGAAAATTATTGTAAATATTATCCTAATGTAATACAAACCAGAAATACTGGAGGAAAGTCAAATCAAGAGTTTGCATAAGCAAAGATTAACTGCAACAATTTTCAATTTTTTCTACACTTCATTGCTTCATTTGTAAATGTGGACATTGAAAGAACGATAGCAATGTTACTTAGAAAATTTATTGAATTAAAGTCTACGCCGATTGAATGACCTTTCTAACTTAATTAAAGTAAAATCCTGCATCGACAGAAACAGCAAGCGAAAGCCAGGCATGGCATCAAACACATCAGTGTGTAAAACCAACGCAACGGTGTGTCGGTCGCCAAAAATCGCATGCAATCGAGTGATGCACGAGAAAGCAACAAAAATAAGTCGTCGAGCAAGGCAACATGAACGATTCCGGCCACTATAAACAATCCGGTCGACGCTTCAGCAAATGCAAATAATTCAAAAAAATTTATGAGCTGCTTACATTCCAAAAATGGACAGACATAAATTTGCTCAGATTTTAACATGGAAAAATATTGGAATCACTTTGATAAAGACGGCGCATGAGAATTATTATTATTATAAAGTAATTTGCATATAGTATTTTGAGAAATGTTACCCAAACTTTAAAAACAGTGCATGTTTGTGAATAACAATGATTAAAGTTGAGTTAAAAATTTTCGAAATAAGAAAAACTGATCAAAAAGATATGCAATACGAAGTTTAATATTGGCCTTAGCATACATGTCCATAATTCAAACTTCAAATCTTCACAGCTCAACAACCATTGACTGCAGAAACGTTTGAACGTTAGATTCGTTATTCTGACAATAAGTAGAACATTTAAAAAAAATTTTATCATGTGCAATGCTTTGGGTGTGAAAAGCTTTTCACTTTAAACTTTACACCTGCACTGTTAATTAACAAAATTAATTTTGCAGTGTAACACTTAGGACAGGACACATCTTTAACATAATTAGCGCGTTCCGCCTACTCGTAGAATCTGGCATAATATACTACTTTTTCGCCTTAGACTCTATATATACACTAAAGCTCTTATCACTTTACAACTATTACTTTCTTTGGAAAAGATAAAAAAGACCCTCTTGATTTTTTGATTGCCTACATTTTAAAACCGACCAGACTGAACAGAATGCAAAACTGACTTAGGTTACCTTCTTAACACGCAGACAGTAAAAAACCCGTATATTTTACACTCTCGCGCAACAACCATTGAGTGTAAAGAAATTGTAATGTCAGATTCATGATCTACTAATTATAAGCAACATTTAAAAAAATTTGGCCCTCCGCAAATCATTTGAACTTTCACTTTACACTTAACCGCTCATTACTAACTTAGTATTGAGTGTAAACAAATTTGAAAAAAATGGCAAATTGTATTTTTCTATCTTTACAAAGAAAGCGCACTTTCCAGGTATGTGCCGTTTTTGCTGTGAGGAGGACATAAAATTCGCACTCGCTGTGATAAACTTAAGAAAAAGGGTATCCAAGTATATTATAGGTAGCGCTGTCGCGGTTCCTATGATACGTACGTAATGTTAACCGCGAATTACGAAATCAGGCGAATACGCAACAAAAATTAAATAATATGCAGTAGTTTGTACATATTTATGGGCATCCTCCTTGATGTCCGTCGCGGGAATTGTGTTTAATCTTGCCTGTGTGAATATTGCCCGGGTATCATTTATTAATATAAAAATATTAATAGTGATTCTTATTTGTTGTCTTATTATTTAATAATCCATTTTTCGTAATATGTGCACATTTATTTGTGTGTAGGATGATGCACACACAAACATTGACTGTTTGACATTGAGAAAAACACTTGTTTGGTATTTTTGAACTCGGAAAAATAGCAGCATAGTCTATTTAGTAATAAATATTGCTTCATATTGAAGCTGTCTAAAAATGTGAGGGGTCGAGTCAAAGTCAGAATTTTAGAATCCTAGTATACAGCAATTTCTCTGACTTTGAAAAATATATATCATTATCTGGCTACAGACTGCGTAGGTATATAGCGAATCGCTATATGCCTATGTGATCTGTAGCCAGATAATGCGATATGTTTTTCAATGTCAGAAAAATTGCTATATATACAACTATGATTCTAAAATGACTTTGACCCCCTCACAAAACTTAAAACTTGTGCATCTATGTATGCAGGCCCGTATCCAGGGGCGCGGGGGGCCTGCCTCCCCGAAATGGGAAAATTTTTCTGTTTTTCCAAAGGGTCCCCCAAAGGGAAAAATTGAAAATTGGCGAAGTGAGTCTAGAACACCGCCAAAACAGGTTTTTAGCGTACTTTTGAGCAAGTAAACTTAAATTTTCGGCGCTTCGCGCCGGATTTATTGTTTATGTATAGTTTTGTCTTCTAAACCGCTAAAAATCGTTCAAATTTGAGTTAGACATAGAGAGCATGTCAATTTTTTCCAGCGCTGTGCGCCGTATTAATTGTTCAGCTATAGTTTTTGCCTTCTAGCTCACTCAAAACAGCTCAAATTTGAGGTTTGACATAGGAAACATGAAATTTTTCCGCGCTTCGCGCCGTATTTATTGTTTATATATGTTTTTTGTCTTCTAGACCGCTCAAAACCGCTCAAATTTGAACTTGAAATGCAGAATATGTCAATTTTTTCGGCCCTTGGCGCCGAATTATTCATTATCTGCATTGTTTTTCTCTGTAAAGCACAATGATTAAGTGCAAAGGCAAGAGATAAGAAATAATTCGTCGATTAAGTGATGAGAAATCGGCTTAAATGATAAATTTGCAGTATATCAATATGGAATAGAGTGAAAACTTTTTGGATTTGTTTTTGAAATTTTTCTTCACCATCGTATAGAGCTCGCCGAGATACGCTCAAAACTGCCTTTATTTTCGCCTATCTCCTAATGTTTTTCGAGATATCTGGCCTCAAAAATTTGTATGTATGTATGATGAGATTGCATAAAATATCATATTTTTTTACCTTTTCTTGCTCTTCGTTGTAAGCTTCATTGAATTGAAAAAACACATGTTATTAATGCAAGTTGATTTCTCTGTCTTTCGATTTTATAATTTTAGCTACATATCTAGCGATAATATGATACCCAAAATTTTATACATTTACTCAGGCCCTTATTCAAGGAAGCGGGGGGGCGCCCCTTCCCGAAATGAGAAAAAATTTGCTTCTCCTAAGGGTCCTCCAAGGAAAAAATAGAAAATTGGCGAAGTGCGTCTGAAAGACCGCTAATAGGTTTTAGTGTACGTTTAAGCTAGTAAACTCAAAATTTTCCGGCGCTTCGCGCCGGATTTATTGTTTATGTATAGTTTTGTCCTCTAAACCCCTAAAAATCGCTCAAATTTGAGTTCGACATAGAGACCATGTCAATTTTTTCCGGCGCTGCGCGCCGGATTTATTGTTCAGCTATATTTTTTGCCTTCTAGCTCACTCAAAACAGCTCAAATTTGAGTTATGACAACAAACATGAAATTTATCGCCGCTTCGTGCCGAATCTATTATTTATAAATGTTTTTTATCTTCTAGCCCACTCAAAATCGCTCCAATTTTAGCTTGACATGCAGAATATGTCAAAACATTTTCAGCGCTTCGCGCCAAATCATTCATTATCTGTATTGTTTTTGTCAATACAGCAAATGACTAAATGCAACGGCAAGAGATAAAAAATAATTCGTCGATTAAGCGATGAGAAATCAGCTTAAATGATAAATTTGCAATATGTTATAGAGTGAAAAATATTTTTTGAAATTTTTCTTCATTATCGTATAGAGGTCGCCGAGATTCGCTCGAAACTGCTTTTGTTTTCGCTTATCTCCTAATGGTTCTCAAGATATCTGACTTCAAAAATTTTCGCTTCCCCCCACCCCCCCCCCCGAAATGAAATCCTGGATACGGGCCTGCATATACTCGCATATAAGCATTTTTCTTTGCATGAAAAATTCATAATTAAAGTCTTTCTCGATATTAAACAAAATTGCGATTCTAGTGCTTTCAATCACTTATTATCTTGGTAAATTCAATCAGCAAATTTCCTTTCTTACTTTGTTGCCCATCAATCGAGCGTACCCATTGTTATTGACTAGATAAAAATTTCAAGATAGATGATTTAACTTTTTCAGATTATGCTCTTGAATTGTTATTACATAGCTGTGCAAGTTCTTATTTTTAAAAGACTTACTCGTATGGAGTGTGTCCTTAAAAGAAAAAACGTTTTCTGATTATGCATTATAGTTTTCTATTCTACTAATTAAGCAAAAGTAGGGGAGTGAAAAAGAGTACAAAAATCGAGGAAATCTTTTTATTTAGAAATAAATCAACAAACAGATCCTCTCAGCGGTAAGCAAGTGCCGTCTCAAACGAAAGAAGTATGCATAAATGGTAGAGCGGTCAAGCTAAAATTTTGCGCAACGTGTCGGATATTTAGGCCGCCTAGGTCTTCCCACTGTAGCGTATGTGATAATTGCATACGTAAGTTATTTTAATTAATTGATTGACCGATTGTGTAATTGTAATTAATAGTTAATAAATTTAAAAAAAATATATTCTTATGTTTGTATTGTACCTAATTAATATAGATGGTTATCGTAGGTGCTTAGTATGACCGGTCTGTAGGGGAGTGTCAAAAGATGACCTTTTTTGGATCCAAATGATCTCAAAGACTGGTATGAGTGCTAAAATAGCGTTAAAACTACTTTATTACACAGTTTCGTGTCAATGTAAAGCACTTTTGAAATTTTTTTCTATTTTCATCTATTTTTGTCTTTCATTTTGCCTCATTTTTCGCTGAAAATTTCCAATTTTACCATTCTGGGGAGTCTCTAAACCCTCCTACCCCCCACGTGCATGGCATGTCTGGTGGTTATGTCTATGCTTGTTGCAACTAAGCATATATACAAAGCACCAGACATGTTCTGAACAGGCACTCGCTTGGTCTGAATAAACTGTCGCTTTTAGCAAACTTATATGTACTGTAGATACGTCGTAAAGCAGCCCCGGGGATGGAAGGGCCCCCTTAAATGGAAAATATTTTAATTTTGAACTGGAGTCCCTTAAATAAAAAAATCAAAGAGTCTAGATACGTACTAAAAAGACAGACAAGACTGGTTTCTAGCACACTTTTGATCTTTTTCCAATCTTCGAAGCCCAAGCTTGACTTGAAAATGGCGAATGTGTCAAAATTTTCCTGCGCTTCTCGCCGATTGATTAATTTTCTGTTTAATGTCATTTTGGGAAGCCCTAAAAACAACAGTTTTGAATTTTTCGAGCACGAGCTTGTACTTATTGCGAAATCAGGTATGCAGATAGCTAAATCAATAGCTTTGTTGTATCTCAAATTGAAATCAAGCAACAAGGTTTTCAATTTTTTTAAAACAGGTGTCGTTGAGAAACGCTCAAAAACGCTTTTATTTTCGTGTTCCTCGAATCCAAATCGTTCTCGAGATATGTGACTTCAAAAATTTTGAGCCCTCTTCCAATTAAAATACCCGTTATTTGGCTGATCAGAAAATTGCGTTTAAGTCGTTTAAGGCGAAAAATTTGTTGAAATGTTCTAAAGCAGTACTGTTTTAATGTATTAACTCAAAAGAAACTTTGTTATCTAAATTGTGTAAATGGCTTATTCATCAATTCAGTATTTTGAGATCCGACTTAACGTGATAGAGAGATAGAAAGTACTTTTTGTAACTGCCTGTTTTCTGGACGTTTCTTTGCTGCTTTAGAAAAAACGTGATTTTTATATTTCTCTTGTTTCTCGAATAAAAATTGAAATTTACTCTAAATTGTTTATAGTCAATTTCGATCATCATTGTCCTTGGGTCGGCAATTGCGTAGGACGGCGTAATTATCGTTACTTTTACCAGTTCATCGTCAACTTGTCTATTCTTTGCGTCTTTGTATTCGCTTGCGTGGTGGTGCATTTAATAAAGAGTAAGTTTAATTAGTTCTGAATGTAAAGAGCGTGTAGAGCAAATAGTTTTTCATTTATTTTCAGTAAACTTTGAGAGAGTGTACCTGACGATTATTTGCCGGGAGAATCTGAAAGAGGCCTGCAGTGTTGAGTGCTGAGTAACATGGGAATTCTGGAGGGATTAAACTGTCTTTTTTGGGCCTAAAAATGGTGGATACGTGTCAAAACGTCGTTTTTGGCGTTTCTGACGACGCTCTGTCTTTCTAGAGCATAAAACAAAAAAATTTAAAAAAAATTAGAAAATGTCGAACCAATTGAATAATATAAATGTCAAAACATGAGTAAATAACGCGAAGCGCCGAAAATTCCGTCACTTTCGAGCAAATATGTAGATAGCTAAAAACGCTTAAAAATGCACTTTTTCTCGAATTTCCGGAAAAATTCTCGAAATTTTTGAAAAATCGCCAATTCTCGGACGGAGGGTGCTTAGAAATTTTTGCTGTGGGTTTGAAAATTTTACTGGGGAACAAGCTGAAAAGCCGCAAACCCTCTCTTAAGATCATGTATGCTGCTGAGTGCTGACTATGTGATTTTACATAATATTGTCCTGCTTGTTATGTTGTCTTTACACTAAGATTTAAGTTCAACGTTGTAGGGTTAATTTATTTTGGAGATCATAAACATGGAATAGACTTGAACTAAAAAGGTGCCAGACTTAACGCATCATATATTGGAGAGCCTTTTCTTGCTTATTGGTTTGTTCCTTGCATATTTATTATTATTCGAATTGATAAACGGCGAATAACTCGTACTCTGACTTTAAAAAATTTGTTCTGTAATATGTGTATATGGGTATCAGGCAAGACATTTGATGAATGACATATAAGCCAATATATTTTGGGTCCGTCCCCTCTATTTAGGCTAATCCTGGATACGGGCCTGGAAATAAATTAATAAATAGAACTTTTGTTCGAAAATGTTTCCTTTTTCTTAATTTTTAACCTATTTATATATTTTTTCGAAATTATTTTTCAATTACGAATTTGAATGATATTCTTTCAGCCATTGAACTTACAAGAACGCTGAAATATATTTTTGCCGCGTGTATTATTTCATGTAATGTACGTATGTGTATCGCTATTTCATTTTCTGAAATGCCTGCATAACTTTTTGGTGTTTGCAGTCACAAAAAGTAAAACTTTCGCGGACGCTATTCAGGAGACACCGGCTAGTCTCGTCGTTGGCTTGATATGCTTCTTTAGCGTCTGGTCGGTACTCGGATTAGCCGGTTTTCACACGTATCTGCTTTCTTCGAATCAGACTACGAATGAAGATGTAATCAGCTGTATTCATTCTAGTCCTTTCAAGTGGTTGCATAATTTTTTTAGTTTTCTTACTTTTATTTCAAATTTGATTTTTTTATTTAAATTTTTTAATTAATTCTGAAAAGATGTTACGATTCGATTTTTGATGATCTGAAGCTCAAAAGTCGGTTGAAATAATATCATAAATTTCTTATAAAAATTGCTGTCTTATTGGTTTTTTACGCGACCTAATGTATTATTAAAATAAAAAAATTTAAATTTCCTTTAAAATTTCATTACTGATTGATTTTTCACTGGATTCGGATAAAATCATTGTTGAAAATTTTCCAGACCCTTCGTAATCACGATTCAGTGTTTCACTCGCTGGGCGCTGCGACCTTTAAGAACAATTTAAATTTTACTTGCTTAAATTGCAGTAGAAATAAGCATGCGTGGAGTCTGAGTGAGATGAATACTTAAACGCTCAAACCATATTTTGAAGTTTGACAAAAACTTGTACTTTTCCTTTAAAAGCGAAAATTTCTAAACCGTTTTGATTCCTTCTTGTTCCAGAAACAATTTTAGGCACTTCGTGTAGTTCAGAAGGTACGTGGAATTTTTTTAAAATTTTTCCCGAATTTAGTCGAATATGGTCAATTTTTATACGCTGATCACAAATATGACGTCCTTCCAGTTGTAGACTAGTAATTTTTGAAAAATTCGAATTTTAATTTTTTTCTTGAATTTTTGATTTTTTTACTTTTTTCAAATTTTTGTACTTTAAGGTCAATTTTTGCCGGCTTATTTTTGCGTGGTACCAATATAAATTCGCGAGCAGCATTCGAGTGTTATCTATTCTTAGTCCTACCAAGGAAAGTTTTCCACAAAAATAGGAGAAGGTGAAAATATCAGAAATAAAAAAGAATGAAATTCGAATTTTTAAAAAACTATGTACATACATATGTATATACTGGTCTGTGATCAAAGTGGATGTCATATCCGTTATCACAGTATAAGAATTGACTATTTAACGTCAAATTTCGGAAAAATTGGAATTAATTTTCCCTTACCCCCTGAGCTACACAAGTTCCCAATTCTAAATAAATTACTATACGGTAATCTGCTCAGACTGAAAGCATCGTTGGCTAGATGTAACTACAGACATTTATGGAACTGTTCTGCTATTTTTTCGAAAAAGTTGGATTTCTTCTCCACCCCACTTCCCTCTAGAAATCCTGAATTAACGACTATTCAGAACTTAAACTCAAATTACGCTTCCGTTCAACTATGATTTTAAGTTTTCTATTGCAATTGTCATGTTAATATACATTTTGCACGTGCCTTGCTAAATTACGATTCACTATCTTTTCGTCATCATACCTAACCAACTGTCCATTCAATTTATAGCCGCTTTCTTTTTAGTCTTCCTACAGCCTAGTATACATTTTTCTTTTCAGTCTTCTCCATAACTTCCTTACTGTTTTACTATTTTTGGATAACTTTAGAAACAATAGTTAGCTTATTTGGTCTAAATTTACAATTTTACCAATTGATATTTAAATGCTTTATATTCTCAATTTCCAGGGCTCTTCGCCGGAACCACCCCAAACCAGACATGCAAGTGAAGGGTTTAGAGTCTATAAATATGGGAAAGACTCGCAAAATTAAGGCTAGAAAGAGATGAAAACGGGGGCATCCTTCTGCTATTGAAAATGAATCTAGTTTTTACACTATTTTAGCATTTTATCAGGTTTCGGGGCCGTTCTAGCTCAAAAAGCTTCGTGACTGAGCCTACCTTGTACCTGACTGCCCCCTCTCCCCAACAAATCACGCTATGCATATATGCCCTAGGACCTTCAGCCACATAATAATGGTGTTTGAGGGCATAGCGTCTTCAACCATAGATGCACAAGGCCAGGGAGGGGTATAATTGAAATTTTGGGTTAAGGGAAGGGAACATATAGGATTTTTACCGCAGTAAAGTGACTTTTTGATTATTTTTACGACAAAATCGCTTGAAAATAGAATATTTCTGGCTCAGAATGCTCAATAGTACCTAATTTTTTGCACTCTTTGCACTCTTCAGCGGGAATAATACCCACACCTGGGCGTGGGGGGAGGGGGGTTTAGGGTTATGCACTCCCGAGAAACCGAAATACCTCACCCTCAGAAACCAAAATACCCCTTAGAATTCAATTTTTAAAATGTTTTTGTTTTTTTCACAATTGTTTTGATGACAATGGATAGTGCTTGATGAGAAACATTGAAAAATCGTGTTTTTTCGCCATACCATAATTTTTAAGTCCATGTTTTGACCTTTTAAAAATCTTGCACCCCCAGAATCTTGGTGCTGCCAACGTATGGTAATACCCTCTCTCAACATAGATGCAAGGTCGAGAATGGCATGGGGGCGGGGTAAAATGCTTGAAATCCTAAACAGTAAATTTAACGTTTACAATTTTTTCGCCGTCTGAAGGACAAAAACGTAACTTAAAAAAGTAACCTATAAAAATGAAAAATAACCTATAAATTGCTTTTTCGTGGTAATATCGCATTTTTAAAGTATTTTTAGTCCATTTTGACTGCATTAAATCACTTTGACACTGAAAAATGAAGAAATTGATCAATTTTGGGCGCTTTTTGAGTGAAAAACACATAAAAGTACTGATCCCGTAAAACTTTTGAAATTTTATGCAAAATACGTTCCGTCAGCTCAAAATCGCCTGACAGTACCTACCTGTCTGGCTGACCCTTCCGCGTGAGGTAATACCGCTTGCTTACCCCCTATGTGCATGTACATATGTATGTCTCTCACCCCTCCTTATGTGCGTGTATGTCCTCAACCCTCGATGTGAGTGCGCTTCGCATACTGACATTCCTCTTAGCTGAAGTAATATGAGAGTGGCTAGCATAGGTGGGCGGCACCAAAATTCTGGGGGGTGCAATATTTTTCAAAGGTCAAAAGATAGCCCTTAAAATGGTGGTATTGCGTAAAAACACCATTTTTCGATGTTTCTCATCGAGCACTATCCATTGGCATCAAAAAATTGCGAAAAAAATTCAGAAATTGAATTCTGGGGGTATTTTGTTTTCTCGGGGGTGCATACCATAGGTGGGCAGCATCAAAATTCTGGGGGGTGAAAAACTTCTGGGGGGGGGGTGAAAAAAATTTTTAAAGGTCAAAAAATGGTCTTAAAAGTGGTCGTATGGCAAAAAAACACCATTTTTCGACGTTTCTCATCAAGCTCTATCCAATGGCATCAAAAAATTGCTAAAAAGCAAAAAAAAATTTTTCTGGGGGGGGAGTATTTCAACTTCTGGGGAGGGCGGTGCATTCCCCCAAACCCCCCACGCCCATGTGTGGTGCATACCCCAACCCTCCACGCCCAGGTGTGGTGGCCAGGTGCCTATAACACTAAAATTTTCATAATATACAACAACAACATGAAAATAGTTAATGTTCACCTCCGGTCGGAGCCGGGATTAAGGAAGGCGGTAATCCGGCTTCGATGCATAGGAAAAAATAGCCCCCGATCTACTGCTAGCCCCTAGCATTAATTTTTACTCCTTTTTCGACTGCTTAATAT
This sequence comes from Mermis nigrescens, assembly GCA_036768485.1. Classification (NCBI taxonomy): domain Eukaryota; kingdom Metazoa; phylum Nematoda; class Enoplea; order Mermithida; family Mermithidae; genus Mermis; species Mermis nigrescens. The sequence goes on along the minus strand of JAVLUZ010000369.1, from coordinate 130,166 downwards.
TTTCGAGCCCCAGAATTTTGGCCCTGCCCAGGTCATGATGTAATGGTTTGAGAACTGCTTTTGTAATCGATGCAGATTTTTATACAAATTGCGGTCGAATGTTAATGGTCTAATAAAATGGACTTTGGTTTTTATCACACAATAAGGTTATAAATTTGTCATTTTTTGACCAACTTGAGCCTGATAATATGAGAAATCTTTTGTTGCTTGGACCATGACGCATTACATGTTTTAGATTAAAGGAACATTTTCAAGACGTCAGCAAGACTCACCCAAGCATAATCCGTACAAAACTGACAATGTTTTTAAGACTTGGTTCGTTGCCCTGTTCGGTCCCGAATTTCCATCGTAAGTTGTACACTATTTGAGTCAAGATTATCGAATTCAGGTAGTACATCGAAAAGCGTATGCGATATTTGGATGCGGCTTGCGTTTACGCGTTGCGTTTATTTGAGAATTGAAAGACTAATTCTATCATATGAAACGCTTTATAAGCTATGCTATGCCAAATTTGCATTCTGTCTAAAATATTAGGCGAGAAATCGTTTCGAAGAAAAATGCAGCGTGGATACCTAGAATACATGTAACGGTTCAAAATTTTGAGTGGGGATCCCCGACCATTTTTCGGGGGGAGATAGATAACCTTGAGTTTTTTGGCCAAAAAACGCCTAAAAACTGCCAAAAAAATTCTGTTTTCCGAAAATGGGGGTTGCAAATATTCTGGCTCTGGGGGATGGTGGATGGCTAACTTTGGGTGCGGGATCCCCCTCGCCCTGTTACATGTACGAAACCTTGTGCATGGAATTCAACTTTCAGCGATTTGGCGAAAAGCTACAAAAATGGTTTCTACGCAGCTTACTTACTGTAGCATAATTTTGCATAATAGAACTTCATATGAATATTCATTTCTGTGTACCATATCGTGATTGTTGCTTCAGTTTAAACCGCTTTTGTAATCGATTTACATTGACTAGGATTTTTTATGAGTGGGCGGTCCAAAATTTGTGTTTTCGAGATATGTTTGCCGATGCACAAAAAACGTGCATTTCCTGACGTTTCCGGACATGCTCTATCTGTTAAGTTCATTAAATTCAAAATTTTTTGAAAAATTCCATTTTCTCTCAGCAGGCTATAAAAAATGACGTTTTTTGGCCACATTTGGGCCTAAAGCAAAGAAAATAAGGATTCTATGGCGCAAAGCGCAATTTTTGATAAGAAGATGCCAATTTTCATTATTTTTCTTGCATTAATTTACCTTTCCGAAATTATTTTTGGGCCAAGGGAGGGGGCAGCCGCTCCCCTGCTTCCGCTATGCCTGGTACTATAATTGTCTATTTCACGATATCCTAAGTATGCTCCATCTTGCGATTGTCAAATTAGCCGAACTCGTTCTTTTAAGACTTATCAAACCGGTAAAGTTTGACGAGGAACGCTTGATGGGAGATGGAGCGTGCTGCTCGAGTTTCATTATTGCCAAAGTATGTTTATCTGATTGCATACTTCTTAAACGGATATTGAAATTTTGAAAAATAAAACGATTAAGGAAGTGATCCGTACATGCACACAGGGAGGGGTAAGAGAAGGTATTACCCCTTCCCCGCGGAATGGTCAAAAAGTAAAGTACTGTCGAGCACACCTCCCGGAGAAACCAAAATAACCCCTCCAAGAATTCAATTTTTGACATTTTTTGTTTTTTCGCAATTTTTTGATGCCAATGGATAGTGCTCGATGAGAAACGTTGAAAACTGTTGTTCTCTTCGCCATACCACTATTTTTAAGGCCATTTTTTTGCTCTTTAAAAATCTTGCATCCCACCTTCCCAGAATTTTGGCGCCGCCCACCTATGCCGTCGAGCGATTCAGCCCTAAATTAGTGCACTAAAACAGACAACAATAAGGGTGACGGAATGAACTTTAATAACGTCAAATATATTCGAAAGAATAAAAGATAAAATTTGCATGAATGAATTGAGCACATTCTGATGCTCGAAAAATATGTATTTCTACTTGAAATCATACTGTTAGCCGACGTTTGACGTTCTTTCATTTTTCATGCTTCGAGCGACGTGTTTGGTCCCAAAAAGGCCTGAGTTTTGGGGTTTTTCAACCCCCTCATCCGGAATTCGTTTATTGTCCGAAGAATTTCAAAAAAGTTCGTAGAGTAGGTGCCGTTTTAAGCGTTGTTAGCTATTAAATTGCTCAACAGATTAAGATTTTCGGCGCTTCGTGCCTTATACTCATTTTCTGACTATAAATGCTTTTATACTCTAGAAACGTAGAACATCTTCAGAAACACCGAAAAACGATATTTTTAACACGTATCCGGTATTTTAAGCCCGAAAAAGGTACTTCAAAATTTCATCTCTCACTAGAATTCCCAAGCTGTGCATTTGTGGAGATACAATCTTCCAGTGTACATGTAGGCTTCGAACAATCTTTTTCATCTTCAGATCATAAAGTAAATTGAATGCTCAAATGCCTTGCCGTTTGCGGACTGATATTGTATACATATGTACACAACATTTGAATTTTTACTCTGCCAATATCTGTCAACTGAGATTAGCCATTTATGCAGCTTTCAATTTTCTTCTTTTCGACTGTAAAGATAATCGTTTGGACCGTGCTATATTTTTTCGCTACACAAATATAAATTTTATCGCGTAGATGTTATATTATTTTGTGTTTCAATTTTTGTCATATTTTTTATTCTCCATTTTTTCTTTCTATTTTTGTCATATTGTTGACTTATCTCGCCATTTTTGCATCTTTTAGACCAATCAATCCCAACATCTCTGATAACAGCGGCGAGCACACCTGGGCGTGGGGGGTTTTTGGGGGTATGCACCCCGCAGAAATCAAAATACCCCCCAGAAAGCAAAATACCCCCTCAGAATTCAATTTTTTAAATTTTTTTGGTTCTTTTCGCAATTTTTTGATGCCAATGGATAGTGCTCGATGAGATACGTACAAAATGGTGTTGTTTTCGCCATACCACCATTTTTAAGGCCATTTTTGACCTTTGAAAAATCTTGCACCCCAGAATTTCGGTGCCGCCCATCTATGGCGGCGAGTCAAAGTGGCTATTGGTCAACGAGTTAAATCAACTAGCATCTGATTGTGGAACAAGCCGTTTTGAATTCTACCGCATGGAACGTTTTGTTAATATTTGATAGTGATAAAACCAAAGCTTAAAATGCTTTCCGTCGTTTCGTTCATGCATCATCGCTGTTTTTTGCATTTTTTGACGTCGCAGTCGCGTAGACAAAAGCAATAAGGCTAAAGGACATAAGACTTAAATTTTTTAAGAAATATTATTTTAATCGGTCAAAAGTCTAATTGCGGTTGGTTAGCTACTTAGTGTAAAGAATGGTTTTTTTCGAGGTCCAAATGATAAAAAAACACATAAAATAGCTCAAAAGCAAGTTTTTGTCTAAAAGTAGGGGATTTTTTGGGAGATAAAGGGGGCCGTCAACTTTAGATTGGGATCCTTCTTTTACGTGCATGCTCCTGTGAGAACCACACCCCATGTATCGTACATGGCGATTTCTTCAATCACAATTTTCTAAAGTTGCATCCTGTCATCTTGCCCTAGCCACTTGAACGTTATTCTAAATACGACAAAGCAAGGTCGTGCGGGATCAGCATTCTTGGCGTATTGTATGATGTTCCTGAAAATTCATTCCTATATCAAAAACAGCCGATGGGGTCAGACATGCGCGTTGTAGTTTAGGCTCTAAATCCTCAAAGTGAGAATAGGAAAATAAGGCGAAATATCAAAAATAATCAAATAACTGCTCGTATATTATAAAAATAAAATAACAATGTAAATAATCAAAATCAAATATATTAGCATCGTATTTCGTTGTTAGAACTATCTCGCCAGCGTTGTCATCTTGTGAATCTATGATTTGATCGGTTGTCAGTCAGTTCAATAATGGTCGTTTTTTTGATTGTTCATTTGCATCGCACGATTGAATTTTATTCAAGCGATGCATGCACATTTGGGCGTGGGGTAGGGTTTGGGGCGGTATGCAACCCCCCGAGAAACCAAAATACCCCAGAATTCAATATTTTTGTTGTTGTTTTTTCTCAATTTTTTGATGCCAATGGAGAGTGCTCGATGAGAAACGTTGAAAAATGGTGTTTTTTGCCATACCACTATTTTTAAGGCCATTTTGTGCCCTTTGAAAAATCTTGCAACTCTCCTGAATTTTGGTGCTGCCCACGTATGCATACCACCATTTTTGAGGCCATTTTTTGACCTTTGAAAAATCTTGCACCCCCAGAATTTTGATGCTGCCTACGTATGAATGCATGTGCTTTTATGATATACTCGTATTATTTTCTGGAAGAGGATAAAATATCAAGCAAGATGATTTGCAAATAACTTAGCAATTTTAAAACAGATCAGGACATCATTCTAGCTATCTGTTTTTGCGAAAAAATCACGTAGATTTTGTGGAAGTTGATATAGAAAGCAAGCTTTTCCAATCGTTTTAGACGTCGGCGTGCATTACAATATGTGTACATAGGTAGGTACGTGCATTGCTCGGCGTTTGTATGCGTTAATTTTTGTATATCGGCCTTTTGTAAATTTACTTTGCTTCTGTAATAAATTACTGCCTTTCAACGCCATACATGAACAGCATAGGAATTCCGGGGGGATCAGACTAAAAAGTTTAAAGTCATTGGCCTTAAAAACCGTGGGATACGCGTCATAAATCTGTTTTTTGATGTTTAGACAATGCTCGTTTTTCTAGAACAAAAACAGGAAATCTTGAAAGTTTTGGAATCGAATAAATTGTACGCACTGAGAATCTGCGATTTTTTCGTCAAAAACGAGCTTAGAACGCTTGAATAGGCACGCTCGTTACGATTTTCATAAAAAGTCAACAATTTGAATAAATAGCAGAAATGTTAGCATTTTTAAAATCCTTTTCAGACGCCGACGTTCGTTCAGAAGGCCTGGTTATCACTAAGTGCGCAGTACGCACCGCCTACAATACTGCCTCCGACCCAAAGGTTCACCATTTTTTCAAACCGAACCTGAACTGATTTTGATTTTCAACAACTTTGGTACCCTCGCTTTGCCCTAAATGCTGAATTATTCCTGCCCAGACAAGCACAGAGAGGGGGTCCAGGCACCCAGAATGGGAAAAAGGCAAAATTTTGTGAGAATGAGGCAAAATGAAGGCCAAAAACGGATGAAAATTCAAAAGAGTCCTTCAAAGATGCTTCAAATTAAGCAGAAAGTTTTTAGTAACGCAATTACGATATTTTAGCACTTATACCAGTTTTGGAGTTCATTTAGGCCTGGAGAAGCTCTATTTTTGACCCCCAGACTAGGGTTGTTACAATTAACGATATTGAAACGAAAATTATCGTTGACGACGTGTTTTTAAACCGTCGTTAACGAAACGATATCTTTTTTCGAGTCGTCGTTTTAATTTTGGGATTTAATGTCGTTAGTTTTCCTGTACATATACTTAATCCCATGGGCGGGATTCAAAATTATTTCTGGCAGTCGGTGATCATAATTTCTCAAGGTGATATGTACCTAACGTACTTTCCTGGCGGCCCAGAAGCCATTTTTGCTCAAGGAAATGTTTTAAACCGATTTCTAGAAGAGCAGAAACAGGTTTTTCAGCAGTTTTCTAATTCCAAGCATAACTTTTCAAAATTTTTGAGACTTCTGCGTCAAATGCTATGAATATAGGCGATCGAGCATCCAGAGGTCCATTTGCTGAGATTTTTCCAATTTTTCGGGCGCATCGCGTCAGATTTTCGCAATGTCCAAAAAAATTTAATGATTTTTTCGAGCGAAATTGTCGGAAAATTATAAAATGAGCTATTTTAAAGAGGTAACGCAAGCGCCGAAAAAGCTATTCCACACGTGAAGTGCAAATTTTTGCACATATTTTCGACTTTTTACCGGGAAAGTTGACTGCTCCCCGTAAAAAGCTAGATCCGCCACTGTTGGATCCTATTTAACTACATATATACTGTACGAGTTTGTTGAGGAGGCGCTGCCTGAGTGGGAGGGAGGGTACAACAGGCAGCCGATCCTCCTGGGCAGCTTAGCCATACATTGGCGTAGGAGACTTATACCGCAGAATCTGAAAAAACCCATGAGCAAAAATCGATAACCCCAGAATTGGATTTTTGTGGGGCTTGACCCTCCCCCAGAATTTGGCTTCTACCCATGTATGGTCCTAACACTGGTTCATTCGCGCGAACGTAGAAGGGGCTGGGGGTTGCCGGGCCGCCCCGTCGTCAAAAAAATTTGGGCGCAATAAAGAGTATGTATTTTTTTACGATTTTAGCCGTTCTGTATTACGAGTTTTAAAATTTTTCGGGCGCTTCGGGCCGGGTAGAACTCACACCTGGGCGTGAGGGGTATGCATCCCCAGAATTCAATCTTAGAATTTTTTTGCTTTTCCCCCACAAGTTTCCGATGTCAGTGGATAGTGCTCGATGAGAACACGTTGAAAAATGGTGTTTTTATATTTTTAGGGCCACTTTTTGATCTTTGAACAATCTTGCACCTCCCCAGATATTTGGTGCCGCCCACCTATGGACTCATTAATGACATTTACTGATTTGACATTCTAAATTTTTGTTACGTCAGCATAGTAGTTTATGTCTAGAACAAGGATAAGGTGAAAAATGGTCTTAAAAATGGTGGTATGACGAAAAACACCATTTTTCAACGTTCCTCATCGAGCACTATCCATTGGCATCAAAAAATTGCGAGAAAAAATTTTCAAAAATGGAATTATGGAGATATTTTGGTTTCTGGGGGTGCATACCCTCAAACCCCCTTCCACGCTCAGGTATGGTCCTGCTTCATCCCATACGAGACATATTGCTGCTTATTTACTGCAATCAATGCACAGTGGATCGTCTCCAGCGAAATTTGCGTAGCAATGAATACACTGCACACGTTAAAATTTACAGGTTACCTAGCTAAAACAGGTGGACGAGCTTAAAAAACACGCAACAGCGACTTATCACGAATGCCAGCCACATCGTGGCTTCTTGAAACATAAAAGGCGCAATCTCCGTTTGTAACTTAAAACCGATAAAAAACGTTCAAATTTACAGACTGAGTAACGTGTACGAGTACGCATCGAGCGTTAAAATATTAATCTAACAACGGAAAATCGATAATCAACAATTTATCATTAGTTAGTAGTTTAGCTGTGCAACGATTGTCCTTTCTGTTAAAAAACGCAACACAGCTTTTAAAAGGTACAATATTTCGGCCTGAAAACGTGCCTCGAAAATCAGCAAGTTCACGTGGACCTGAAAGGCAAACATAAAATCAGGATTATGTTAGGTACCAGGCACGTAGCTGGCCGTCCTATTTTGGGGGGACCAACACCAATTTCTGGGGGGACTAAACCCAAAAAAGCCAAAAATAGCACAAAATAACGTTTAAAAAGTCATATTTTTCCGATTTTTCTAAATTTCGGGGGAGGGTCCGACCCCCCCGTCCCCGCAGAGATACGTGCCTGTTAGGTACAGATTCAGGAATCAAGTACAAAAATTTCATCTGTATTTAGATTCGTGGGTCCAGACAGTCCCATTGGGCCCACCATTTTGCGACTGTCAAACCGGACAGAAGACCTACTAAATAAGGCAGTCGTTGTACGTCTATGGGCCAAAAATAGAACTTAACAAGCTTATTCAACACATTAAGTATTTACATAAATTATCATGAAAAGACGAAAAGCCCAAAAATCTTAGGTAAGATCATATTCAGTAGAAAAATTTTATACTCCTCATAGTGAATACTTGTAAGTTGTTTGTGATTGCATCCTAGCTTTGTCCTATTGCAGTTTAAGGTTTGCAGGAAAGGGTAAATTTCCTAGGGGAAAATATGGCAAGAATAAGGATAGAAACGGACAAAAATCAAGACTTTTACGCGATAATGACAGAAATCGATCAGAATCTGAGACTCGTAGTTATCACGCGTTCCAAAAAATTTTTTTAGCTCGAAATAGCTCTATGACCCCATCCCAGACCAAGCTGATCATACCTGGGCGTGGGTTGTTTGGGGTATGCAACCCCCAGAAACCAAAATACCCTCAGAATTCGCTTTTTGAAATTTTTTGTTTTTCTCGCAATTTTTTGATGCCAACGGATAGTGCTCGATGACAAACGTTGAAAAATTGTGTTTTTTCGTCATACTACCATTTTTTGACCTTTGAAAAATCTTGCACCCCCAGAATTTTAGTGCCGCCCACCTATGAGGCTGACTTCAGATCGTAAATGCTATGCACATGCAAATATCACTGAAAATTACAACTCATTGTTATTGTTGGCTTGTAGATTGCATCACAGAATCAAGCAATAAGCGTAATCAGCTTTTGCACGAAGCTTACGAGTTTTTCCAAATTTGACATATTCCTGAGATGAACGACATAAGTGTTTACTAATTAACTGGTTTATTTATTTCAATATTTGTTTATTTCTTTATGAATATCCATTTATTCTTAGCTTGTTAATCTACTATTCACTCATCTATTATTTATTTATCACTTTTTATTTTTCATAAATGTATTCATTTGCTTTATTAGATTAATCGAGTAAGTTAGGGATTTGATTGTTCGTTTATTTATTAATTATCGACTATTGACTGACACGCGATAAACTCTACAACATAATATTGTGATGTGATACGTCAGCAGAACTAGTTTGTCCCGGCGCCCAGGACATCAATAGTTGAAAAAAGTCAACGTGCAAGGCCTTGTCAAAAATTTAGGGCCCTGTGAGAATTACTTTTTCGGATTGTAAAAAATCAAGCATGACATTGTCTCTCAACGAGTTTTTCATGCGTTCCGGATAGCAGCATAACGTTTTGATATACGACTTCATCGGCCGACTCAGCAACTTGTTAATTTCGCTGTAGTCATAATCATCGTGACGTATGCCGAACAGAGTTTGTATGTAGTTCCAAACGGCCATTCTATATTTGGTCGTATCAACGTTTTTATGACCGCCCATGCTGAAATTAAGGCGTTTGAAAACTTTCTGGAACGCAATCAATCTGGCATCTCGATAAATCAAAGCAATAAATACATATTTACACAATAAAGAAAGACTGTATGACTATAAGAACTAGAATAAGAGTAAAGACTATAAGATATGTGACTATAAAATATATGACTAAAGACTATAAGACTAAAGACTATATGCAAAAACATAAAACTAGTTGAAAACACTATTAAGACGTCTCGGATTAAAGATGTAATCAGGTTTAGTTGAATACGCATGCGTAAAGCTGTCGGATCCATAATTTGACTGGACGTATGTTCGTCTATTTCACGAAACCTCACGCATCTCGGACAATTTTTCTAATAGATGCAAATCGACTACAAAAATACATTAAAATCAGGCGTTTTTTTGTAAGGAAAAAGGTTTTTAGAGTCATCTTTCTGCGATTTAGAAAGACTGTTTGGGAAAAGAAGATGATGCTTCTAACCTTTTTTGCGCATTTCAAAGAAAAATTTTGGAAAATTGCGCTGAATACCGTAATTCCGGTCTATTTAGCTCCACGCGCATGCATTAAAGACCCAAAATCAATTTTTGTACGATCAAGTGACTTTGAAAGCCCAGACATCTTTTGCAGCTCTTTTTAAGGATTTGATGCATGAAAAATAGAATGATTTGACAACCTAGCGCTGCATTTGCTGTTTGAAGAAAAAACAAAGTTATTTATGTGGTATTATCTACCTTGAAATCATAAGCGTGATAGCGTTTATTACAAAGTTAAATAAACATATTACATAGTCTGTTATCATAAAAACTGCATGTTCGCAATATAAGTATGTTATTTGAAGGCCCGTATTTCAGGGAAGCGCGGTCGCCCCCTTAACCGGAAGAAAAATTTTGAAAGGTAATATAATGCATGGAAAAATGAAAAAATTACATATGTTCGTCATTAAATCGTCAAATTTTAAGCGCTTCGCGCCATATCCCACGTATTTTCCATAATTTTTGACTCAAGCGCGACCAAAACGACACATTTTAGAGCCTTTCCGTCATGTTCGATTCAGTTCGACCTTGATAGCTCATACATACGATTATATCCGTACACACAGTGCAGATAGGTGCTGAATGCACAGCTTACGTATGATATGTCAAGTCCTGAATAAATTTGAACTTCTCATCTATCAAATCATTTATTTGGTAGTACAACTCGCTAACAACGCTATATCCCTGGTCACTCCACGAATATTCCTGCGAAAAATTTAAAAACAAAAGATACTCATTGAGGGCATTTCGATTTATTCTTCACGAAAAAAGGAAACGCAAGAAACAAGCAGTCATGCACATGTGGTTTGCGAATTTAGACTAGACATTCACCTAAGAGAACATCAAAGAAAGGTTTATGGAAAGATGGTGTACGGAGACAAGAAAGTGAAAAAAGCAAAATTTTCTCGCAAAAGTGATCGAAATTGAATGAAAATTAAGAACTAATGTATCTTTTGTGCTATTTTAACGTTTCTATAAATTTATTAGAAATTTAGCTCCACAGAATATCATATTGGCCATACAGGTACATAATGACTCGAAATTTAGGGAAGGGGTCCAAAGCCATTTTCAGGGGGGGGGTGAATGATATCAATTTTTGGCCAAAAACGGGGGACGGGGTCCAAAAATTTTCTGGCTTTAGGGGAGGAGGGGGATGGAGGAAGACCTAATTTGGGTGGGGGATCCCCATCCTCTATTACATGTACGATATTGGCTAACCCATAAGCTGATAAAACTGTGCACCTAAGGTCATTCAAATAAAGAGCGAAACATTTCTTCATACGCGGCAAGTACTCGAGTCGAGCACACAACTGGGCGTGGAGGGGTTGGGGGTATGCACCCCCAGAAACCAAAATCCCCCCAGAATTCAAAATTTAAAATTTTGTTGTTTTTTTTTCGCAATTTTTTGATGCCAATGGATAGTACTGGATGAGAAACGTTGAAAGATGGTGTTTTTTCGCCATAGCATTATTTTAAGGCTATTTTTGACCTTTGAAAAATATTGCACCTCCCAGAATTATGGTGCTGCCCACCTATGGTGGAGCAGCTTAATGCCTGAATGTTAATATTTTATTACACTTCAAAATCTGTTTCAAAGACAAGTATGCTTCACGTAGAATTAGTGAAGGTGGTATCATCCGAGAAAGATGCGAATGCTATTGCATCCTTATAGCAAAAGATGATATTCGGGGCACCATGAAATAGGGAATCCGGAAGCGCAGGATAGCCAAGAAAAAGGAACGATTTTTCACCTAATGACCTTCTTAAAAAGATGCTTTGCAATTTCGGGTTTACAATGAGAATTAATCTCCGTTTACCCATTTCTCGATGGATTTCAACAGTCTCTCACGAATACCAGTCCACACGCATTAAGTATTCACCCGGCTTTGCTATAACTACAGATTTCCTCATAACAGCCAGGAACCGTATACAAAAATTCGACAGAAGAGCGTTTTCCAGCTTATATTTTCGAGATCACTTTATCGAAGATTTAGAAAAAACGTGAGAATATCAAAATTATACGTAAAAAACATTTATATTTTCAAAAAATTAAATGTGCAGCTTATTTCGATAGTGGATGAAACATGAAAGAAGTGAGATTATTCAGTAAAGGACGCGGACAGACAACGCGCAGAAGGGACACAAGAGGTTCCGATAAGAGCCGACCACCTCTGTCTAAGAGTTCTAGACATTGTGTGCAGCTAAAATTTGGAATGTATTTTCAATTCATCTTCCCTTCAATGGAAAATAAGACATTATTTAGGGCATTTTTCAGTTAGAATTCAACTTTTTTAGCATCGGTCAACGTGCGGAATCAGTAGCAATGGCCACACATGCACATAGGGTTGTGATGGGGGCATTACCCCCCTGAAGAGTCAGCCGGACAGTACCTGTCCGGCGATTTTGGGCTGATGGGAAATTTTTGCATGATTTTTGAGGTCAAAAACAGTGAAAAGGTCAAAAATTTTCAAGCGCTTCGCGCTGGATTAATATTTTTATGTAGTTTTTACTCAAAAAGCGCGCAAAATTGATCAATTTTTGCATTTGTTTAGTGTTTAAACATATATAATGCGATTCAAAATGAACTAAGAATGTTTTTAAAAAAGCGATATTACCATGAAAAAATCTCTTATAGACTATTTTGATCATTTTGATTGTTTAAACAGAAAAAATCGTGAAGTGGATTTTCGGGATTTCACCCCTGCCGACCTTGACCTTGTGCACCTATGACAATGGCAACTGTACAAGGTTTTTCGTCAAATTTTTAAAAATTAGCAGTAAATAAGACTTATTTTACTAATTTTGACACTTGTTCAAATTTCCCCCAGATCGGTCATGCCTGCGCATATCTGTTGGCGAATGAAATGGATATTTAGTCAAGCATCGTAGGGTACCCAAGGAAGCTACTCCACGGAACGAGGATAAGTCCAAAGTTTTGAGCTAGAAAGAAAAAGGGCTTCTAAGATAAAGTGTAAGAACAGCACTTAGGGATATCTTGAACTATGCTCATGCATTTGCAGCATATGCTTAGCCTGATTTAGTCAACTTACGTGAATAGAAAAAATAGGAGCAGCCGAACCGTCGGGCTTACGATAAAATTCAGAATAAGTAAAATCCGATTCATTGGTGTAGTAGACGGACGAAAAGAGGTCGCCATCCTTGACGCATTCAGAGCTTACTGTAAAATAGGCAACTGATACTTCACTTCATTAATTACAATAGGAAACCTAATCGAAAGAAATATTTTCCACAACCCGTGTAAACATTCTAAACTCGAAATATAAAAATAGTATCAATGCTGAGCTTTTATTTTGTAAACCTCATGTCTAATACCCAAAAATATTTTGTTTAAGTGCGTAGTCCGAGATTCAAAGTGTCTAGCCTGGTGCAATAATTGTGTCCAGAAAATTGAGTTCAAGAATGCAAAAACGTCAAAATTTTCTGGCGCTTCGCGCCGAGTCCTTATTATTTATTGTTATATAGATCAGAAAGCTTGAATTATCTAAAATAAACCAGCGCTTCACATCACTTAAGTGATTTAATGCACTATTTGTTCGTTGAGAAACTGCGCATGCTTGTTGAGCATGTTAGTAACAGTGCGAACATAATTGCGTGCCAGTTTGTCTATCCTCTGCTTTGTTGGTCTTTATTTACAAGGACATTTAATCGTATTTAAATTGAAAAGAATGATCAATTTTGTTTGCGCATTTTCTGTTTTTTGAACTACTTCTGTTTTTTTGAACTACATCATGTCAATAAGAAAGCCACACATGGGCCTGAAAACGGTAGAACAAAATTTTCATTGATACATCACTGTATATCTTATTGGCAGCGCAGCGACCCGTTGCTACGCTATATACTTAGCAGAGCTCGAAAAACGCATTACAGTCCAGAAGTTTCGTGCAGCTCGGAGTTGACAAATTTTATCTGTCTTTCGGCTTAATTCAGAATCAAGCTTTGGTCAATTTTGCGAAAACTTCAACATTTACGTGTTTTTTTAGCTCTTAAATCTCATTGTACATGCACAAAGATTTCGGGAGGACAAAAGGGTAAAAGGGTTAGGAATTTCTAAAAATTTCCGGCGCTTCGCGCCGGAATTTTTTGGTCTGTTCTTTATGATTTAAACGGTATAAATTGAGTTCAAAGAGCAAAAAAATTCAGGTTTTTCGGCGCATAGCGCCGCCGGTTACTGTTATTTCTGTTTGTAAAGCTCCAGCATTGCGTTTAAAAGCCTGAAATCAGTCAAAATATCCAAGTGCTTTATACTATGTTGGTGATTGGCAACTTATGGCAGGCATTATGTCAAAATTGTTTCGTACAAATTTGGCAATTTTTGCTCTGCCAGACTATTAAATTCACAGAGCTACAAAATGCTGAGGGCGGTAAACAATGACTAAATTTCTTGGTGCTTTGAGCCACTTGTGATTTCCGAACTAGACATATGTCAATAAAAAGGTAGTAGATTCTACATGAAAACGGTACATTTTCGGCTTTTTGTAATTTTGATCTTCAGAAACACATAAATTAGCTAGGCTACACTACTAAAAGTCGAAAAACTCAGTTTTGCTATTCATAACGTGTTACTGTACCATATCAAGGCATTCAATGCAAAAGTAGTCTAAAAATTTTTTGTGTGTGTGCCTCCCCTCTCGAACCAAAATCCTGGCTACACCTCTGTCTGACATTCAAAAGTTTGACAATGCTTTACTTTCGCAATTCTGACGATTGACGGCTAAGAAATTATTCAGCATGTCCTCTCGGGTACGGCGACTATCCGCCTCAGAAAGCACCTGCATGCAAGCCATTAGCTTCTCTACATTGTCACCACCAGTATCCGATCGACCGACTTCGAAGCTCTTGCATTTAGCCAATGCTGTTTTGTCGCCTCTTTCAACATATCGCGAGCAATCCGCTGGCATAGATTTAGCCACGCAAGGAGACATTTTTGTTGAATTTTCTCTAGAACACACAATTTTGAGTGTTTTGGGCATACACATAACAGAAGTCCAAGGGGATCCATCCAGCCTAAGTTGGACTTCCTTTCTCTCACCCAAAGCCGAAAATTTTCAAATCCCTCATTTTTGAAAATAATTTGCATTTTTGGCCATTTTTACGTATTTTTGGACGTTTTTGGCCAAAAATTGGAGACCATTCACCCCATCTCAAAAAATGGACGGGGCGGGACCCTCCACCCGAAATTTCAATCAGTTAACATGCATAATTTTGAGTTTTTAATTTCGCACTTGGTGCTATTATAATGAACTAAAATATGCGCACGGGGAGGGATGTAAGCTGAGGGAAGCGTACCAACGACAAATATTATCAATTAAATTCAATGTTGTCGACACGCACGAACATGTGAACTAAAATATGGCTGTATAAGTCAAATAATTGACCGCTAAGCGATTCTATTCATGTCATCTAAGACAACAACAAGTGAAGAAAGTAGCAGTCTTAATTTATCACATAAAAGCACATTAAGTAAGCTACATTTTTGACTTCAAAAACAGATGAAAATCTTAATAACCTACAGACTACTACGTTCTGTACTTCGACCCAGGTCCGTATACTCGTACGTGATTTTATTGTGGGGAAGTATCTCGAAAACTACTGGGACATAGGCAAGGATTATTATTACGTCTGATTGTTGAATACTTTGCTACAGTTTGCCACGTCTAAAATTTTACTTCTGTTAGTTGATTTTAGGGAAAAATCAATACCTCAATGAAAAATGTGACATATTAGTACGTGTTCTCAGTTCTGAAGTTTAGGTTTCTTATAAGATAAACATTATAGGGAAAGAATAAATCAGTAAGAATAAAAATGGTAAAACGAAAAAATTGCGATTACTGCGTACCTGAAAACTGTCTAAAAAACCTCTTTCGATTGTCTTATCAATGCATCTGAAGAATTTTTTATTTTCTACTCTTAAAGAGTGACCTTTCATAAGAATAGAAAAATTTCTTTCAGGCGCCCCCGCCTTCTGAATACAGGCATACGTGGAAAGCACCAAATTTCTGCGGGGTATGCACGATTTTTTAGAGGTCAAAAAATAGTAGTATGGCGAAAAAACACCATTTTCAACGTTTGTCATCGAGTATATACTATCCATTGGCGGCAAAACTCACGAAAAATTCTCCAAAAAATGAATTCTGGGGGTTATTCAGCCTTCTAAGGGAGGGGTGCTTGCCCCCCACGCCCACGTGTGGATACAGGCCTACCTCGACTCCTGTTGACATTTACGCATGCGCAAATACGCTTCTTGGCAATGGAAATTTTTTCTACCTGAAATGTTACAACAGATTCCTTTCAACGTTCTATAATCAATTTGGTTATCCGTCAAAAACATAGGTTCCTTTTCGGCAAAATCGCTAAAGCAAATACTCGTTGATTAAAAAACAAAAAAACAGTGGTGGGCATACATGCATAGCATGAGAATTCAAGGAGACGGGGATGACATTATAAAGTGCCTTTTTGGGGTCCAAAAATGGTAGGTACGCGTCAAAAGCATCGTTTTTCAGCATTTCTGACGATTCTCTATCGTTCTAGAGCATAAGAACAAAAAAAATTGAAAAAGTCCGAACAGATTGAACAAAATATAATGAAAACATGAGTATCATGGCACGACGCGCCGAAAAATTCGCACTTTTGCGCAAATAGATAACTAAAAACGCTTAAAAAGCATCTTTACGACAAATTTTTAGAAAAGTTTTGGGAACTTTCTAGAAATCGCCAATTCTGGGGGGGGTGAAAATTTTTCTGTGTGGAGGTGAAGCCCCTCAAAATTATGTATGGTGATGGGAAACAGAAATAATACATTTTTTAACAAATTTGGCACTAAGTGCCTAAAAATTTTCGAAAGCTTTCCTTAAAAATGTTAAAATTTCCATTTTTTCAATCCAAAAAAGCCTTTGCGCATGGCGCTAATGTACGGAATACCCCATTAGCACACGACGAGTTCCTTTGCGCCGCGCTAAAAACAGTGCTTCTAATGCGAAAATGCAAATGGGGTGAGGGTGGGTAGTTTATAATCCCTTGAAAAGTCAGTCTGACAGGTACTGTCCGGCGATTTTGAGCTGACGGAACATTTCCTGCATCATTTTGAGCACAAAAGCATTATTAAATTCAAAATTTACGGAAATAATTTTACGTTCTGTTTACTCAAATAACACCCGAAATCGTGTCAAAATAAAAATCATAATTTCTCGCTAAATTGATCAGTTTCTATATTTTAATGCTAAAAGCCATATAATGCTGTCAAAATCGACTAAAAATATAATGCTAAAAAGCCATATAATGCTGTCGAAATCGACTAAAAATACTAAAAGATGCTCGCTTATCACGCAACAGCGTTTTATATACAGCTTCTATTGACTATTTTCGTCATTTGACTGGCAGGAAAACGTGATAAAATAAATTTACTGGTATATGTATTTTTAAGATTTTGCCCTTCCCTGCCCGCCCTGACCTTGAACAATCATGATCTAGTGTTCGATTAGCTTAAGTATAGCTTCTTTCTTCGAGCTGAGCCCAACGTTTTGTAATCTGAGCATAAGCGGATTAGGCATTACAATTGAGACTTTAAATTTTCTGACACTAACCAAAAATTTTCGGCGCTTTGCGCAAAAGTCCTTAAGAGCTCCAAACGTAGTCGTCTGAAGTCGCGATTTTAAATTTTCTAAGATTTTGTGATGATTTATGCTGGACTTATGTAACGATATAAAAACTTCATAACCGCAGCATTAGAGATGATTCAGTCTAACTAAAGTTGCGCTAATGAAATAGCGAAAAAAGATTTTTTGCGCATAAATAACGTCTTTTTGAGACTAATTTTCGCTATATTGATTAAGTCAGAATACTGTCTCTTTTCGAATCTCCTGAATACTCCAGAACGATACATCATGCACGATTTATACCTAATAATACAACTTTTGTTTCATCGACTTTTTTCCGCTTCTATTCCGTGTATTGTACTAATCATTGTGTATAGTTTGAAAGTTTCAAGATGTTTTTGCAGTAAATTTTACACTTCCACCGCATTTTCGTAGATGACTGAACTGAACATAATTTACTCTTCGAGCAATCTGCACAGAACTTAGTATGTTGTTATAGGATTATGTTATGTATTGGACAAGGACCCGAACATGTTATTTTTTTCAGACCCGGACCCGTTATCTGATTAATTTGAGACCCAGACCCGATATTCCAAAGAATCTGGACCCGTTGCATCCATAGCTTATATTAACCCGATTTATTTTTTAAATAATAAATTCAATCAATTAAGCAAAGCGTTGACTTGTTACAAAGCCGCAAAACATGCATGCACATAGGGGGTGGTGAAGGGTATAACCCCCGCTGAAGTGTCAGTCAGACAGGTACTGTCCGACGATTTTGAAAAGACCGGACCTTTTGTTGCATTATTTTAGAGGTTAAAAGCAGTAAGATGTCAACATTTTAGGTTGAAATTGATACAATGCAGTCAAAATAGAGTAAAAATGCTTTAAAATGCGAAATTACCACGAAAAGACGTCTTATAGACTAGTTTGACCATTTTGGCCGATTAAACAAATAAAAAAATTTGTGACGTTAGATTTACCATTTTGGATTACTGGAACTTTATCCCCCCGCCGACCCTGACCTTGTGCACCTATATTGGGGAGACGAAAATTTTGAAGTTGAATATCTCAACAAGCACTAGCCAAAAATAATTGGGCTTTTGAGCTTTTTTCAGCGAGATCTATACATTGAAGAAGAAGAGAGCTTTGTAAAATTCATTTTTAGTTCAATTATTTTAGACAGATGTACAGGGTGGTCCACGTATTTATTCCATGTTTTGTTTTGCCGCTGTACCCCCAATAAATGCTGATATTTAACGTAAACTCAACGTAATGTAGAGTAAACATTAGAATTCAATTTATTATTATTTTAGGACGCTCCGACAATTATTTTACATTTTAAAGATAATTGTTCATGACGTACTCCATTTTTGAATGAGCAAAAGTTGCTTCATGGTATGAATGGACGGGCAGCTTGGTAAAGGTCCAAAGAGAATTTCGAACATTTAACCGTGACCCACCATTACACCACAGCACTTCTAAATGGCGTAAGCTATTAATAGAGACCACACCTGGGCGTGGGGGTTTGGGGGTATGCATACCCCCAGAAACCAAAATACCCCCGGATTCAATTTTCGAAAATTTTTTCCGTTTTTTCCGCAATTTTTTGATGCCAATGTATAGTGCTTGATGAGAAACGTCGAAAAAAGGTGTTTTTTTACGCCAAACCACTATTTTTAAGGCCATTTTTCGACCTTTGAAAAATCTAGCACCCCCCAGAATTTTCTTGCTGCCCACGTATGATGGAGACTGGATCAGTACAAGATTTGAAAAGAAATCGAAGTCGTTCCGCTCATTCCGACGAAAATTCGACACGAGTGACAGAACATTTCACCGAGAATCCTCATTTTTCTACACATCGTGCGGCTAATGCTCTAATGATAAGTCGCACAACCATTCAAAGAATTTTAAAACGCCTTAAGTGGCACCCTTACAAAGTGCACATTGTCCAGAAAATTACCGAGGAAGATAGAGAAAATCGATTAGAATTTGCGCAGGATGAAATTGACCGAATGGATCAAAATCAAAATCATCTCACGAATTTGCCTTTTTCTGACGAGGCAGATTTTCATATTGATGGCGGCTTTAATCGCCACAATCATCGTTATTGGTCGGATGAAATCCCCAATGGATCACTGAAAAATCGTTACATTCTCCACGGACGACAGTCTGGGCTGCAATTGGCGATAACGGCCTGATTGGCCCAATTGTTTTCGATGACAATGTCAATAGCCAAAGTTACCTCCACATGATGCGAACCCAATTCTATCCTCAACTGCAAGCTCGTCATATTGAGAACGATGTGATTTTAATGCAAGATGGAGCGCCACCTCATTGGGTAAGAAATGTTCGCGATTGACTCAATGAAACTTTTCCCAATCGCTGGATGAGTCGTGGGTCGCCTTCCATGCCTTGGCCTCCTCGTTCTCCCGATTTAACGCCGCGCGATTTCTTTTTTTGGGGTTTTATCAAGTCAAAAGTGTACACAACGCGCCCGATGAACATTGCCGAAAAGTTTTGCTAGAATATCGCGAACGTTTGCTCAAGGTTTTAGAAAATGGTGATGATCACGTAGAAGTCTACCATTCGTGAAACATAGAGTTTTTCGCTTTAAAGATTTACAGAATAAAATTTTAATGTCTGCTTTATAATCTGGTATAGTTTTATCTTGTTTGAATGAAAACTGTTGTTTTATGAAAACAAAGTATGGAATAGATACGTGGGCCACCCTGTATTTTTGGCTTAGTACCTCAAAAAGAGTGCTAAAATCTATTCTAGCGGTCTATCAAACACACATTAAGAATTTTCAATTTCTTCCCTTTAAGGACCCTTGTTAAAAGTACTTACGCTTCTGAAATTTGGGGGACTAGTCCCACCCTAATCCCCCGTAGCAATGCCCCGACGGCTCTTAGTGAGATTCCTCACACCATGTTCCCTAATATTTACAAATGGCATTAGCTTACGCTGATGCCGCCAATGCTGCAGCCGCCGACAATCGTCTCGACGGTGACACCTTCGACCGACGACCTGAATAGTTAAAATATCGGAAAAATGTGTAAGATTTAAAAAACAAATAAAATACCAGCACAAACGACTACTCCGCCAACAGTGTTCGCCGCTGAAGCTGACCTAAGCGCAGTGCCGGTAATTCCATTGTTGCAAACTTTGAGAATAGAAGATTGCGGAGTACGCCGAGGCGACAACGCTGATTGGCTGACGCCGCTGCCGCTGACCAATGAACACAGCGCGTGCGTGTGACTCAGAATCAAAGCACCTTGCACCATTTCGCTCAGTGACCAATTATTAGGCGCCGACGACAATTTCTAAAGTATTTTCAGGTAGAGGTCGAGAAGAAATTGAGGACAAAAATCGAGACATCTTTAATTAAAAATATTTTAACGATTGCAAGCAAAAAAACAAATGCACTGGGTAGCTCGAGCAGCAGTGACCGATTAGAGGAACAACCAAACAGCTGTACTGACAAATGAAATGCTTATAAGATATTTAGAGAGGGAGACAAATTTAGAGACCAAGTGCTAGTGATAACCTTATACAAGTCTGTTATGTTGATGAACGAGTATGTAAATGAACGAAACCGTATTTAGAGAGAAACGACCGCCTGACTTCTCCTCAGTATACCTGGGCATGGGGGTTTGGGAATATGCACCCCAGAAATAAGAATACCCCACAGAAATCAATTTTTGATTTGTTTGTGTTTTTTCCCGCAATTTTTACGTTGAAAAATTGTGTTTTTTCGCCATATCACCATTTTAAAGGCCATTTTTTTACTTTTGAAAAAATCTTGCACACCCACCACCAGAACTTTGATGCCGCCCACTTATGCTCCTCAGCCGTCAATTTTTTTTGAAAAGTAGGATAATGCACGGAGAAAGATTTACCATCATATATAATGTTACATCGAGCACGGCCGAAAAAACGGCACTATTCACATCCTATTGAGAAAGAATTTTTTTTCAAAAAGTTGAAATTTTTTGATTTAAATAAGTAGAGTGTAGGGATGTTCCGGTTCCAGGTTTTTCAAAAAATTCGGTTCCGGTTCTTGGAAAACAAGAACTTCGGTTCCGCTTCCGGTTCTTGCGTAAGTTGGAACCGCCGGTTCCGGTTCTTAAACTAGAGAACCGTCGGTTTCGGTTCCGGTTCTCGATTCCTGTGATAAAGTGTGCACGCTCTTGATAGCCTGACTTCACGGGAACATATGACGATATAATCGAAAGATAAATTAATCAGGAAGTCGTTTCAATCTGGCAACTGCACGTTCAAACAAGTTTTACGTCTAGTCGACAATTTAGGGCCGAATGACAGAACGCTGGTTAACGTTAACCGATGGTTGAAGTCCAAAAAAGTCGACTAAAATCTCCGGTTAAATGTTTTTGGTATGACAGAAAGCCGCCTAACTTTAACCATCGGTTAAAATCTGGTTAATCGTTGGTTAAATATAGGTATGACAGAAGGCCAGTTAAACTAACCGGAGATTAAAAACGACTGATTTAACCGGAGATTTTTAACTTTGCTCCTAGCAGGCTTAAATCTCTGGTTAAGTATTATTTATGTTGTTAGCCATGGATAGATAACTTTTTCGAGCTTCGAAATTTTTCTTCAAGCTGGACTTTGCTTCGCGATCGACAGTCGGGGTTTTCTTCAAACGCGTCGACGATTGATTTCAAATTTTTTCTTCGTTTATGTAGTAACGTTGTCCATTTTCTTATTTTCATTAATGTGTTTGTTTTGATACACATTCGATTAAAAAGTGAATTTCTAGACTAGAAAAATTGAAATTTCGCTCCTTTTTCTATTCAGAAGACATTTTAATCCACAAAAGATTAGGGAGAATGGAGTAAGGTAACAAACAATGCATGAACATTATTAATGCGTCGGACAATGGATAAGTACCTAGTGAAGTCAAAAAATTGCATGCAACGAATTATGCAGATACGAACAGAGGCGGATCTAGGATTTTCCTGAGGGGGCGGTATCCCAACTTTTCCAAAAACAGTCAAAAATTGGTCAAAAAATTTGCCCTTAACCCGCAAAATGGCGTCTTTTTCGGTGTTTTACACTGTATACTTTTACATAAAATCACTTTTAGATGCAATATTTTTCTTAAAATTTTGAAATTTTCGACAATTTTGTGCAAAAAAAATCACTAAATTTCTTTGACCTTAACAAAATTCTAGCGCGAAGCGCCGGAAAATTCGTGAAATTAAGGCGGATAAACGTCTAGAAGCATGATTTACTGCTCATTTCCTGTATTTATAGCATTTGATGCGAAACATCGAAATTTTCAATTCAAAATAGAAGAAAACTATGCAAAAAATGGCTGTTTCTGCTGTTGAAATTGTTTTGAAACCTACATGAACAGAAAATGGCTTCCAGGTCGCCAAGAAAGTAAATAAATGTCATTAATAGGTATCATCCAGCGCGTAGCGCCGGAAAAATTCGAGAAATTATGGTCACTGACGGCCAAAAATCATTGCAAATTGCATATCCATTCTTTATCTCGCCAAATATTTGTGGCCAATGGGGGGGCGGCCGCCCCCGCCCTTCCCCTTTAAATCCGCCCCTGGTTACGAATCATTTCCTGCTCGTTGATTTCCTGTGCTAAGAATCGTGAGAAAAATTTTTAACCACCGCTTAAAGTCTGGTTACCAGACTTAAACCATAAATTAGACAACCATAGTTTAACCAGCGTTCTGTCATACCGGTTAAATTTGACCCCTGGTTAAATTTGACCCTATGGTTAGCTAACCGGAGGTTAGAGCTTAACCATCGGTTAAACTAACCGGCCTTCTGGCATTCGGCCCTCACTTATAAATCACTGAATATTATCTGTGTTTCTTAACTGGAGGCTTATACTAAATCGAATGCTTAATTCACGACGAAGATCCGCCGCAATGGTGGAAAGAGAAGTCGAAGAATTTGCAATTTACCCGGAACGAAATTTGCATACTAAGTTTTAATCTGTAAGCTCTTGGGTAATAATAGATTGAATCGCTGCTTCATGTCTTCACTAAATTTTATGAAGTTCGATTTTTAACTCTGCTTTTAAAAAACCGATAACCGACTCGAAAAAAGATCAATTCCGGTTCCGGTTCTTAGAAAATCAAAAAATCGGTTCCGGTTCTTAGAAAATCAAAAAGTCAGTTCTCGGTTCCGCTTCCGGTTCCAAAAAATGGTCGGTTCCGGCCGGTTTCGGTTCCAGTGAAGCGGCACATCCCTAGTAGAGTGTATTGAAAAAATGAAAAGAAACACGGATTTTACTTGCTAGTCTAAAGTCATTGTCGTAGGTCCTCCTAACCTTAGGCGATTCTAGCCTGAGTACAGGTCTGCCAGGCACACACGTGAGAGTAAGGATTCTGTACCCAGAATGGAAAAATGTGAAATTTTGTGGGAAGAATAAGGCAAAATGAAAGTTAAATATTTATAAAAAGTAATCATTTCTCCGCAAAAACGCTTGGAAATAATCGAAAACATATTTTTCGATATTTTAGCAATTATACCAGTTGATGAGACCACTCTGGTTAAAGACCTCTCAGGTCGATCCCCCGACCTGTCACGCTCTGCATCTAAGGGCCTGTATGTACGCAAGTATCAACTATTTATCAAACTATTAAACAAACTTTGAAAGTATTAAAATTGATCATGATAATCATTGCGTTGTGCACATTCGTAGACAACGAATAATTGGAATTTTGAGACTAAGACACCACTGAAAAACCTGTATTGTTAGAATTTTCAGCGCTTATTTAGCAATCTACAGTTTACATTAACGCTATCAAGACACTGCTTTTAAACCTGCAAGTTTAATTACATTACACGCTCAGGGCTTACAATGCCACTAGCCGTAAGATTAAATTATTACCTGCATAGTAGCATAAAACAAAGAATTAATCCTCACAGGAAGTCACATGACTAAGGAAAATCAAAACAAAGAAAAAAGCGAAAGGAAAGGGAAATTCTGAAAAATGAACTGGATCTGATCATTTGATTAATAGAGTCTAATCGTCATAATAAGTGACTAACGATTCTCACTTGCAAGTGTGAAATTTGTAAGAGCCATGGTCTGTGTGCCAACAAGCGGTTTGTGAGATCAAGATCGCGAATTTTTTGGGACGCACTTTCTATACCGTCTAGCCAACTTGGAGGGCCCGTGTGGCGTAAGAACTCATGCTTATGAACATCAATTAAATACTGGCATTTATGACGAGAAGCGGCCTGTTATCCAAATCAAAGGAGAATTTATGCAGTAGCAAAGCAGTAGTCACAATAAGACAAGTAAGGGGTCTCACAATTCAACTCCTTGAATAATGTGAGAAATTTTCAAGAGTAAAAGTATAGCGTGTTTTAGCAAAAGTGGTCGAAATGATCAACAGATAGTGAAATTTGAACTGAATCGGCTTTTAGCGTCTTTAATGGTACAATGCTTTTTTTGAGCCATTTAGCTCCATTAGACGGAAAATGTTTCCTGTTTATCTTCAGCTGGCTGACCATACATGGGCACGCGGAGGGGTGAGAGGGAGTATTATTTCCCCTGTGTCAAACAAATCTAATAGCTATGTAGCCATTTTGACCGAAAAACACTGATAAATAGCCTTGCTAGCATAACATAATTGCTAGCATAATAACCACCTAGCACACCTGTATGGCGGATGCTCCAGAAGGCCACGATGTGTATCCATAATCGCATTCAGATAAGTTCAGCAAAAAATTTGATCCAGATAATCTGTTGCGCATCGTGGTCATTCATAAGCTTGCTTCACGGTACAAAAAACAAATTAAAACTTTTTTTTATATTTCAAAATAATTATTGCTTAAATGTTAGATCAAACCTATCGGAAACACAGGAAGGCAGCGCCGGGACCACCCAAAGCCCGGGAATAGGTGGCCCCGACGCCCAAGCCTGTAAAAAACAAAATAAATTTTTGTGAAATCAAGATCAAATTAACCTTCTTCATTGAATTATACGACACAATATTTATTAATTTGATAAAATTAGGTTAAAATTAAGCGTACACTTGTGATTCGTTTCAGGAAATATAATGACTGGCATGCGCACATTCCCGTAACGAGTGAGGAGATATTACCCATACACAGGGGCATAACCAGGATTTTGTTACGAGGGGGCCAAAAATATTTGAAGTCCTATATCTAAAGAACCCTTATGAGATACACGAAAATAATAGCATTTTTGAGCGTTTTTCGATGAGATCTATGCCATGGTGAAGAGAAAAATTTTAGAAAACACGTCTTTGTACATGTACAAAGATTTTTGGGACGACAAAAATTGCAAAGGTTTAAAATTCGTAAGAATTTTCGGCGCTTCGCGCCGAAATAAGTAATTATGTTCCATTTATCTTTATAATGGCAGAAATTGCATTTCAAAAGAAAAAATGTCAAATTTTTCAGCGCTTCGCGCCGTTTTAAGACGATTATTAGTGATTTTCGCCCGCAGAGACCCATAAATTAGCTAAAATACACTACCAAAGGTCGAACAACTCTGTTTTTACCACACTAAAATCGCTACTGTACGATATTAGGGTACCAAAAAATTTGTGTGTACAAAATTTACAGACTTTGGGGACCATCTTTGTATATACATGCACAAACGGACCTTTTACAAAAAAAAAACACTGGTTCACGATTTTTTTCGCTATTTCAACGATCAAAATGAGCAAAATAGCCAATAAAACGTTTTACGTGGTAGATATCGCAACATAAAAGCCTTTTTAGTCCATTTTGACTGCATTAAATCACTTTTAACATTAAAAAATGCAAAATTTTATAAATTTTGGGTGCTTTTTGTGTAAAAAGTACTTGAAAATACTAGGGATGCAGCGGATACCCGCACCCGCTATTCCAAAACTTTGCTACCCGCACCCGCTAAAAATATCGTGATAAAGCAGCGGGTGGCGGATAATAATAATTAGAATTTACGAAAAAGACAAAAATTGCACCAAGAAATTTTATTTCAAACGTTCAAACATTTACCTTCTTATATTTCAAAGATTTATATTCTCATAAGCACTAGATTATATTACAAGAACAGCAATTTTTCACATAAGTCTTCATTCAAATGAGAACTGGACTGCAGATACGTGTTCAAGCTCTCTTATGGTTAAGTCCAACTTATGCGAATTATGCTTTTCAAAAAAAGGGTCTGCGTGCCAGTCTTTACGTGCATCAGTTTAACCACTCTAGCGTGCGTAGAGATATTATTCAGCAATGTATTGTACACTGCTTTCTTAAGAAGAGAATGACAACAAGTTGCTGAACATTTTATTCTGCAAAGCGCAAATATATTACTCATTTTGGTCAATGGGTCAATCATGGACAATTTACTTATTTTTGATCTACAAATTTAATCCATTGAGAGTGTAGTCTGCAAATAAAAAGACAATCAGCTTGAAGATTAATATGAATTTTACACACAGTAAATAACTGCATTAAGCGGACGGAAAAATGGAGCATTTTTAGCCCTATTTATTTTATGCTATATCTCACTGCTAAACCCGCCACTCGCACCCGCTATTTTTAAGGTGCGACACCCGCACCCGCTAAAGCAAAATTTTGGCACCCGCACCAGCTATTCCAAAAAATGTGCACCCGCTGCATCCCTAGAAAATACTAATTCAGCGCGGAGCGCCGGAAAAATTTTGACGTTTGATGCAAAAACGTTCCATCAGCTCAACATCGCCGGACATAACCAGTCCGACTATTCCTTCAGGGCGGGGGTAATACCCCCTTCACCCCCTAAGTACAATTATCCGTCGACATAATAATATTTTGCATTTTTTGATTGTTGAAATGCCAAAATTGAATCAAACACAATAAAAATGGGCAAAACTTCCCGTGCACTCCGCTAGATTCTTTTTCCTGCGGCAGAATAATAAATCTGTTGGCACGTGTGCGCAGCTTCGTATCGAGGGGTATTCCCTCTGAATTTTCATTTGTGAAACTAATGACTTTTCACCTTCCTAGCATCAAATACTCATTTTTCAACGCTTGCGAGCCATCAGGTAAATCTAAATAGCTATTTGGATTACCAATTATAATGCAGACGGTTCCAGATCTCCGAAAAAATTTTTTACGTTTCTATATATTTCAAACTGGATTATTTCAAGCTTTTTCCCCACTATTTTTGCAATTCTCTCTATCCGTTAAAGTGCTTGTTGCATATTTTCTGATTAATTTTAGCTATATTAATTAATTCTTAAAAATGGAAGATAGTGCTGTAAATTGATGTAACTAGCAAAGGTCGAAGAAGCAAGAGGCAAGACGTTTTCCTACGTTAAGTCCAGAACCATCCACCTACCCGCTATTGTTTAGAATTAATACCCGTACCCGCACCCGCTATCGCCAAATTTTGATTCCCTCATCCACTGTTTCGAAAAATGTGAAGCAGCTGCATCCCTAGTAATAATGGTAATGAATAATATTGGTAATAAATAAGAATATTTTACCTTTTATAATTATTATTATTAATAATTGATCAAGTAATAAGAATAAAATAATCGTAAAAGTAATAATAATAATAATAATAATGATAATAATAATAAAATAATAACTACAATAACTCAGTTCATTGGAAATTAATAAAAAATATGATATTAAACGATTATTGCTTTCGCAACGATCCTACTTGTATTTCTTATATTAAATGCGAACATAAAATTTGAAATTTAGGAGACGTTCGCGCTGCAAATCGTTTTCTAATGCGTAATATTAATTATTAGACTGGTGTTCGCTATCTCAAGCTAGATAAACCTACTTAGAAAATTCTGAGCACATGACTGTTTATTACTTCATCCAAAAGCTAGTAAGTTTAGCTAAAAGCGCTTCAATGTTTACTCTAATTTCACTTATGAATGTTCGTGTAGCAGCTGATGCTTATAATAATTTATGTAAGCGCAGAGTTGGCAATAAAGCAAGCCATTTTTTATAAGCTACTCTATTTCAGCCGTTTAAATTTCGAAGTTTTCATTAAGCTGATGGTGAAAGATATGTTTTGTAGCGCCAGCATTCGTTTTTGATGCTTTTACATCCACTTCATACCAGACTAGTTTGTCGTGACCGACTTATAACCAAATAAAATGATTAAGCGTATGGGAGAAAAATATGCAGGGGAAAAAGTAGTACAAAGCGATCGAGCGTATCTGCCTTATCAATCAATCCAAATGATAAAAAAGTCGGTCGCTCGGTTAAACCTTATCTAATGTCCGCAGATAAAAAAAATATTCTTTCGGGCAAAAGTCAAACGTGCGAAGTGCTAAAGTCCTTATCATTATTCACTATAGATACGTGAAATGATCGTTTGAACCAGTTGCAATCATTTGCGCAAAATTAAAAAAGCGGTACACAAAGTCTTTATGACCATATGTAAGAACGGGATGGGAGAATCCCTCACCCTAAATGGACAAATCTCGTTTCACTCTAAAGCTGAGATATTTTATCTCGACAATTTTCAGGCAAAAAGATGCAGTTTATTTGTTGACATGTTGTGCGCGATTTTTGATCAAATTCAGGTCGACTTAGCCCGAAATGTTCGACTACCCTAAATTTAAAATTCTGAGCCATAATACATGTATGCAATGAACTGTAGGTCCAGATTAGCAGGCATGAACTTAGAAGGATTTAGCCCTCACGCCCTCCGCAAAAAATTTTCACACCCTAAAAATTTTTAATTTCCCGAAAATATTAGAAAACATCCGTTTTAAGCATTTTTAGCGATCTGTCAATTCAAATAGACGAATTTTTTAGGCGCTCAGCGCCAAACAATCATTTTTGACTATATATACTGTGTCCAATTTGATTGAATAGTGCCTCAAATCTCTTGTTTTTAATATCGTCTGAAAAAAAACTGCTGAAGGAATAGTGTTTTTGAAGCACATTTATAGTTTTCGGGCCCCCGAAAAAGCAATTTAGAAAAAATTTAGTACTAGTCGGTTATACCCCCATCTGGATTTTTAAAGCATTTTTCTACTCAAATATCGCGTTTTTTGCATGAATTTTTTTCGTCACTAAAATTCAAATCTAGATCTCCTGATTAGTAGTTCAAGCGCTCTAACCACTTAGCTACCGGCTCATAAATCGAATTTTGTGGACAAGTAGCGAAGCGATTTTTCAAAGTGCTTGTCATTCTGGTATTAACAGTTTAGGTTTTAAGTTAGCTCAGCTAATTAATCTTCGGCTCATCCATTTTTTTGTACAAGGTCCGTTTGTACGTGTACAGAGATGGTCCCCAAAAGTCTTTGTACATTTTGTGCACACAAATTTCCGGGTACTATAATATGGTGCACAGTCAGTGATCGTACCGAGGGTACTTTTTGGACCCTCGGCCTCGGCCTGAGGCCGAGGCGCCTTAAATCCTTGCCTCGGCCGAGGCCGAGGGTAATGCCGAGGGTCAAGCTTATATACCTATACCCATAAATAGTGCTCTTAGAATATTTTGTTTCGTAATATTGAACACTTTATCGAATGTCATTTTCTTTAATAGTAGATTAAATGTGTGAAGGATTTATTGAATAAAGTCAGCAGAATGAAATCATACTTAATTTAACAAGTTGCTGTTGAAGACTTGGAAAAGTTAATA
This sequence comes from Mermis nigrescens, assembly GCA_036768485.1. Classification (NCBI taxonomy): domain Eukaryota; kingdom Metazoa; phylum Nematoda; class Enoplea; order Mermithida; family Mermithidae; genus Mermis; species Mermis nigrescens. Next base: position 100,404 of record JAVLUZ010000369.1, on the reverse strand, counting down.
AAAAATATGGCTGAACAAGCACTTAAAAACTTTTATTACTATACATAAATAAGAAAAACAGTGTCAAAGAAATGAACGAACAAACGAAATAAGCTAAGTAAAGACAGAACTGTAGACATTGTTGTACTCGCTTTTGCGGTAATGCATGTTTAAACACGCTTTTTCAGTCATCCAATTCTGGTGTGGTAGGTAATATGACAGAAACTGCACTGTACTTTCCGATCATAGTTTCCCAAGGTCCAGAGTTGAGGGAAGGGTGAAATCCCAAAATGGGGGACCAGTAAATTAAGTAGTGTCTTTGTATGAGCGAACAAATTTTTGTAGATATTTTATATGAATATATTTTTAAACATACACGTTTTTACATACTGCCAGTGTGTGACCTGCAACCGGCATGCAGTCCTAAACAGTGTTTTTTCTGTGCAAGATACCTTTTTACATGTACAAAAATGGTATCCAAAAGTCTTTGAACATTTTGTACATGCAAATTTTTGTGTACTATTATAGTATGGTACAGTAGCTATTTAGTGTGGTAAAACAGGGGTTTTCGACCTTTGGTAGTGTATCTTAGCTAATTCCTGGGTTTCTGAATATTTGACATTTTTTCCATTCTAAATGCAAATATTACTATTTTAAAGATATATAGGACAGACAATTACTGATGCGCCGAAAATTTTCGGGAATTTTACACTTTTTTACAGTTTTTGTCTCTCCAAAAATCTTTGTGCATGTACAAAGACAGTCCTGAAAAGTCTCTGTACATTATGAAAAATCTTTGCCGAATACAAAAAACCGTGGTCCTAAATGTGATAATTCGGCCTGGATATAGTTCATAAGATTATTTGGCGCGAAGCGCCGAAATTTTTATGAGCTTTTGATGAAATTTACACATAAAACTTGACTGAGAAAGCTAAAACAACTTGTACTACAAAATCAGAAATATTACAGATATTGTAATATGCCAATTAAATCTTGTAATAAGCACTACTGTGCTTAGAAATCCAATGCAACATCAGGATAAATTAGTCAATTTTATCTTTGAACGGCTAAATGTGCTGAGTTATTAAATAGTACTTGTTTTGCATAAAATTTTTAAAAACAGTATAAATGGATACAAAAGATATTTAAATCTGCATAAAGATGCCTAGATTACACAAAAATTGATTTTTGAGTGTTTAATGCCTCTGCTTCAATCTGAATACAGTATATTAGCGATATTTTGCGCGAAGCGCCGAAAAATTTTTGAAATTTCCTAAAAAAATACTGAAAAACGATATAATTAATATCACTTTGTCCAAGAAAGTATTTTAACATTGTATAAAAATGGCTCCAAAAAATGCACGAGCCAAAATTGATTTTTGGCAAAACCTGCATTTATTGGCCATTTTTAGGTGCGTTTTTGCGATTTTCGGCCGAAAATTCGTAATCATTTACGCCCTCTCCCATAAAAATGGCCGAAAACCATACGTGTAACAGGAAGGGCTTTGGGGAATTCCCCACCCACCCAGGGTTGGACGTCCTCCCCTAACCCTTCCCTCCAACGTCAGAAAATTTTGACCCACCCTCCCCATTTTTGGCGAAAATTTGCGCTTTGTTGGCTATTTTAGGTGCTTTTGCCATTTTTGACATAGAATTAGAGTCGCTAATCCCCCACCCGAAATTTCTAGCCGTTACATGTATGCCGAGGAGCCCCTCCCGAAAATTTTGAGCTGTTACATGCATGTTTTATAGTGACAGTTTGTCTATTTACTCTTGCTTACATTCAAAAATACTCTATCACTTCGGGAAATTCTAATAGTTAGCTGCACTTTTGCCATAGTAAAAATTAGGTTCAAAAATATTCAAAAGGTTTTCACCAAAAATCGTCTGACAGTGACTTGAGTCTTGTACCCTGAGAGGGGGTAATAAACCTCCCTCACCCCTCCCTTCGGGAATGTGTGTTTCCGATCCATGTAGCAAGCATGAGAATTAAAACTTAGTCATCACATGAATAATAAATTGGCACTTTGCTGTATGTAACTTTGTGTAACTGGGTACGCGACTGAAACCACAAGAAAAGTCTATAGGTAAAAAATAGCCTTTGTACTGCAGATGCATTCTAAATAGTTAATATTCAACGGACATATTAAACTTATTCAAATTTGATTTTAACCCTCGGCGCCTCGGCACTTTTCAGCTTCGCCCTCGGCGCCGAGGCCGACTCCAAAAAACGCCGAGGCTTGCCGAGGCCGAGGCCTCGGTCCGATCACTGTGCACAGTAGCGATTGAATTGTAAAAACAGAGTTGATCGACTTTTGGTAGTGCATTTTAACTAATTTCTCGGTAGGGCAAAAATCACTAAGAATCGTCTTAATTTTTGACATTTTTCCTTTTAAAATGCAATTTCTGCCATTATAAAGATATAGAACACACAATTATTCATTTCGGCGCGAAGCGCCGAAAATTTCTGCGAATTTCAGACTTTTTTTGCAATTTTTGTCGTCCCAAAAATCTTTGTACATGTACAACGACGGTCCCGAAAAGTCTTTATGCATCGGGAAAAATCCTTGCCGAGTACAACAAACACTGAACTCAACTATTGACGTTATTTTGTTTGAGGATTTATTACGGTGCCAAACCATACACAATCTGGGGGGTTTAAGTCCCCAGAAAAATTTTTTCACCCCCGTCCCCATTGGCGATTTTTTTGGGAGTTCCCAATAATTTTCTAAAAATTTGTAGAAAAGATGCATTTTTAAGCGTTTTTAGCTATATATTTGCTCAAAAGTGCCAAATTTCCGGCGCTTCGCGCCATTATGCTGATGTTTTGACTATATTTTTTCCAAATTTTTTGATTTTTTTCGAAATTTTTTCGTTTTTATGCTCTTAAAAGATAAAGAATCGTCAGAAACGATAGCTTTGACGCGTACATACCATTTGTGGATCCAAAAGAGGCACTTTATAATTTACCCCCCCCCAAGAGGTTCCCATGCTGTGCATGTATGTGCCCGACATAACCCAAGCCTAAGCAGTATGATCTAACTCGCATCGCTCGCTCCGCTCGAAAACTCATTATAGTAACTAATTTTCAGCATTCATTGCTAAGCTCGACGGAAGAAAATTTTGAAGGTCAAAAGGTACATTAAGCGCACAAAACACATTGCGGCAGAAAGTAAGTGTTCTGTATGAAAGTAATAATTTATACACACTAGAGCTCTAGAGTCGTATTCTGATTTAAAATCTACTTATGCATCAACGAATTCCAAGTCACCATGATCTTTTACGTAAATGACGTTCAGCAATTGACTGGCATACTTTTAGTGTAAACTGTCACTAGCTGAATCCGTAGCTGGAGAAAATTTGGAGTCGAAGGATCAGGACAGTCAGGGAATCGAGATGCCCGGAGAATCGGGACACAATCGTGATGCTGGATAACCCCATATTCACACATGCACACTGGCGTGTTTGGAAGGAGGGGGTACTCCCCTACAACAACTTTTGAAAGGCATAACCCCCTCAGGCTATTTGCGAAGCGAGACCTATTGTTAGAATTACAAAAGAGCGCCAAACGATGCCCAGCAGTATAATCTGAAATATTTTCCGAGTAGTTCTCTGTCCACTCATTCATTCCGACACTTTTTTTCCATTATTTTCTGCATATTTGTTAGTCCAAGTCATTCCATCATTCTTAATATCATTTGTTTTCATGCAAACTTAATCACGAATATTCGAGAAGACTGAAATATGACGAATTGAAGCATTTTTACGGGTTTTGACGGGAGGGGGTGGGGCAAGGAACGACAAAATTTTTAAAAAATCATTGTAAACTCATGATTTTAGCGCCATAAATAGCCGTAAAAATTAATCGTTTACCCCTCCCCCAAGGAAACTCGGTTTACCCCTCTCCCAGAACTTTTGACCGTGTGCATCTATGCCCATATTCAATCAGTTCAAATTGAATTTCAACTGTGCAGATGCGCCACGCTAACATTTTATTGTGCAAGGATGAAGTTTGCTTACCATTATAGCTAAATAATGACGGCAGTAAAAAGGCAAGGGACCATCGCCGTAGAACAATACATTTACAGCCTCCGTGAATATATTTTTATAACTGGTGTGCATCTTGAGGCATGAGAGCAGTGGGGCCCATAATTCCGGCTTTTCGTCCATTATGTAAGGCTCTTAATACAAGATTTCAAGAGAAAAATAAACAAAACCAATTAACATTACATGATCAAGTGCTGTCAGAACAAACGATTTGTTTTAGCCGAATAAGATAAATGCGAGACAGCAACAAAATGCTATGACAGCACCACAAGTAAAACAATGAAATCTGCAAGATTAATAAAAAGCAACCCCTAAGAACATAGCTAATCGGAATTCTGAAGCCGGCAGCACGAATCATCGAATTTTAGGCAGAAATTTGCTCCCAAACCATTTTTCGGTAATTCTGCAGCATTAAGCAGAAAGTAGGTCGCTTCCCCTTTCTAAAAAAAGACTCGCTGCATCAAAATGTTAAGCTAAACGTGGGATACTGAGCGCTGCTGAAGATTAAGTAAAACGAACAAATTGGAAAATAAAGCGACCATTAAGTAAGTGAGACCAGAAATTTTCTTTAAAGTACCTATCTTGTACTCAAAAACGATGAGTATGCCTAAACAATTTTTTACGTTTTTGATAATGCTTTTTCTTTTCAAAGCATAGAAAACATTCAGAAGAATTCGACAAAAATGCGATAAAAATCCAGTAAATTTAACAAAATACAGTCAAAAAATAATATGCGGCGCCCGAAAATTTGACTTATTCCAGCAAAGGACAGTTAAAAGCGCTTAAAACAGCACCTTTTCTACGATTTTTTCAAATTAGAAATTCTTGAGGGTTAAAATTTCCCGAGGGATGGACACCTTCCTTGGGAAAAAATACCTAAACCCCACAAGATCATGTATGCCTATCACTACATAAGGGACAATTTTCGCGCATTTACAGATATGTATGCACGTGGGGAGTTTGAGGTTTAGGACCCAAGACAAAATGGTAACTTCCCTCGGGGAAAATAAGGCAAGAGGCTAAAAAATCACACCAGAAACTGTATTGATATTTTAACATTTAGATATCGATCTATAGAGTCACTTTAGCTCAAAAAGGCTTTCTGGCTGACATTTTCTCGGCTGACTACGACCCACCCCAGATCGGTCACGTTGCGAATGGTCCAAAGATACATATGGTCAGGGTAGCCAGGGAGCGTTAAAGCCGAAATTTCGTGGTCGGAGCGCTTTGAAATCTAGGATATTTATTTACTATTAGGGAATAGAATTCATGCGTTACCTCTTTTAAAATCGCTTAAAATACACTATTTTGGGACTAAATCGCTCGTCAGAACCTAGTTTTTATACCCTAACGAATCAGCAGAATCAGAATTAAGAATTAGTGTAATTGAAAGCACGCGTCATCGAGTGCCCACTTTTTAAATGCTGATAAGAATGAGATAATTATATCGTAATACTATTACAAACGGCTGCTCTGAAATGTTTAATAAGATTGTGCACATCATACAAGTTTTTATCGTACTCACGAAGTACAAACATCGAAGGCGATGTTTAGTATCAATAGAAAAAATCACATTCTCAGTAAAATATGCGAAGCAAGATAACCGCTCAAGGTATGTTCAAAGACAAACAGCATCATTAAAATCATACACACACACACGGTCAAAAGCTCTGGGAGAGTGGTAAACCGAGTTTCCTCGGTGGGGGAGGGGTGAATAAGTAATTATTTTAAGCCTATTTAATGCCAAATTTTTGCGCTCAATTAGTCGTATTTTATTTTTCATAAATATTGATGGTTAAGTAAACGAAATAACAATAAGGGCAATGGAATGATCTATGACATCAAATATTTACAAAATAATGGAAGAAAAGTGTCTGGATGAACGAATTAAAGCGTCTATTGCATGAAAAATGAGTCCATTTATTTGAAATTAAACTTTTAGCCGTCATTTGACGCTTTTCCATGGTTCAAACAACTAGTTTTGGTCAAAAATGGCCTAAGGAGGGGGTTCGCTTCTCAAAAGTTGTGGTAGGGGTGATAATCCCTCATCATACCCCAAATGTGCATGTGTGATTTGAATAATGATGGAATAAGCATCTAAAGGAGAAAGACGGAGTATACCTAAATCAAATTACTTGTGACGAATCTCGAGGTTCCGTATACCAGAAATGTAACGTTCTGCATGCAACTAAAACTCTCATGAATAAAACGCCGTACAAAAACTCACTCAGCGAATCTTATTATTTGACAAAAAAGTTAATACATCCCGAGCCACATGTCAAACTAACAAGTTCAATTGAGCCTACTAGTTGGTCCCGTCTCGCTATACCCACCCTCCCGCTTGAACCCCCGTTCCGCCCACCGGAAGTCATGCTAGACCCATTCCGTGTATGATGAGGTGTTCCACTATTACCACCATTTTGCGACCGTGCCGCCAGTCCCATTGTCTCGGAATACAACCGAAAAGATTATGTACGCTTATAAGCAAAAACAGAGATAACAAAATATGGGAAAATAGATAAATAACTAAATGAAAAAATAAATAGAAAAAAGAAAGAAAGGGGTAGAAATGGAGCATGCTATTAGTATAAAAGAAACCAAAAAGACGCGAGAAATAGCACAAAGCATACCTAAAAAATTAAATTTGCATATTTTACGAGGCGCAAGAGTCTAAGTGAAACGTGAAGAAGTAAGCAAGATTATATACAGAAAAAACACGTAAAAATCCTATAGACAGGCGAGGTCATCAGAGAGGAATAACTGACGGTTTCCAACCTTGGTCCCTGTTATGACACATTTGGTAAATCTACGCATAACGACAATTCACATAATTACTTGATTATCTGCAGCCAGAGTCCAGATTAGAAGACAAAACTGACAAAGACGCCGGCAAATTTTTTTGAATTTTCGCTGGATAAATGAATAAGCAAATTTGTTTTGTCCCGAAAATATTTGAACTAAAAAATTTTCTTCACATTTGAAAACCGCATTTTGCTTTAAAAGCCAGGCCTTAAAGCTGTCAATCGGATAAAGTATTTTAATTACCTTTTTCGGCGCTGGAAAAAATAGGAAAGTATGCTGAACGACTGCCGAAAAACATTAAAACATGTTTAATCTTTATCTCGCGAGACAAGCTGGTCCCGAGGGAGGGGCCGCCATCGCCGATCCACATTTGGAACTTCCATTTGTAGGAAATATCTGAACATGTGTATCAGCAAAATGTATGTCATAAATAGTGATGAATCTAATTCGTTATTTTTTTGCAGTTTTAAAAGTTACGAATCAAGGATGAAGTAAAGGTATTAAATTGGTATAAGGTGGATAACTTGACGAATATCTTCATTAAAAATTACACGCTAAAGCCGCTTTTTACCTTAAAAATGTGTCATTACAAAGAAGGTCTGAACATTATTCGTTCAGTCACCAATATTGGGGTCTAAATTAAGGGGAAATACTTCACGTGTGGCGCATAAACACCAAAAATGGACGATTTAATGACGAAGAGATACAATTTCTCAAATCTTTCCGGAATAGAGGAGTGATCTTTTTCGTTATAGTAAGCGAGAACTTATCGGTTTCAGTGTATACTTGAGAAATGAGAAAATTTGATACGGTCGCGGTCAATTAAAAATGCGAAATCGGTTATCGCTTCCGTTTCCGAAAAATGGTCGGTTAACGGCACATCCCTAAAAAACAAAGTAAACTGGCATTCTAATCTGCATCGGGGACAGCGCCGGCCCTATAACGCAAAATACATATCTTGGAAACATACTACACAGTCTACGGACAATACGCTTCGTTTGACAGCTAAAAAATTAATTTAGGAGTACATAACGCAAAAATTCTTTTCTGTTTAGCAGTTTTTTTGTACAAGATCCGTTTGTACATGAATAAAGATGGTCCCCAAGAGTCTTTGTACATTTTGTGCACGCAAATTCTTGTATACTATTATATGGTACAGTAGCGATTTTAGAGTGGTAAAACAGGGCTTTTCCACCTTTGGTAGTGTATTTTAGCTAATTTCTGAGTTTCTGGCGCCAAAAATTACTAAAAATTGTCTCAAAATGGCGCCAAGCGCCGAAAAATATGACATTTTCCCATTCTACAAGCAAATTCGGCCATTTTAAGGATATATAGGACAAAGAATTACTAATTTCGGCGCGAAGCGCAAAATTTCTTGTGAATTTTACAGTTTTTGTCATCCCAAAAATTTTTGTTAATGTACAAAGACGGTCCTGAAAACTCTGTGTACAGCGGAAAAATCTTTGCCGAATACAAAAAAAACCGTGCTGGATTGGATAGGCACGTCTGCCTATTCTACCCGGCTTAGGCAATGCAAAATGTAACAAAATAAACCCTACAGATGCGCTATTTAACCTTATTGTAATCTAATAAGCATTTAGGTATACCTACGTATGCAGCCCCGTACCCAAGATTTTCTTTCAAACATATTTTGAAAATCATAGGCAGCGCATTAGCGCGTACCTATGTCATTCATAAACAATTTGACTTGATAAAATGATGTTTCAACGTGTTTTGCGTTTTTTGTTAACTTTTTAGCTTGTGGTGATAAAACATAAAAATTAAGTGATTCGGCAATTTGGCATTTTTATTCATTTCAACATAATTTTATAGCCTTTTCGAGATAAATACAGGAAAGCGTACATATTATAAAAATACTGCGCGAAGCGCCAGCTGATTTTGAGATTTTCGTCCGCTTTTGAGATCAATTTTGTAGCTTTCTAAAGATAATAATGAAGTAGTATTAATTAGTAGTATCAATTCTGTCTGGCGCAAAACGCCTAAAATTTTTGATATTTGCATAATTTTGGACTCAAATTTTGTAGCTCCTTGAACACTGGCAATACCAAATTATGTCGAACGCGAAGCGTCGGAAAATTTCGACGTTTTTCATATGAACTTAATTTTGCAGTTTTCAGCACATAGCAATGAAGTATTTATATTTTGAGATGGAAGTTTTCGACATTTGCATTCTTTTAGGCTCAAGTTCGCACCTTTCTAAAGATCAACGCAAGAATTATATTTGGCGTGAAGCGCCGAACATTTTGGATATTTTTATCCGTTTGAGCTCAATTTTGCAATTTTATGCAAACAAGAAATACCGAAATTTCACCTGAAGAAAATTAAACAGGTATTAAATACGGTGTTTTGATTGAGGTAATGGCGCTAAGCGCCGAAAATTTAAACGTCAGAAACGTAGTTTCTTTGCTGAAAATTCGGAAATACCCCCCAATTTTGCAATTTTATGCAAACAAGAAATACCGAAATTTCACCTGAAGAAAATTAAACAGGTATTAAATACGGTGTTTTGATTGAGGTAATGGCGCTAAGCGCCGAAAATTTAAACGTCAGAAACGTAGTTTCTTTGCTGAAATTTCGGAAATACCCCTTCCCACCACCTTTAACCCCACTAGATACGGACCCGTATGTATGCATAGATTGTCAGGCTCTTTGATAAAACAGAACGGTCATGTATAACACTTGTAATTGCGTTAACAATACTAAGTCCGTAAACCATTTCATACAAAATATAACTATGCAAATTAAGAGATGAATCATTCACACTGAGCGAATCGTATTCACAAACAATGAAAACCGTTAAGCAGAGGATCGTCATATGTTAGTGCAAAGGCTTGAGTAAACGAATTATTCATCCTTTTCTCATCACTACTATGTAATATGAAATGCAAAAGGTAAAAGTACACTTAAAATAAGCCCAATGTTAATCATGCTTAGCTACAAATCGCTATTAATTTCACAATAGAATTATTGCGTCAACCGCTATAAGTTCACATTTGAACTCATTGCAAGTAACGCATTGAACTTGGTGCTGCGCTGCGCAATACAATTTGAAAAACGACCAAATAGTTCAAAAATTGTAAGTCGAAATCTTGTGAGTAGTTAGACCTTGCATGAAATAAGAAATCGCCGAAAGAAGACTACCGGAAGACTAATCTGACCTCAGTCAAGATTTAATCTTTTGCAATGAGTGCCTTAAACCAGGCGAATAACATTGCAGATATTGCATATCGTTTCAGAGAATCAGAAAAGGATGTCCTAAGTGAATCAGAAAATAAAAATCGCAGCGCTCAGGTACATAGAAATGACGCGTTGAATGATTAACATTGTACTTTCAAGTTGCAAACGACTAACGAAGTAAAAGTTGCAAAGTGTGCAAGTATCATTGCAGTAGAATCGACAACTTTAGGATCATACTTTAGCCTAGTAAAAGCGCTAGCGTGTATAAAAAGGAACACTAGTTTGCTACGCTGCAGGCGGATCCAATTAACTCGCTGGGACGAATTTCCCGGGCTACGAAATAAAGCCGCAAAGAGGCGTGTTTTAACATTATATATCTATATAGTAGGTACAAGTACGCTTGCAGAATCAGTAGTAATAATCGCCGCATGCGAGCATGTGGAGTAGACTAAGAACAAGAACCTACTACACACTATAAGTACATAGTACGACACACGATATAGAGTAGGTAGGCGGGTACTACTCAAATGTAAATCAACAAAAACTGATATAGTATCACGCACGAATGTTACTCTTGCGCTCAGTCGAAGAGTAATTAGGCACAGCTCCTGTTTCAGCGAGTCCTATAATAATAACAGGCTTGGTGGATGGATTTGCTGCACTCCCGCGCGAATAAAAGGCCTAATAGGCTTGTTTGCTTATGTTATACAAGTCAGGGCGATCGATTTTATTAAACATGTGCAGCTGTGATTAACACCTATGCACGGCAATGAGCGCTGGGATGCACAGCCGGTAACCTGAACCTCCTACCTGGCATACAACCGCACACCGTGCACAAATGCCAACCGTACACTACCGTCAAATCATAAAAATGGTCTATATCATATCTCAATTATTGTTTGAATGCTACAAAATGCTGAATAATGGGAAGTCATCAATACGAAAAAAGGATATTTTAGAAAAAATATTTAAAGAAAATTTGGAGAAAGAGGAAAAAAAGATAAGTGAAAAAATTGAAAAAAAGAAGAAGCGGTAGCAATGAATCATGCTATTAGTATGCAGGGGCGGATTTAGAGTGGGCGGGGGCGGCCAACCCCCCCCCCATTGGCCCAAAATAGTGCGCAAAATTAAGCATTTTTGAGCGATTTTTAGCGATTTTCGGGTTGAAACGGCTAATTTTTCCGCCCAAGTCAGGGTTCCGCCCCCCTCCCCTTAGGGGTACCGCCCCCACCCCCTTAGAAAAATCCTAGATCCGCCACTTTTAGTATGAAAGAAACAAGACGCGAGAAATAGTACGAATGTACCAAATAAAATGATATTAGATATGAGAAATTACAGGTTTTTCGAGGCGCAAGTCTTAGTGAAACGTGAAGAAATAAACAGAATTATATGCACAAAAAATACACCAGCTTTAGAACAGCATGAATTATGTGATGTAGGGAAACAATGAGCTGTTTATTAAAAGTTATAGGTACTTTACCGAATGGTGGACGGATTGGGTTTTAGTAATGCATTGCTGTATAAACGGCTATGTACAAGCGAAAAGCGAAGCTAGTAGGCATAATATTTTTTATTACTGAGAAGAAACAAGCATTTAAAAATAATTTTTTTTATTAATAAAGAAAACTTTAAAATAAGTCATCTAAATAAATTAAATCTCTAAAGGACATCAGGATTATTCTTTGAAAATTTTTCACGGACCATCATTTTTTAGTAAATTGGGCATGGGCACAACACAGATGGCACTATTTGCCTTTGATATTGTATATACAGGGTGTCATGAAATTATAGCCCCCTCCGAAAATCGACTTACAGGTGCGAAAGGAAAATTCATGAGCAATGCCTTGTAGACATACATGATCTTGGGGGGTTTCACCCCCCGCAGAATCATTTTTCACCCCTCGCAAAAAAATTTTCACCCCCGCCCAGAATTGGTGATTTTTCAAAAGTTTCCTAAACTTACCTGAAAATTGGTAGAAAAGTGTCTTTTTAAGGGTTTTTGGCTATCTATTTGCTCAAAATCGCCAAATTTTCGGCGCTTCGCGCCATATATTCATGTTTTAAGCGATATATTGGTCAATTTATTCGACTTTTTTCGAAATTTTTCTCATGATTTTATGCTCTAGAAGGATAGAGTATCGTCAGAAACGCCAAAAAACTATGTTTTTTAACGCGTACCGGCCATTTTTGGGCCCAAAAAAGGCACTTTAGGTTTTCACCCCCAGAATTCCCATGCTGTGCATGTATGCTTGTAGAGCATTCATTTCTACATCGGATGATGATTTTTTCATAACACAATCTCCACTAGTTCAAATTTGTATTGATCAGGAACAAAACGTATTCTGAATTTTCGATTTTCACATTTTTGCATCGATTCCAAAATTTGTATTACCACCATCAGCTTCGCGGGCCTGCCTGAAACGTTCGGACATCAAACATAACAGACTTTCCAATAATTCCGTATCGTATTCTTATATAGTTAATACTGCATTTAAATTTTTCGATGTTTCCCAAGAATAGCGGCCAATCCCAGATTCCATGTGCATAAGCTTTTCAACTTTGTCTTTCACAGTTTCACCGAGATTTTCGGTCGGGTTCAAATCTGGACTGTTGCCAAGCCGAATTCGTTGCCCAGAACTGAACTACTTCACTTTTCAGAAAAGCTGGAGTCTTTTTAGCTTTCAAGCGAGGAGCACGATCGTGAACAAAAGTTGTTTCTCCAACGACCAAAACGTTTTCTGGATCATTCAAAAATGGAATAACGTTTCCGGCTAATACCATTTGACGAAAACATTCTCCATCCCATGATCGTCCTTTTTCTTTAACCTACTTTATTCGTTTTGCTGTGAATAAAATGAATAATCCGATGCAAGTTGGATTGTGGACAATTGCTCGATAATCTTCATTTTCGTCAATTTCTTACAAAATTCATTGCTCAAGTTCGGTCGTTTTGGTGATTCGGCTTACGGATTGAATAAATAAAAAACTCGTTCGAAAATGCATAATGGAGAAATTCTTCTTGATCTGAATTTTTCGCGTAATCGGCCAAGAATAATCGATTTTCGCGATTCAATTTTGTTTTAAGTGGCTCTGCAATGACACGAAATGGTTGATTGGTATCCTTCTTTTCGTAAAAACCGTTTAAGTGACATTCTGAGGTGTGATTTTCGTCGTTTCGCCATGATTTCACTTGATAACGCTCGGCACGATTTTCGCTGTAAACCAGTATTTGATTCAATAATAGCCCTCGATTCTTGGGACAATCTTTCTGGTCGTCCACTGTTCGAGAGATCGGAGAAACATTCCATTGGTTTCTTCTTCCAATTTCGTTTCACAAAATCTTCAGATCGATTTAATTGATTGATGACGGCGAGTGGCGACCCATTTTCTCGTAATAAAGCCTAGACCAGCTTCTTTTGCTTCATAGAAAGCTGTCGCCCGAATTCTGTCCATCAATCTCGCTTGTTCACATTCGAAAATCATTTTGCTACTCGCAAAACTGAAGAAATTTAGTAGTTTCTGACTAATTTACTTTGTTGTAATGTTGTAATGCGATTAATTATAAAATTATTTTCAATTTATACACTATCCGACGCAGAAATGAATGCTCTACAAAATATTTAGTTTAAATTTTTCCTATCGCATGTGTAAGTCGATTTTTAGACGGACTATCATTTCGTGACACCCTGCCGAGGAATTAATCAATCGACAAAGTCAACACTAATAGCTCTATACGTTTTTATGAACTGCCTGTGTACGTTCATTTGAAAAAAAATTTGTTAGCTGTATCGTGTCGGCGATATGACCAATTACAAAATCTCGTGACGTGACCCGTTGTATCCAAACGTTAAAGATAATATAGTTTGAGAGCAGACTGCGTTAAAAATTGAAAGTGACAGAAAAACAGATTTATACTTCAAACGATTAGGGCAAATATACTACTATATTCCAGAGATATTATTGACGTCAAAAACTATTGACTTACTCGTAATTGACTAGAGAAGAAAAAAGGGGGAAAACAAAAAAACTGGTGTTGTACTGATCATATGTGCAGCACGACCACACGTGGGCGTCGGTAGGGAGGGGCTGAAAGTATGCAACCTCCCCAGAAGGCCGGATAACTCTTTTTTTACAATTTTTTGATCCCAATGGATAGCGCTCGGTGAGAAATGTCAAAAAATGGTGTTTTTCACCATACCACCATTTTCAAGACCATTTTGACCTCCGAAAAATATTGCACTCCCCCCAGAATTTCGGCGCTGTCCACCTAATGTCCACCTAAGAGCAAGACCGACCTGAAAGCACCACCGGTCTTAAGAGAGTCAGCCGAAAAGTCCTTATGCTAAAATTACCGAAAAATCACATTTAGTCGTTGAAATAATGCACATGTTAGGTCTTTTCTGCACGCTTTTACCAGCGCCATTTTTCCAATAAATTCACATCAGATTTTCTTTATATTACATAAACGAAATTGGATTTTCAACTTCTTACAGAATCGAATACCTACGCATTTTGTTGCCTGAGGATTCATCATTAACCAAAATGTCGGTGTCACGCTAAGAACAAGCCTAACGGGTAGGGACTCGCGTCTTTAGCTCCGCTCGTCACATCCCATTACTCAGGCATGCATTGGTATGGTATCAACATTTTTGTTAAGAATTCTGCTATTTCATGACATATTTTCACACACGAACTACCCAGTGGGTGTGAATCGACTAAAATATGATCCAGAAAACGTACTCAATTGCGCACAATCATTACAAAAAATACAGCAAAAAAGGTGATGAACAGGATCTAAAGCTTTAGAATAACACAAAAAAACTTTTGGAAAAATAAGCCAGAATTAGGGCCAATGGCACAAAAATCGTATTTTTTTCTCATAAAAGAGTCGGGAATTCAGAAATTTCCACTCTTTGATGTCATTTGGTAAGGCCGAAATCTTCAAAATGTTCCATCATCCGCTGATCCCCTCGATCGTTTGCATAGCACGGCCGGGCTCGGGTCAGTCTGGTTTGGGGATCATAGATCTATCATATACGAGCTATAAATGGCTTTAAAAACAGAGGTTTTAAAAACGGGTAAAAAAGCTTTTAAAGCTTTTACAAAAAAGCTCGACTTTTGACTTTTTCAGGTCTTAATTTATCAAATTTACCCCAGGAAATTTACTTTTCCCCAAACCCCACGCACACGTCTGCTAGCAGCTCATAAACAGACACAAAAGCAGTTACCCCAACTTTTTTACAAAACAGTCAAAAATAGTATCGTCTTTTTGCAAAGGAGCGCGTTTCGCAGTTTTTACATTGTACATTTTTGCTCAAAAAATGATTTCTGGTGCAGAAATTTACCAAGAAATCAACAAATTTGAACAATCTTGAGCTCAAAGTGTTTAGGTTTCTTTAACTTTAGCTAATGCGAAGTGCAGGAAAATTGGAAAATTAAGAAGGACGTTTAGAGACTTAGATTCGTTATTTCCTGTATTTGAACACTTGGAGCAAAGTCTATTGAGAGATTCGACGCGATGCGCAGAACATGTTTAGAATTCCTGCTAGAAATGGAAGGAAAATACATAAATTTGGCTTCCATGTTGTCAAGAAAGTGAATAAATGCAACAAATGACCATTATCCGAAAAAATTAGACAAACTTACGAGTCGATGGCCATTGGCCGAATGTTATTTCAAAGTACATATCCATCATTTATCTCGTCAACTATTTTGTGTCTTTTTGGATAGGTCACCAACCCCATTTGCTCCCCGTAATACCGTCCATCTCGCTGTATAAAACCCACATTCAGAATTAAATATTTTCAAACAATGCTTCATGCAATTCTTGAATACGCTGGTTTCATTTCAGTGGCATTCACCAGCTTAGTTAAAAACTAAAGAAACTAGGTGGAGAAAGTTGCACTGCAATCATACACAACTTGCAAGTATTCATCCCGAGAAAGATGATATTTTTCAGGTGAACACATATAATCTTACCTTAAATAAAAGTGATTTGCGTATTAATTATAATTATTATTTATTATCATTTTTGACGGTATTTTTGAGACGATAACGATTAAGAGACTTCCTAACGTAGAATTTGCGATTTTCCGAAAAAACTCGTAGAAAAAATATTATTTTAAGCGTTTTCCGCAGTTCGCTCAAAATCAGCGCTTCGCGCCATACACTCATTTTTGACTTTATTTTGTTAAAAAACGATGTTTTTGACGTGAACCGACTGTTTTTAAACCAAAAAAGTACTTTAAAATTTAATTCTCCCCCCTTAAGATTCCCGTGATGTGCATGCCTGAGCCCAAGCCCTCGTAAACAGGGCGGCCCTGGTACAGCTATAGTAAAAACGATGTTAATACAGTTTCTGATCGATTTTAAGCACTTTTGCAAAAAAATTTGATTTTCATCCATTTTAGCCTTCGTTTTCAGAAATTTCTGATTTCTCAACATTTTTACTATTCATAGACCTCTTGAAACCCCCAACGTACATCTCTAGTGGTTGCACAAAATTACTTAGGGATTTTTAGCACCTTGCTACGGTTTTTAACGTGTTTTGTAGTGAAAATCCCTTAAAAATTTCGGTCCTTATCATACTAAATGCTTGTTTAGCCCAGAGCGCGTGGCTTCAACACTCCACAGTCGATCTTTATTCAATCTAAAAATTTAGGCATTTGTTTCGTCTATTTGTTTAAAGATTTCAAGTACGAAATAATATGACAACTTCATACTGTTTTATGTTACGTAACAAAAAATTAGCTCCATTACGTCATTTATTATTCAATTCATAACCGCAGCGGCATCAGTCGTCCCAACACTGCTAGCGCGAGTCCCAACACTGCCACCGTCCCAACATTGCCACCGTCCCAACACTGCCACCGCGAGTCCCAACACTGCCAACACGTTGTGTGTTGGCAGGCACATGCACGGAAATTTTGTTGCAAAAACGCTTAACATTTGGGGCATGCATGGTAGGTACGTATTTGCTAGGCTGAAATCATGCATTTAGACTCAAGGAAATCAGGCACGTAGCTCTGCGGGAATGGGGGGTCCGGACCCCCCCCCAAATTCAAAAAAATCGGAAAAATAGGACTTTTTAAACGTTATTTTGTGCTATTTTTGGGCTTAGTCCCCCCAAAATTGGTGTTGGTCCCCCCAAAATAAGACGGCCAGCTATGTGCCTGAAGGAAATTACTGCTAAGGTATTTGGTATCAGAATACAAAAAGGCGTGGGAAAGGGACAAAGACTCAATTAGCATATTTTCTAAAATTTCAATGTGAGATTTATGTCCGTGCGAACTGCGCATTTGAGTTGTACTATCACAATAAGCACACTATATTGGTTATTCCTCTGTTTTCTAGGCAACTTGGACATTACAATACATTATAAATGCAACAAAGAATTACTACGCAAAAAATTTCAAGATTTAGCATCTAACAAGTTCTTGATTCTACCCTTCACTGGCGACCCCACCATTATAATCCATGAACGTTATGTACTTAATGCTTTTAATTACATGTGAGCAGCGACTTAATTCTGGGAGTGGATATTATGGAGCAAACATTGAGGAAAAAGCCAAAAACACAGTTGTGGAAGATCCGCCTGATTCAGGGGAGTTTGAATTTTTAGGGGTTTACAATAACATATGGGCATGGGGGGTTTGTACCCTCCCCCGAAAAGTTGAAACCCCCTCCCTTGAAAAATTTCTATTTTTTAGTAACATTTTTAACGATTTTACTCATCCTGCTCCCCCAGAATTTTCTTGCTGCTCACGTATGTTTACAACCCCTCCCCCCGATCAGGTCCATGTGTGACTCGCTGTATGCATGCTGGAACTCGCGGTGGCAGTGTTGGGACTCGCGGTGGCAGTGTTGGGACGGTGGCAATGTTGGGACGGTGGCAGTGTTGGGACGGTGGCAGTGTTGGGACGGTGGCAGTGTTGGGACGGTGGCAGTGTTGGGACTCGCAGTGGCAGTGTTGGGACGGGTGGCAGTGTTGGGACGGTGGCAGTGTTGGGACGGTGGCAGTGTTGGGACGGTGGCAGTGTTGGGACGGTGGCAGTATTGGGACGGTGGCACTGTTGGGACTCGCGGTGGCAGTGCTGGGACTGGTGGCAGTGTTGGGACGGTGGCAGTGTTGGGACACGATCCTATATGGCAACCGCATTATCATGTCTGAGGTACAAAGATTTACGCATTTTGAGTCCATTAAGCATTAAAGCCAATGATTGTGATTTAGCCATGAATTTTTTGGTTTACTCAAATTTAATTGTACTGAAATCAGCATAAACAAAATATTGATCAGCAAAATATCATGGCATTCTCAAACACTTTATTGAATTGGAATCATTGGCACTGCACGTATTAAACATGTAAAAACTAGCATGCTAATGTTAGCTGACCCGTATAAAAAAATTTTCATTAGTACCGGTGGTAATGGGGGTCGTGCGAAAAAACGCTGCCCTCCACTCTAAAATATTTTCGAAATTCCAATAGCGTTATATATCTTTAATTCTCTCGCAACCGCAAGTGAGGATGGCAGACATATGAGCTGAAAATTTAGAATAGTAAAAACAAAAGCGCAGTGCAGGTGCAGAGTTAATCAGTAAATATAGGGCTCAAAAATTTGAAGAAATTTATACTACGCTTTGCCCGGCAAATTTCAATTTTACGAGTAATTCATTTTCTATTTTTAGCATTCAGTGAAAAACAACCAAAGCAGGTTACGTGACCACGCCGCCTTACCTTGCGCAGAGCTTCAGCTTAAAAATAGCTCGTTCCGCCATCAAAAGTCACAGTTGGAGGCCAGTGCTGCATCTTATGCAACAAGGGTTAGAATTCAAGATAAATATTTTCACCATCAGCAGGAAAAATGCACGTAAGGCGAATCCAGTGAAGCGTGGCGTGTTCCTTTCGAGCCGTCGTAGTACACAGACTAATCCATTTTGATAGTAGATTGGTTAAGTTCCTGGTTCGAAAAAGAAAAAATTGGAGATACATACGGACGGTGTTTATGCAAGCTGGATGTTTTTTTCGAATGAATTGATAATAACAACTTGCAGCGCGTCTCATTCAGAAGACTCCCGACTACTGTAAACAATCAACCAGCGCTATCACTGAAGAATCTAAGACTAAAAATTGAAATAGCAACTGTAACTATTGATGAGACGAGTGTATCATACATTAAACAGTTTTTCTACCTGACACGTACTGCATTGTAGTACATACCAAACATGTAATAAGGAGAATAGGGGGATCCCAAACCTCCAAAAGCCAGAAAATTTTTCATTTTCCCTCTCCGATTTATAGAATGCTTCGGCCGTTTTTTGGCCAAAAACTGGAAGTCAATTATCCCCCCCCTCTCAATGGTCGGGGACCGCCCACTCAAACTTTCTAGCCATTACATGTACGGTATATACACTGCAAAAGTTTTAGGAAATCGAATTTTCTACGCATTCGTTGAGTTTCAGACGCCAAGCAAACGTCATTCTCGAATGGAGCTAAACTCTAAACTGGAGAGATTCCGGGTAGATTAATTATAGAAGAACCTTAAAATATCTAACCAATCCCTTATCTTTCACTGATTTTTTCCGGGTTCAAATGGACTCAAGACGGAATGCTGAACATAATTGTGATTACTTTCCAGTCAGATCCTGTATTTTAATTGATCAATTAGAATCTCCTTTCGTTTTTTTATCAAAATTTATAAATTTGCATCAAAATTTAAAATGTTTCAGCAAAATTTATCAAAAACGGATTCAGAAAATACGAGTATGACAACTCGTACAACTTCATTTAACTCGGTATCAATAGGGGCCGGGTGAATGAAAAATTTTGCAAAATGCATTACAAATAGAAGAAAACTGATGGATACGGAGAACAATAAAACATCAAGTTCACACGTATTTGCTGTTAGACGATATCTGATTCAGCAAATTTTCGTCACCCAAAATCTTTTTATACATTTCACCACACGATAAAGAATTATTCTAATTTGAAGCAAGCATTTAACGGTTTTAACATTCAATCGATTTCCATCGTCTGCCCACTGCCTTTTGCACAAGGAAAATACTCGTTCCACAGCCGCGTTTGATGTAGGAATCGAAAAAATTACGCTAACTAGAGATTTCAAATCAAGAAATTTTTTGGTTCGAAACAAAGTGGACCATTTTTTATCAATCGGCAAGTTATTAAATTCATCAGAAGAACGTTCCAATAATGAGTTTAACTCATTTGTTTCATCAAACAATGAATTTTTCATATTTAATTTCTGACCAGTGCAGATAATAAAGCGGTTTAAATTTCATATGATTTGGTCAGCTCTAATGAACAGTAGCAATCTTATATATGTATGTACAGTAAGTAAGTGAATACAACATACTTTATTCAACGTTCAGCGTAATTATCTCAAAATTTTTAAAAAGTTCAGGACAAATCAGGATGGGAACCCGAATTTCAGGACAAAATCAGGACATTTTTAGAATCAGGACGAGCTTCTAAAAATCAGTACAATCCTGATAAAATCAGTACATCAATAGTTCTAAATCCAACTAACCAGTCAATCATAATTAAAAGGAAGTGAATCACTGAGAACAAATGAAAATGACCTGAAAATCAATTAATGAATCAATCAATCAGTGACTTACCAACCAATAATAAATAACCAATCAAACAATGAGCAACCAATCAATCAATCAACCATTTTGTAAGAGGACAACCAACCAAAAACTTAGGCAGCTGAATCAATGAGAAGACCGACCTTTGTCCATAAGATGACTGGGCTTATTCCCAACTTTTACAGTGCGGACATGGACAAAATCATAAATTTCTGCATTTATAACGACATTCTAAAACAAATTTGAGTTAAATATCTGAAATATCATAGTAGGTATAAAGATACCTATAGATTGTATCACAAAAATTTGGGCATGCCCTTTAGTAACTGTCACCGACTATTCGCTGACATTTAGCGATTAGTGCATTGATCCGATAGTAGTGTACCAAGTAACTCATTTCAGCCGGTACCGGTACCTACATTTACAAAATACCTGCTGTTGCCGACATTTAGTAGGAAATCATTTAGCATGTTGACCAATGATCATTGACGCGGCATATGACTAGCTTTAGAGATTTAGCATTAAGAAACCCTACAACATTATTGAGTTCAATAGCCTCGAAAGGAAATGTTAGTTTAAAAAACAAAAGGAAGTCACTTGATTCACAATACAATTAATTTTTTCCATTTTAAACCATCTTTACTCATTTTTCACATTATGTTTCCATTTTACTTTCTAAAGAATTTATTGACCAGAAATGCGCATAAAGCAGATTGAACTCTCTAAAAGATTATTAGGTGCAGGTGCATACATATAGCATGACCGACCTGGGAGGGAGTCGGCCTACAGCTCAGCCTGCTGGACCAGCTAGTTATATTGATCTGAATTTCATTTAAAATTGGTGAAAACGTCAGCCGCGCAAAACTTACCGCGATTAAGAATCTTTGGATGATTTCGTGCTCACTTTGAAAAATGGGATGCATTGTTCAAGAAAACCACATCCATTGCGATTCTTCAATCTAGAGAGCCTGCACAATGCTTTTTTACTTAGAAGTAAAACTCAGTAAGAAGAATAATGAAGTCTGTAGGTAACAGCCAATGTACGGTCTACGACGTTTTGGCGCCAGCAACTTATAAATCATTCTGATTAGATCAATTTTTAAGCAATTTTAAAATAAATCATATATTCAGAAAGCAGGTTCTACTAGCTACAAAATAGCATATTGTTCTTTTCGATTCGATAAGTCAGAATCTGTATTATACTTCAATAATAAATGAAATGCAAATAATTAATATTACAGAGTAGCGCCAAAACGGCGCCAAAACGGCGGCGCCAAAACTTCCCATTCCGGCCGATGTAGTACGCACCGACGCACGACTAGATTTGATAGACAATCATCGAAAACTGTCGGCATACTGCCGATAAAAATTCTTATAATTTATGCCAAACCTCATGTGACAGACTTTTCGAAGTATAAGTAGGCATAACTGATGTACCACCTACCTACCTGCATTAAATTATGGTCCGTTTCACGCAATTTCGGTCATAAATTTTAAAACTATCTCTGAAAATAATCTGACAGATTGCGATTATAGCATTGGTCTGATATATAATTATCGTAACCCTCGGCTTACTGTCGTTGAAAATTCTTAGAATTTATGCACGAAATTATGTGAAACAGACTATAGGTGTTGACACTGAGCAGCATGTACGTGCTCTTGAGAGAGGGAAGTTTGACCCCCTCCACCAGAATGACAATTGACCCTCAGAATTATTTATTCTTCGTGAAAATTGTGCCTTTTAAAGCGTTTTTAGCTCACTTGTGGCTTAAAACTTACAAATTTTCGGCGCTTAGCGCCATATGCACAAATTTTGACTATTTTTTGTTCAATTTACTGTTATTCAAATTGACTTGTTCTTATGTTCCAGAAAGAGTGAGACATTATCTGAAACGTCAAAAACATTACTGTTGACGTGTACCTATTGCTTTTTAGCCTAGAAAAGGCACTTTTTAAACATTTTTCGGCCCGCCCTCCTAGAATTTCCATGCTGTACATGTAAACGCCTGAGCATTTTTAGTGCATTAAAACTTTTAGAACATTGCATAGTGGTCTGAGGCATTCTTATAACGATATTGTATGTATTTATCAGTCACCACAGTTGTAACAAGCCCTACCGATTCTAAATAAATGCAAAGGTGCGCTTGCAATTTTATCGTTCCCAATATATTCGTGCTGAAAAAACGAATACTGTACATTGAAATTATTAATGCGTTAATGTCAAAGCTGCGGATCAACTTTTAACATTCAGACCCTAACCCTCTAAAAGAAACAGGTAATACCTAGCCCTGGGCATTTTTAGGAAAAATTTGTCAATTTTTTCCGTTTCTGATACGATTTTCCCACACTCCTCTAGAAAAATTTTCATTTTGCTCCTGTAGTCTAGATCCCCAAAGATGCCTGATCTAGATCACAAAGCTCATAAGTGTATGTCTGGATGCGACGACCGTATTATAATCAATAAGCAAGGATTACAGAAAGTTTTATTACACAAAATTGTTGAATAGCATATAGAATCTGAAATCCACTTTTGCAGCCACATTCCTGAATAATTTCCATTTAGATTGAAACGCAAGTTTCGTAAAACACCTTCCGTGGCGGTGAGCAACGAATTTCTGATCACGAGGCCAGGGACTGTATTCATTAATGGGTTGATGTCTGTATACCTCTTGGTAGAGGTAGATTATCTAGAGCAAATCAACATCAAGCAGTTGCGAATCTAGGATTTTTCCAAGGGAGCGGTAAAGCAAGTTTTTTTAAAACAGTCAGCAATAGGTGCAAAAATCTATACTTCACGTGCGAACTAGCGTTATTCTACGTTCCGCATTCTCTACTTCTATCTAAAATCGTTTTGGTTCAACATTTTTTCCGAAAAATTTTAGCATTTTCGACAATTTTGCTCAAAAAAAATTTAATTTCTGCGATTTTAGCGAAAATCTGATGCAAACCGTCAGACTATTTGTGAAACTAAAGTGGAAGAACGTTTAGCAGCCTGAGTTACTACTCATCTCCTGCATTTGTATCATTTAACACGGAAGGTCGAAAATTTCTAAAAGTTAAGCTTAAATAGACAAAAACTATGCTGAAAAAGCTGTTTCTGCTCTTAAAATTATTTTAAAACCTATTCCCTGAGCAAAAATATGACTTCCGAACCGCCAAAAAAGTAAATAAATGTCGTTAATATATATTATCCAGCGCCAAAAACCGGTGCATATTACATATCCTTCTTCATTTCGCTAACTATTTTCGGTCAATGGGGTTATCACCGCCTTAAATTCGCCCATGACTTTAAGATAGGCCTGATTCTACCTGCAGGTAGACCCTACCTCAAGATAGCTATTATAGATAAGGCTTCAAATTTTCAGCGTAAACACGGAAATGCATCAAAACAGATAGGGAAGATTAAAAATGTGACTGAGAGCGACTAATCACGTGAAATACCTCCTTCGATGAGTTGCGCACGAAGGCCTCACTATAGTGCATCGTATATCGTGCATAGGATGAGATTAATTAAGCATTGCAAATAGCTCGTATAGAAATATCAATACAAAAAACGAAGCACAATGAACCACGCGCACAATAGATACTACGTATTTTGGATTCTATTCAAGTTTTCTACATCGAGTGTCTGCAACCGAATCAAAAGTTGCTTAAAGGTGGGCCTTTTGCTCGCATCAAGCTCCCAACATTCATACATTATTTGAGCCAAATCAGACGGACAACCATCTGGTGCTTCCATTCTGTAGCCCTTTTCCACGTGTTTTACGACATCCTGGACAGGCTAAGCAAAACAAAGCGAAACTTTTAAACTCCTGAATGGCACGAATAAAATTTTTTCTACAGATCGTTTTAGATAAAAACGAACGCAATTTCAGGAGACGTCAATAGTGCTACGGTCTTAAAATAATTTAGAAACAATGCGCGAGATTATAAGCAATACTAGATAAGATCTATTCATCGACAATTTTTTAATTTCAAAAGGGTCAACTTTTGATTTAAATACGCACCATTTTTGCATTTCAATAAAATAATAAGTCAGCTAGAGCCACTCATTACATAATACGCACACAGAACCCTTTCTAATTTTTCAGCTTACACTTACATACAAGTATGCAAGTCCGCATACTGTCTATCTTCTTAAAGTCAATCGAATTAAAATTTCGAGCCCTGTGGCATGCATGTGAAATACATAAAGGGATTCCCCTAATAAGGAAGTTGGAATTTTTATCCTTCTCCAATTCAGTGGCAATGCCGTGCCCCTTAAAGTATCCATACTGACTTTTCAAAAATAGATATCCTCAAGCTGACTATAAGTCATAGATGCGCAAGGTGATGGTGGCCAGAGAGGAGTGAATTTCGTGATTTTTACTGCACTAGTTGTGTTTATCAGCTACATTCGGTCAAAATTGCTTGAAAACACATTATTCTAAACCAAAATTGCCCGACAGTATCTAACTTTCAGACTCTTCAGCGGGTTAATACCCTCTTTCGTCCCTCCCTATGTGCATGCATGCTATAAGCCACTTCTAAGTTACTATATATGCCTTAAAACAACAATGAAAGGGGGTCATTAACACACAAGACATGCACTGTTTTACCGTTTAGCATCTGAGTGACTTGATAAAACTGTTTTTTAATCGGTTTTGCTAGCTGCAATAGAAGTAAGGCGGAAAGGACAACCATGCGACATACGAAACTGTCTAATTTCCCTGAATTATTTCTCACCCTCCTTCAGGGTTTTTTTTTGTATTCGGCAAAAATTTTTCCCGATGTACAAAGACTTTTCATGACCGTCTTTGTACATGTGCAAAGATTTTTGGGAAGACAAAAACTATTAAAAAGTGTAAAATTTTTCAAAATTTTCGGCGCTTTGCGCCGAAATGAGTAATTGTTTGTACCAGATATCTTTAAAATAGCAGAATTTGCATTTAAAATGTAAAAATGTCAAATTTTTTGGCGTTTCGCGCCGCTTTGAGACAATTTTTAGTAATTTTTGGCGTCAGAAACCCAGAAATCAGCTAAAATACACTATCAAATGTCGAAAAACCCTGTTTTAACACACTAAAATCGCTACTGTACCATATAGTAGTACAAAAAAATCCGCATGTACAAAACGTGCAAAGACTTTTGGGGACCATCTTTGTACATGTACAAACGGACCTTGTACAAAAAAACACTGCCCTCCTTCCCTAAAATGCAAAATGCAGATACACCTACATAGCTGGCATTTTAGACCTTATTGTCGCAATAAAATAATTAAAAGTAAATAAAGCGTCAGACCAGTAAATAAAATCAAGTCTGGGATATAGGAAATACAGAAATACAAGGTACAGCATGGGTGCGTTTTTTGGCGCTTGAGAACATACATAAGACGGAAATTTTCATAAAATCAGACAATACATAATGAAAAAAATGAGTAGATACTCGGCGCGAAGCGTCCAAAGAATTAGTGGCTATTTTTGCTTGAAAAATCGATAAAACACTAGAAACAGCATATTTTCTTGCAGTTTCTGTAAAATGGGAAATTCTAGAGGTCAGTCAGCTTTTTGCGGGGATCAGTAGCCATTCTACCAAGCTCCAACTCGCCCCCTACCCCTCATGGATACATATGAATACAAGATTATACAAATGAAGGATTCACGATAATCCTACAATTAAAACTCACTATTCTGGGATAAGGGACTCGACCGAACGAATAAATTTCCCAGAGAAACACGCCATATGACCAGACGTCGGATTTATTGGTGAACTTCTTAAACACAAAAAATACAGAATCTATGTATCATTTCCGTCAATGTGTCTTCCTGATAACATAAACAAAGTAAGTCGTCATTGGTTTTTTATAAGAAAATATTTAGCCTGTACAAGGTGACAACTTCTATTGAATGTACTGTTTTTCAAAAAATGCCTATGCAATATGTGCAAACTGCCGTCTTGTTATCTTATCTTCTTATCTTATCTTAATCAAACTGCCATCAAACCACTGTTAAGGTTCACACTCATTTTGCACATTCTCCGTTATATTAATGACTAGAAAAACAAAAGCAGAAGAGGATTAACATTCAAGATTAATTTTAACAAGATTAAGAACGATATTGGAAAAAACATATCAAATAACTAAATTTGCCACAAAAAAATATTTAAAGAAAAACCTAGCTCACGCATCTGTAAGAAAACTTTACATCATTAAAGTTCTTTGAAATACAATGAAATTGGAAAATTATTTGCAAATAGAATAATTTACGACAAACAGGGCCAAAAGCAGAAGAAACGTTTACAACCAACAAGCGATTACACATGCCGAAATTTTCACTGCTCCGAGGTGCTTACATACATTAACAATAGAATATTAAATTATTTTCATTGATATTTAGCATGAAGTCAATTGTAATGCATTTTAAGTCGAAAAATAAACCAATTAGCCTCAGTACTTCAAATTACCAGAAGATTCACGCATCACAATTCGAAGGAGATTTAGGCAAGTGTTTAGGGATGGGATACAATATTTGAAGGTCACAAGGTTATTTTTTTGTTCCTCCGAAACTTTAGGATTTAGTCAATTCAGTATATTTCCTGCTTATTTCTGCATATTTCTAAAGCTGTTTCGTTTTTTGGTCAAAAACCCATCATTTTTCTTCTATCCGAAAACAAAACATTTTCTGTTACTGACAACTGAGAAGATATAAGCGTCCGTCCATTTCAGCAGATCGCATAAAACATCGTCTTAAAATTCGTGAAATTTTGCATCATTTGTCTAATGAACGCAGTATAATACACGGCTACATTCATCTACGGTTCCATTAATAATCAAAGTTGTCGTCATGTCCAGAACTAACCGACCGTGCGTGTAATAAAAGGGATCCCCCAAAGCCAGGAAATTTTTGACCCCCCTCCCCCGATTTTCGGAAAAATTTGCGACTTCTATTCATTTGTAGGTGTTTTTTGGCCGTTTTTTTGGCCAAAAATCGGAGGTCATTTACCCCCCCCCTCCCCAAAAATGACCGGGGAACCCCAACTGGAAATTCAAGCCGTTACATGTACATATGTGTTGCACTCTATTCCAAACATCAAAGCCTAAAGCAAAAAATTTTTTTAAAAATAGACCAGAGCTTCTGTAACTAACCGTATATCTTAATGCTTCTGGAGCTGTCCACTTTATCGGAAATTTTCCACTGGCATCTTCGGGAAAATTCAGGTCAACTTTCTTGGCAAGACCGAAATCAGAAACCTAATTTAATAAAAAATGAAGTTAAATCGTGTTTGTTCCACTTTATAGCACTGTTTACCTTGGCAATCATTTCTTCCGATAAAAGAACATTACGGGCTGCTAAATCTCTATGCACTAAATTCCTCGATTCCAAATATGCCATGCCAGCACAAGTATCACTTAAATTGATGAAAGTTATGTAAGCAATGGAATCTTAAAAGATCTCACATGAAAATAATCCAAAAAAGTCGTTTTCTCAGTTTTCATGATTTATAAATATTTTATTTCAGTATTTTGATATTCTCATTTTAATTCAAAAACAGCATTACTCTCAGTTAGACAAACGTGTTTCTATTTTAAACATCTGACTTTATAGAAATATTCTGCACAGATATTGATATACCAAGAGAAATCTTGTTTGTCACATTTCCTCATAATAATAATAATAATAATATTAATGTAATAAATGGGCATCGCTAAATTATGAAGTGCCCTTATAATTTACTTCTGTTAATTAGCTTTAATGACGCGAGCAAGTGCTAATAACTGTTGGAATACGATTTTGATCCCAACCAGACATGCACAGCATAGGGATTCTGAGTGGGGGAATGATATTTTAAAGTGCCTTTTTTCCGGCCCAAAAAATGGTGGATATGTGTCAAAAACATCGTTTTTCGGCGTTACTGGCGATGCTTTATCTTTTTAAAGCATAAAAACATTGAAAAATTGATAAGAAAATCAAAGTCAAAAAATTGAACAAAACGTAGTCCGAACATGAGTATAAGGCGCGAAGCGCCGAAAATTTGAAACTTTTGAGCGAACAGATAACAAAAAACGATTGAAACTGCACATTTTATGTTAATTTTTTGAAAATATTGGGAAAATCGCAAATTCTAGGGGTGAAATAATTTCTGGGGGCTGTAAACCCTCCAAACCCTAGAGATCACGTATGCATGTTTCCAACCCCTACGATTCGCTAATTTCCTGAAAATTCATAGAAAGTACTGTTCATAGTTGCACAAGGTCAGGGTCGGCAGGAAAAGGGTGAAGTCCAGAAAATCCAAAACAGCAAATTTGTTGTTCACGATTTTTCCTACCTAAACAATAAAATGGTCAAAATAGCCTATAAAAGATTTTTTCGTGGTAATATTGCATTTTAAACCCTTTTTTAGTCCATTTTGACTGCATTATGCCATTTTTAACACTAAAAATGCAAAAATTGATCAGTTTTGCGCGCTTTTTGAGTAAAAAATACATAAAAATATTGATCCGAAAATTTTGACATTTTTACTGCTTTTGACCTCAAAAATGATGCAAAAAACGTTTTATCGCCGGACAGTACCTGTCCGGCTGACTCTTCAGGGAGGGTAATACCCCCTCACCTCCCCCTATGTGCAAGTGTGGTACTGTCATAAGAATTGTCAGCTATCTATTAGCCCAAAGCTGTCAAATTTCCGGCGCTTCATACCAGGTAGTCATTTTAGACCATATTTTGTTCAATTTATTCGAAATTTATGATATTTTTTTCGAAATTGTGTTTTTACGCACTATAAAGATAGAGCATAGTCAGAAACGCCAAAAAATTGTTATTGACGTAGCATACCCATCTTTCTTAAGCCCAAAAAAGGCAATTCAGGAAAATTTTTAGGTTTCACTCCCCAGTTTCTATACTGTGCATGACTGCCCATCACCCCCTATCGGAATGTATGCATCGCGCGCGATTCATACAATCTATAAATTTAATTATAATTTATTGTCAATAGTTCTTGAATATCGTACGACTTATACGCACAGCAAAAATACTGCGCGGTTTATGTATTCATCTACGATCGTAATCATGCTCGCATTCGCATTAGAATGCTCAAGTGGTGGCGAACGCATTACACATCAGACTAAATATAACAAGCCAGCGAATATGCTCATTTGAAGTTAAAAATACAAACATAAATAAAAATTCGGAATTCAAAGGCATATGAGGTGAAAAATACGTATTAGTCAATAATAATCATACGATCGTACACGATCTTAGGGTTCAGACTCCAGAAAAATTTTCACGCCCTCCAGAATTGGCGATTTTTCAAAAATTTTCGAAAATTTGCAGAAAAAAGTTGTTTGAAAGCGTTTTTAGCTATCTCTTTGCAAAAAAAGTAAGAATTTCGGCGCTTCGCGAAATATACTCATGTTTTAACTTTATTTTGTTAAATTTATTCGACTGTTTTTATTTTGTCGAAATTTTTTTGTTTTTATGCTATAGAAA
This sequence comes from Mermis nigrescens, assembly GCA_036768485.1. Lineage (NCBI taxonomy): Eukaryota > Metazoa > Nematoda > Enoplea > Mermithida > Mermithidae > Mermis > Mermis nigrescens. Next base: position 70,307 of record JAVLUZ010000369.1, on the reverse strand, counting down.
GATAGAGCATCGTCATAAACGCCGAAAAACGATGTTTTTGACGCGTAACCACTATTTTCAGGCCCAAAAGAGGTACTTTAAAATGTAAACCCTCCTCCCAGAATTCCCATGCTGTGCTGTGCATGTATGCTTTCGATACGTAAATCGTATACTACGAAAATACGGTTACCAGGCAAAATTAAACTGTTGCTTGGCAGTCACTTGTTGCCTTCCTCTGGATCGTAAGTAATCTACCAAATTTCCATTAACCATGTATTCAAGCACGATAAATAAACTAGTGGAATCATCGAGCACTACGCCTAATAGTTGGACCAGATTCAGATGTTTTAATGATCTATTAAAAAAAGATCAGCTTAAATAAACCTTGCTGCAACTGGCCTTACATGGTTTCAAAGTTACCGATAATATAAGTCAGGTCAGGCTAAGGTCAATCAATATATGTACATACATGTAAGTACATAAGTAAAGTGCAGTGCGAAATCGTGCGCAACGATTAACTATGTAAATCTTAAAGAAATTTGATATATATAAGAAACTGAATCACTTATTAAAACACATCAAGGCTTCCTTATAATCTTTTTTTATGAGTTAGTGAACAATGTTTGGTGAAGGCACGCTTTTTTCAGAAGACGCAGAATATACTTCGATTTGTAGGGTGTTTTAGCGGAAGTCTAATTTTCATTAGATTCTCACAACTTTTACAGGCAAACACTGGTAACTTTTCCCTAGTTTACTCCTTTTATGTCCTTAATGATGCGTAATTCCAAGTATATTCGTCCTTTTTGTTTCATCGAAGCACTTTTCTTTGCTAGTACTCTATATTTAATTAGCATGATTCGAATAAATCAGTCAGTAAATACATACGATAATATGCCACAATAATGAGAGCAGTTTACGAACGCGGAAAAGAATATTGTTCTGAACATTAGCATTACCTTTTTAAACAAAACAATCTTAGCTTATTTAAACAGATCAAATGTTTTCAGCATGAACTTCATGCAAGCACTGGGTGTAAAGAACACTTACATTCAGATTCGTGACCATAACGTTACATGGAATATTTTGGAAAACATTAAGCTGCTGCAACGCTCTAAAACTAAAGTTACATCATTTTCAATGTAAAATTTACACAACTACTGAGTGTAAAGAAAATATACAGTCGGATTCGTAATCCTGGCCTTGCGAAACATATTTTGGAAAAAAATTCAAAGTTTACATCGCCCTGAATGTAAAATAAACCTGTTGTGTAAACTTTACTCAACAACAGTAAACGAATAGTGTACAGTTTACACAAGTACAGAATGTAGAGAAAAGTAGCAATCAGATTCGTAATGCCGACATTAAATAGAACATTTTGAAAAAAATTAAGCTCCCGCAACGCTCTAGAACTAAAGTTAATTTTCATTGTAAATTTTACACGACCACCTAGTGTAAAGAAGATTTTAGTCAGGTTCGTAATCCTGATATTACTCTGATTCTATGATCATTATTTATGACAAAATAGACTCTCCACAAGGGTAAGAGGACAAATAAATATTGTATGTAAACCACATTACACCACTATTGAGCGTAAACAAACGCGCCCAACTGACGTGTGACCTACCTTTAAACCCTGGTACATTTTCAAACTTGTGATCATGTCCAGACTCATAACCAGAGAAGTTGACGGGGAAAAAACAAGACAGAAACACGTTTAACACCCCCAATTTTTGACTTTACACCCCCGAAAAGCCCGAAATTGATGTAAACAAACACAATTTGCTGTGACGTATACCCCTTAGAGAGCACTTTATTTTTTTCTATTCGACTTATCCTGACTTCCAAACGGAGAAAATGGCGAACAAAAAGGACAAAAACGTGTTTTTCCGCCATCCACCAGATTGTAAACCTTAAAAATCTTAACCCATCTTCCCATTGAGTGTAATAAAATTCGGTTTGGACCAGTTTCTAGCCTTTGATTCGTAGTACATTTGTGTGTGGAAATCTTCTCTTCCGCAAAATATTTGACATATTGACAAGGTTTCTTTTTGTATTCGGCAAAGATTTTTCCCGACGTACAAAGACTTTTCGGGACCGTCTTTGAACATGTACAAAGATTTTCGGGAAGACAAAAACTGCAGAAAAAGGTCTGAAATTCGCAAAAATTTTCAAGTAATTGTGTGTCCTATATATCTTTATAATAGCAGAAATTGCATTTCAAAAGAAAAAATATCACATTTTTCGGCGCGCGGCGCTTCGCGTCGTTTTAAGACTATTCTTGATGATTTTTGTCCTCAGAAACCCAGAAATTAGCTAAAATACACTACCAAGGGTCGAACTACTGTTTTTACCACACTAAAGTCGCTACTTTACCATATTATAGTACCCAAAAACTTGTGTGTACAAAATGTACAAAGACTTTTAGGGCCAATCTTTGTAAATGTACAAACGGACCTTGTACAAAAAAAACACTGCAAACAAAAAATAGAAAGAACGTGTTTTTTCGTTTTTTGGGCAGGAGTCCCGGCCATTCTGGGGGGGGGGGTAAAATACATCCAATTTTTCGCCAAAAAACGCCTAAAAATGGCCAAAAGATTCGATTTGTAGGGGTGAAAATTTTTTTAGCTTTGGGGGATGGAGGGACGTCCGACTTTCCGACTTTGAGTGGGGGATTTCCATTCCCCCTGTTACATGTATCTTTACACCCCTGATTTCGAACTTTTTACCTCCATAAGTAACTCAATATTGAGTTTTTTCGAACGCGATTGGCTGCGACGTGTAGCCCTTAAAACGTATTTTAATTTTAGTCTATTCAATTTGTCCCGACTTATGACCTGAGAAATTGGCGGAGAAATTTCAGACAAAACATGCTTTTACACCATCTACTAGAGTGTAAAGTTTGAACCCCTAGATCTAACTCCGTATTGAGTGTAAAAAAGTTTGCTGGTAAGCCAAAAGTAGCCATTGAGTCGTAGTCCATTTCTGCCAGAACAAAATTTTCTACGACTGATAACCGGAGTTGTCGGCAGACATAAAACAGGCCAAAATGTGTCTTTTCGCCCTCAGATTCTTTACACTCATTAAGCTGCAACTTTAGAAATAAGTCTCTTTGAAAAAATTAAAAAATGCGTTTAGAGTTGACATCATTTACCACATCAAAAAAACCCGACTTAACAGAATGCAATACTGAGTTAGAAAAGTCGTGCAACCGACCATAATTTTAAAAATCTATGTTATAACGCTACAATAAAACTTTACACGCTCTTTACACATCCAGTATTCATTTCAAAACAGAACAAAAAAACACAAACAGCGAATTTTTTTAATACCTATCTTTTAAAAAAATCGCATGATATAGAAGTGTCCCAGTGTTGCTGTAAGGGGTCCACGGGTGTTAGGGGTACCCAAGTATGTACGCGCTAAGGCGCTACCTATCATACATTCCACAATCTATTCTTTAAACTAGTGCATGAATTCGCTTGGTAAAACCAATTTCCTAATTAATGTAGCAGCCGGTCTCTTCTTCGCTCGACCGGTAATGTACTTGGGTATCCCCAACGTATGTCTACCCCCTCCCACGGTTTCTTTTTGTATTCGGCAAAGATTTTACGCGATGTACAAAGACTTTTTGGGACCGTCTTTGTACATGTACAAAAATTTTTTGGAAGACAAAAACTGCAACAAAGGTTCTAAATTTGCAAAGATTCTCGGCGCTCCGCGCCGAAATGAGCAATTGTGTGTTCTATATATCTTTATGATTTCAGAAATTGCATTTTGATAGGGAAAATGCCAAATTTTTGGCGCTTCGCGCCGTTTTGAGACGATTATTACTGATTTTTGCCCTCAGAAACCTAGAAATTGCTAAAATACGTAACCAAAGGTCGAACAACTCCGTTTTTGCAACACTAAAATCGCTACTGTACCATATTATAGTACCCAAAAATTTGTGTGTACAAAATGTACAAAGACTTTTAGGGACCATCTTTGTACATGTACAAACGGACCTTGTACAAAAAAATACACTGCCTCCTCCCCCAAAGCTATAATCGGACACTTCTGTACTGTGCGGTTTTTAAAAAGATAGATAAAAAATTCGCTGCCGGTTTTTTTGTTAATCAATACCCAATGTGTAAAGAGCGTGTAAAGTTTTACTGTAACGTTATGAGATATACTTTTTTACATTTTGGTCGGTCAAACGATTTTTCTAACTCAGTTTTGCTTACTGTTTAGTCTAGTTTTTTTAAATTGTAGCCAGTTGAGTAAGCTCGATATGGCATTTTTTGTTTTTTTAAATTTTTTTTATAATTACTTATTTCCAGAGTGGCAGTGTAAACAGCTAAAAGAATCTGATGGTGGAAAATCACATTTTGACTTTTTTTTTGTCTGCCAAATTTCCGATTATGAACACACGTGGGCGTGGAGGGTTAGGGGCATGCACCCCCAGAAGTTCAAATACCCCCAGAAATCAAGATACCCTCCCATAAACCAAACTAACCTCCCAGAACTCCATTTTTTGAAATTTTTTTCGCAATTTTTTGATCCTAATGGATAGTACTAGATAAAAAACGTTAAAAAATGGTATTTTTCGCCATACCACCATTTTTTAAGACCATTTTTGACCTTTGAAAAATCTGGCATCCCCGGAATTTTGGTGCTGCCCACCTATAACTATGAGTCGCAAGGAATTCTTTCCAGCAGAAATGTACTGCGGCTTAAGAGCTACTTCCGGTTTAAGAGCTACTTCCGGTTTAACAGCAAACTTTTGTACACTCAATACGTAGTTAGATATGGGGTTTAAACTTTACACTCTAGTGGATGATATAAAAAACAGGTTTTGTCTAAGATTTCCCAGCAAACTTCTCCTATTACAAGTCGGGATCCGTTAAATGAAATAAGAATAAAGTGCGCTCCAAAGTCTTCGCGTCGCAGGAAAGTGCGTTAAAAATTCAATATTGAGTTATTTATGAGGTGTAAAAATCGAAATCGAGAGTGTAACATTGGGCGAACAAACACATTTTCACCCTTTTTTGATTGGCCAATATCTTAAATAGTTATTTTGCGGAAGAGAACTCTTCACACACACAAATGTACTAAGATTTAAGGCTACAAACTGACCCAAACCAAATTTCTTTACACTCAATGGGGAGCGGGGAGCTAGGTTCAGATTGTTAAAGTTTATAATGCGGTATATTGTGGAAAAATACGTTTTTGTCCCTTTTTATTGCCACTATCTTCGTTTAAAAGTCGGGATAAATCGAATAAAATAAAAAACTTGTACTTTCTAAGGGGTACACGTCATTGCAAATTGTGTTTATTTACATAAATATTTTGCTTTTCCGGGAGGTGTAAAGTCATAAATAGTGTGTGTTAAACGTGTTTCCACTTTGTTTTTTCTGCCAACTTCTTCGATTATGATGCAGGACATGAACTTAAGTCTAAAAATGTACCACGGGGCAAACGTCATACGTCAGTTGGGCGCGTTTGTTTACACTCAATAGCGGTGTAAAGTAATTTACATCTAATATTCATTTGTCTTCAGAACATTGTGGAGTCAATTTTTTCGTAAATATTGATCATAATATCAAATTGATATAAGAATTATAAATCCGACTAAAATCTTATTTTCTCTCGGTGGTTGTGCAAAGTTAACACTGATCGTTGCAGAAACTTAATTCTTTTTTCAAGATGTTTTATGTGACGTGTGAATTTTGAATGGAACTGTTACTTATCTCTACATCCAGTAGTTGTGTAAAGTTTACACCATTCATTTATTTTTGTGTGTAAAATTTATACTACAAATTAATTTTATTAGCGTTTCAAAACGGTAATTTCTTCAAAATATATTACGTAATGTCAGGATTACGAATCTGACTGTATGTTTTCTTTACACCCAGTAGTTGTATAAAGTTTACACTTAAAATTAACTTTAGCTTCAGAGCGTAACGAAAGTTTTTTTCCAAAATGTTTATGTAACGTCAGAATAACGAAACTGAGTGTAAGTGTTCTTTATACCCAGTGGTTGCATAAAGTTTACGTAGAAAATATTTGATCTGCATAAATAAGATAAGGTTGTCATGTTTAAAAAATATAATGCTGATGTTCAGACCAATATTGTTTTCCGCGTTCTTCGACTGCTGTCATTATTGTGGCATGTTTCCATGTGTTTACTGACTGATTTACTCAAAACATGCTAAACAAAAGTAGGGTACTAGCAAAGAAAGATGCTCCGATGGGAAAAAGGACGAATTTACTTGGGATGCGCATCATTAAGGACATAAAAGGGAAATGTTACATATGCTTGCCTATGAAAGTTGTAAGAATCTACTAAAAATTAGACTTCCGCTAAAAAACGCAAAAAATCGAAGTATATTCTGCGACTTCGGTAAAAAGCGTGCCTTCACAAAACTTTGTGCACTGACTCAAACATTATGAGGAAGCTTTGATGTATTTTACTGACCGATTTAGTTTCTTATCAATATCAATTTTCTCTTTCAATATACGATTAATATATACTTCATCGTCAATGGCTTTGTAAATAAATTATACAAGATAAGCACACCATCTTGGTAATTGCTGCCAAATATCAGTGCGTACCACGCTAACGGAAGAATCGACATTTTGTCGTTTTTTGATTAGTGGTCGTTTCTTTTCTAGGAATAAGCCGTTTATCATATTTATTTTTACATCGCAAATCAACTCCCTTCTGCAGGCCGCAGAATATACTTCGATATTTCGCGTTTTTTAGCGAAAGTCTAATTTTTAGTAGATTCTTACAACTTTCACAGGCATGCATAGATAACTTTTCCCTAGTCCCCTTCTTTTATGTCCTTAATGATACGTAATTCTAAGTACGTATGTATATTCGTCCTTCTTGATGCATCGGAGCATTTTTCTCTGCTACATAGTTGAAAATAATCGAGGGCAACTATGCATGTACATCAGTTGCAAAATGTACTGAAATGCTTGATCTTATTACTAATTATTTTCCTCTGATAAAATGCCCTAAGACGGATTCAAACCGGCATCAGTACGGATATTCCAACGGCAGACAGGAAGAACAAGAAAAACTATGTTAACACACGATCAGTGTAATGATAAGAAATTAAAGATTATGTGTTCATTTATCAACAAAAACTCAAAAATCTAAAATGATTGAAGTATATGGTCGACCAATTTGAGCACAAGAATCTAAGGAAATAACGACAACATAACAACAGGAAAATTACAACTCCTTATGAAAAAATTTGATAGTTTTCCGCGGCATCTGGCCGTCCGAATAAAGTCTGGCATTGATTTGAAGAGCGTGCAAAAGAAAAATTTCAAAAATGAAAAGGTGAATCAGTAAAAAATACGTGTTCAATATGCAATTTTATATTAAGCTCTCCAAAGTCCTTCTACTACAAAAGCCCCAAAACTTCTTGACTTCTTCTCAAATAGATTGTGAAAATGGGGAAGAATTTTGTAATTAAAGAGTTTATATTCAGTGAAATGTTTGGTGTAAAATAATCCGGACTTGATACAAAGCGTGCAAATAATCTAGCAATTTTATTTACAGGCATGCGAATAGGGGGTTAGGCAAAACATCCCTGATTTAAAGTGATTCCTATCAGAAAGAGTTAATGATGCCATAAGAACGGCTTCCTGCAAGAACGAACCAACGACATGATCGGCTTCTTTAAGTGCTTTTACAGCAACTTTCTTTTCGTTTAACCAGCCAACTAGAACATCTGAATAACAAACGTTATATTATTATTATGCAATCGATGCAGTCAGGCACGTATTTCTTAGGGAGAATGAGGGGGTTCGGACCCCCAAAATTCAGAAAAATCTGAAAAATAGGACTATTTAAACATTATTTTGTGTATTTTTTGGCCTTTTTGGGCTTATCCTCCCCAAAATTGGTGTTGGTCCCCCAAAATAGGACGGCCAGCTACGTGCCTGCGATGCAGAGTAAAGGGGAGCGAAGAAGGGGCCGCCACATCCCCCGTGGCCTAAAATAATTGGCGAAATAAAGAATTGATATGCAATTTGCAATTATTTTTGGCCGTCAATGATCATAATCTCTCAAATTTTTTTCGGCACTGATACAAATACAGGAAATCGATCAGTATTTCTAGCTTCTTACCGTTTTTCCGCCTAATTTTCACAAATTTTCCGTTGCTTCGCCCCAGATTTTTGCTGAAGATAAAGAAACCTCAATGATTTTTTTGCAAAAAATTATAGAAAATTATAAAAATTAAAAAAAACGTTGCGCCAAAAGTGATTTCAATTAAAAGTAGACAAGATAAAACGCCGAAAAAAGGCTATTTCGATCGTCAAGGACAAATTTATGGACCGATTTTTGACTGTTTTTGGAAAATCTGGTTAACGGCCTCTTCCTCTTACGAGCATCCTAGATCTGCTGCTGAATCGATGCAGATATTGATGAGTAGATTGACACAAGAAAATATTTCCTAATACAGCACTTACGTCCGAGAAAACTACAATATATTTATTTTATCAGCCGGATGCATCGTGTGCATATGTGCAGAGCACGGCCGATCTGGGACGAAATCAAAAATTGAGATTTTTTGGGCCAAAATGGCCTCAAAAATTAATATGAGCGTTAAAATAGCGCTAAACCTACGTTATTACACAGTTTCTGGTCAATCTGAAGCACTTTTGGAGAAAATTTTTAATTTTCATCCGTTTTCAGCCTCCATTTTACCTCATTTTCTCTACAAAATTTTGTCATCTTTCGTTTCTAGTGGGTCACGCAGGACCCCCAAACCCCCATGTGCATGTCTGATCGTGTGCCATATGTTGTGCATAACAGATTTTTAACAAACACCTCAACTCAACTTGATTTTCAGGCCTTTTTACTGTTTCTGATCAAAAAACAAATTGTCAATTACACTCACAAAATTTTCGGTTCTCAATACAATCATCTTTTCAATTTGTTCCCAATCCCTCACCTTTAGACAGGCGAACATAAAGGCAGTTTTGAGCGTATGTATCTCGGCGAGCTCTATACGATGGTGAAGGAAAATTTCAGAAAGATTCTTTGAAATCTTTCACTTTATTTCATATCGATATACAACAAATGTATCATTGTAGCTGATTTCTCATCACTTAATCGACGAATTATTTCTTATCTCTTGCCTTTGTACTTAATCATTGTGCTTCATACAAAAAACAATACAGATAATAAACAATTCGGCGCCAAGCACCAAAAAATGACAAATTCTGCATGTCAAGCTCAATTCGAGCGGTTTTGAGCGGGCTAGAAGACAAAAAACATATATAAACAATAAATACGGCGCGGGGCGCCGGAAAATTTTCATGTTTCCCATGTCGTAACTCAAATTTGAGCTTTTTTGAGTCAAAAACTATAGCTGAACAATAGAATTTGGCGAAGAGCGCCGGAAAAAATTGACATGCTCCCTATGTTTAACTCACATTCAAGCGATTTTTAGCGGTTTAGAAGACAAAACTATACATAAACAATAAATCCGGCGCTAAGCGCCGGAAACTTTTGAGTTTACTAGCTCAAAAGTAAGCTAAAAACCTGTTTTGGCGGTGTTTCAGACGCACTTCGCCAATTTTCCATTTTTCCCTTTGACTGACCCTTGGAAGGAGGAAAACTATTTTTCCCATTTCGGGGGCTACCCCTTCCTCCCCCGCCTCCCTGGTAACGGGCCTGGTCCTGTTTCGAAAAGCGGTTGTCGTGCTTCAAAAAGTGATGGTCCCGCCTCATAAGTGATGATCTGCTTAAAAAAGCAGTGGTTCTGCTTCAAAAAGTGGCTGTCCTACTTCAAAAAGTGGTTCTTTTCAATAAATTTTCTGCAAAAAAATTTCTCCATGTACGATGCTACATACGATTGCAATATACCACCTTGTAGAGAATTTAATTGTGCATTTATTGAGCTCTTTAAAAAACCATATTCATATGGGTTTGTGTCATTTTAAAGCTTAACAACAAAAAATGCTTAAAAAATTGAAACAATTTAAAAATTTTAAACAATAATAAGTTTCACTGCCAGTTGTTCATAAATTGTTGGAAACGTTCTGGCAATGAACACAAAAGGTTTCAAAGCAGTTCAGTGTCAAATTCTAATTCGGTGAAGACGAGATCCAAATTTCTTTTCAATGTTTCCCTCGAGTAACGTCCTTGACCTGCCTCCAATGCATTAAATGCTCCACTCGATCTTTAACAATTCCTCCCAAGTTTTCATTTTCAGTCAATAGAAATGAATGTAGCGCCGGCTAACCTAGCTTGTTAAATTCGGAAGCTTGAATTCGATCAAGAAGACAAACAGTTTTGCAATCAAACCTCATTTTCAGAGAAAACAAAACACGATTTTGTGATGACTTCTATTTTCCACGTGTGTAAATAACAAACGCAAAGTGTTAACTACTCGATGTAAATTGTGTGACGCAGAATTTAATTCTCTACATGATGGTATATTGCAATCGTATGTAGCTTTCAGTCATATGGCTACACGGGTAGGGTAAATCATTATGAGACACCCTGTACAAAACATATCCCCGTCCAAATGAACCCTTCTATCCGCCCAACTTTTGGTTCTCCTCATCCTCTGGACGAGCAGAAACGGGGTATTGCTCAGGTGAAGGGACCTAGCAATAATTTTTTTGGATAGAGAGTGAGCCGCATATTACAGGCTAGTAATGTATAAAAAACTAGCACATTCACAGCATACATACACCTCATAAAAAATTCGCTCGTGCAAAGGTCTTTCCAGAAGTCCATGTTCATGTACAAATAGGCTCAAACAAAAAAGCGGTGTAAAGATACAACACAACCTATTTATGCTACCGTATAAAACTGAAATGGGACTTTACGAGCTCGTGCTTTGATTTATATATGTTTTTTAACTCTAAATTATTTATTATTGTCATAATTTTGTGACGAAGCAAACCTCCAAATTCGCCCCGACCAAGCGCATCACCCAATCGCAAGTCGCTTCTCTGAATCGCATAGCCAGCTTCTTTCAGCTTGTGAGCCCAATCGGCAGCCCGCACCTCCCAAATGTGTTTCGTCATAGCTGAAGGGGGACAGAAGTTGGGGGCACCCAATTATATTATAGTCACGCGCAAACGTTGTACCTACGACTAGATATATCTAATCATCAGAGACTGGGGGTTTTTGCATTGTGTAGGAATCTAGACACCCTGTTTGTTCACTAGGCCCATGTGTGTGTGTTAAAATGAATACTTATTGTATATCCAAGGGATAGCAGTACGAAAAAATGAAAAAATTTCGAATTTTGACGACCGAAACGTGCATACAGGTTGGCCCATAAAAAAGAGTACAATGATTCGACACACAGCATTAGTTCGGCTGGATGTAGACACGAGACGTTATGAAGGGCTGAAGCCGTGTATCCTAAAATTTTCGCAGTTAGTAGGAGACGTATCGGGTTTAAAAAATGTACTTATCAATTTTGCGGCAGGATATTGTCGAAAATGTGAAAAAAGGATACATAAATATGCCGTAATCTGGGCCACAATGCCAAAAATCGAAAGATGCATGCCAATGTTTTGATTCTGGGGGTCTTTCACAATGTGCTCGGTTTGTTTTGGCATGAGATTTTTCAACCAAAAATGAGCTGAAAACGCTTTAAAAAGGCGAAACTTCTTACAACTTTTATAAACTTTAAAAAAATCAACAATTCTTGGGGAAGAACTTACAACTATTTTGCAGGGGTCAGTTGCCATTGTAAGGGTCAAACATTCCAACCCCCAAGAACATGTATGATCAGCAGTCATGATTGAGAGGACCCAAAAAAGTCTTACCCGAACACCTATATGCTGTTTAATCGCTGCATACGAGGAAAAGTAAGATTGAGGTATATTTTCGAAATTTGTTTGTTTCAAATTTTTAAAGAAACGCTGACTGATAACATCAAATCGTACATGCAAGACGATATCATCATATGAGATAGGTTCTTCTCAATTCAACGTATCTGCCTCATCGTCCATCTTTTTCGCAATAGGATCTGAATCGCTATGTAAGCGACTATATTCTGTTGCCATCTTACGTTTTCGCTCATTTTTTTCGAACAGCTGAATAATAAATACACAACATAAGTAATAATAATAGAAACGACAAAATACCTAGTACCTTATTATTTCCGGGTAGTGGACGAATGAAATCCTTATTGAAGCAAAACAAAGAGTACACCAATAGATAAATAATCAAAACACAATTTTCAGATAATTAAATAAAAGTAAAATGATAATAAGTTAAATAAGTTGTAGGTACGTAAATAAATAAATACATGGACAATAGTCAAAATCTGGAACATACGCTATTCGAATGAAAAAAAGCTGATACTCTCTCTGAAGTGCATTTACTTGCATCGATAGCAAATTCTCTTAACTTGACCTTGTATGAATCGTTCTGTAAGACACACAGTCAATACCAAGGACAGATTGCGAGTTAAAAATGAAAACCTTTCAAAATTTGAATTGTCGGGTACAGAGAGGGATTAAAATTATGGAAATCCAACCTACATTTCCACAATTCGCTCCTCCGCCCCTAGACTTGCTAATTAAGGGGATCGGGTTTGTTAAAGCAGATACAAAACTTCTAAATAAAAGGGAATCTTTCGAAGAAATTTGTAAAGGTATACCTTGAATGTGTGCCGTAAAACATTTAAAGAGACAATGCAAATTCTCTTACTTGTTAACGATGTGATTTCAAAGTTTATTTTAATTCTCCAATTTAGTCTCCTTTTGTGATAAATAAGCAAATGAATTTCATAATTAGAAGTACAACAGAAATGAAAAAATAAAGTAAACACGAGCTTATGCGGGCTTTTATATCTGGGGATTAAAGGAAAAATATAAAAAAGTGATTGATGTACTATTGGATTGGTAAACATTCAACAAAAAGGTATTGTACAATACAATGGCGGATCCAGAATTTTCCTCAAGGGGGTAGGGCAGTACCCCTAAGGGGGTGGCGGAACCCTGACTTGAGCGGGAAAATTAGCCGTTTCAACCCAGAAATCGCTAAAAATCGCTCCAAAAATCCTTAATTTTGCCCACTATTTTGGGCCAATGGGGGGGGACGGCCGCCCCCTGCCCCTTCCCTATATCCGCCCCTGGTACAACAACGTACTTATCACAATAAAATTGCGTGAGAAACACTTCAGAAAGCTAATCATTTAAAATGTTTTTGTTGTGTGTATATAATTTTTTCAGTGTCTTCACTTACATGTTCGTCCAAAAATTGCTTACCAGTTGCAGTATTTTGCCGTCTGAATCGCTTTGCTTGCTTACGTCTACCATATGCATCTCTTGAATCGGCGATAAGGGCGAGGCTTCAGGTTCAACCTTCAGTTTCTTAGATATCTCAACATCATCTGCAAAACGACATAACCTAATTCTTCCAAGGTATAACATTGTTTTGCTACAAGACCTTAAATTGATAATTAGTCCGGATAGCACTAGGGGCGACATCCAAAGCTGCATCAGAAAAACCATCAAATTGGCAAAAATAGAGTCTAAAAATTTTTAAAGGTCGAAAAGGTGAAAAATTGATGATGTGGTCGATGAACTATTTTCACGTGGGTTCAAATGCATGCAAAATGAACGATTCTTCCGAAAATGTGAGTCTGGAGATTCATAACAAGTCATCAAAACACTACGTTCGAAAACCACTAATTGCAATTTTGGCATTCACTGTATTGGTGCTTCCGATAGTGAAAAAAACATATTGTTATCACTTGTGTTAACGATATTTTTTCAAGAAGAAGTAATCGTGAATGAAAATCACGATTAAAAAATATCTTTAGCGATATTACAATCTTTATAGATATAATATCGTTTTAATGTTGTTAATAAACTAATATATGTGCATATCTGTTTTTTAGCAGCTAATGATGAAGGCAGACGAACTTCTGTTGGTTTTTCTTTTCATTTGTTCACTCGAGTGGTACATATGTTCATGCATAAAATGGTCAAAAAGTTAGGAGTCTCTCGGTAAATGCTGCAATTTTTATGGAGGAAAAGTGGTGGTACTGGACGCTGAAAATCTTATTTTTGACCAAAATGGCAGAAACACCTTAAACTTGAATAAGAGCGCAAGTTCGCCAGATAAAGGGATGGTAAAAGATTCTCTACTTTTAGGGATGAAACCACATGAGTGTGTTACGGTTTGGCGAGTATTGCACCACCTGCATCTTTCGAAAATTTAGCCTTCACATCATCTGGCCTCACAGAATTAGGATGCTGCCTATATGTAGATAAGACAACTAACTTTGTGATTTGGAAGTTCAGTTCAAATTGTACCCACACACTCTAGCCCCAACTCTTATGATTAGTACATTTATGCACTTTATTTGATTTTTAGTTCAGATGTAATCAGAAAAAGTAAGAACATAGGCAAATCCAAATGACTAACATGCAGATGAATTATTGTTATTTTTATTGTGTATGTTACCGAAATAAATATCGCTATCATTAACGATGACTGTTAAAAAATATACTGTCGCTAACGACTCTCAAAAACACTTTCATAGCGATATTTTTCGTTGATTTATTGATATATAACAATTGCCTTATCCACTAAATACATCTTATTGAATCAAAGCTGAAGTCGGAAGCAGATGTACATCTCCTAAAGGGAAAGGTTTGACCATTGCAGGATGGCTGCTGATTCTTCCGCGAAATGGCTGCAGACCCGAAAGCCGAAAATGTTTAGCAGAATCAAATCTAGGATAATGCAGCAAGTGCGCTAAAATCTGTCAGGGACTTAACGCTCGATGAACAATTGAGCACCAAAAGGTACAAAACACAGGTAGAAATAATCAGAAAAACAACAGTCAAGATAATAATGCATGTTGAGAGTTACGAAAATTTTAATTGCAATGAAAAACGACAAAAAACAGGAGGAAATGTAGCTGTAGGACCGTAATACAGCCAAATTGGATGTTAATTCCATAATCCATTCATGAATTAATTAATGATTATTAAATATTTCCTGTATCTCGTCAAAAAAGTGCGATACCTAGGAACAAAAAATCGATCAATTAACACAATCAATGTTTCAGCTCTTCTGTAAGTAAATCAGTAAAAAAGTTCTGAGAAGACATTTTTTCCAGGAGACAGCAGAACATACTTCGATTTCTGCATTGCTTAGAGAAAGTCTACTTTTATTAGCAGATTCTTTTAATTTTAATGTGTTACTGAACTCTTTCAAGCCCATTTATTACGTCCTCAATAATGCACTTTTCCAAGTGCATTAGTCCTTTTTGTTCAAATTAGAGCATTTTTCTTCGCTGGAACCCTACTTCATATTAGCGAGATTTGAGTAAATCTGGCAGTAAATGCATGCGGTAAGCTGCCAAAATAATGGTAACACTTCAAGACATATAAGAACTAGGGGTGTGTGAGGGATATAAAGCCCCTAGCCCCCTGAGCTTCGAAAAACTGACAGCTGTACCGCCATTTTGGCCGAAAAAACATTGCTATATAGCCTTTTATGGTGTCAGAAAATGAGCTCAATAGTCTTTTTGGGTTCATAAACTTTCATTGTCTTTTCTTTGTTTAGAAAGGATATACAGCTATATTTCGACTCTGAAACGGGCTAAATAGCTCATTTCTAACCCAAAAAGGCTATATAGCTATCTTTGTGAGCCCAAAAACGATATATAGCTAGTGTTCTTACCCCCAAAAAGGCCACCGAGCTAACTTTCTGAGCCCAAAAAGGCTAAAGAACCGTTTTCACGAAGTACATAGCTGTCTACTAATTTTTCGGTTTACCCCACACCCTGAACGTTTGACCTTGCACACCTCTGCTTCAAGACCTTGAAAAAGAAAATTGGTCACGATCGATTTGCATTATCTTTTTTTAAACAAATAAATGCTCACCCGAGTCAAGTCATTTAGCAATTCGCTAATTTTGACCAGATCTGGGTCGAGTTTCTGCTCTAATAGCAGTTTGCCAATTGTAATAATCCCAGCTTTTCTGGCATCTGTGAGTACGTATTCTTTATATAAACAGGCGGAACTTCTTGAGAAATGTTTGCTAATTTTGACCAATTCTAAATCGAGCTTCTGCTCTGATTGCACTTTAGCTATTGTAAGCAATTCAGCACTTTTAGCATCAGTGAGCGTGTTTTGTTCATATAAACAGGCGAAACTTGTCAGAAAATGCCAGTCGTTTGATGAGAAACATCAAGCAATTGCTGAGAAGCTTCGAGGCACCGTTGGACTGCTTGATGAATCTGGTTCATCTTCCAAGTCTGATACTTCAGATTCAAGATTGGCTATGTTAACTCTAGCATTTCGCCCAGCTTTATACTTTTGTTCAGCTGCATTGTATTTTGGATGGCATAAAAGGGAATCGGCAATGCAAAATTATATGCGCTGCGAATGAAGCAAACTTCATACGTGGATTCATAGAACTTAACACTCCACTGTCGCAAGCAACTTGATGGGTCTTTGACATTCACTAACCAACATAAGGCTTGGTGGTCAGTTTCAACCACAAACCTTGTTCTATACAGACAATGACAATAAAACTTGATTGTACACACAATAGCAAGTAATTCCTTTTCTGATGTTGCGTAGTTGCAGTTAGCCTAATTCAAGACAGGGCTTGCATAGCAGAGGATAAAGCAATCACCATACAGCTGATGCTTTTGTGTCAAGATAGCGCCTAACACATAGTTATTTGTGTCCGTGGGAGAATGAAATTGATGTAAACTTTTGCACACCTGTGACGGTTTTGGGCGATGGAAACGCAACAACATCTTGAACCTTTGTGACATCTGGTGCAATGCCCAATTAAAAACAGCAGACTAGTTCAGGGGCTTGTGGTGAGAGAAATAAATTTATTGGCAAGCATTTTGTTGATGATAGCTTGCATTGCGTTTCTTCAAGAATGTTTAATGGCGATATGTTTTTCTACAATTATGGTGCACTATCTCCAGTGTCAATATGATGTTTGATGAGGCAACCTAAAAGTTTGCCTTTTAATGCAAAAATTGAGTCATAATGGTGTCACACCTTGCGGATTAGCTGTTGTTGTTTGTTGTTAAGTGCACAACCAACCAAAGCTTTGTTGGTTGATGCAAAAAGTTCAGAGGCTCTATCATAATTTATGGCAACATGAGATACAATTCAGCATCAGTTGTCACATATTGATTCGAACGTTAAAAATCCGATTCAGAGCTCAGTCTAAAGTGGGCGTGGCCAAAATTGTGTTGTCCGGCATATCTGAATTATGATTGGATGAGCATTGTGTGCCATGCTGCAACGATATAGTGTGCATGGGAGCGAGCTACACATCACATGGCATGGCTTTGCTTTATACGTACCTACATGTACCCGCGTATAAGTACATACATATGAGCGTAATTGTGCATGAACGCTGAATGATTTATGAAAAGCAAGCATCTCCTATTTTGCTGATAAAATACCACCTTTCGGGCATCAAAACAAAATTTCTGGAAATGAACGTACAATGAAACTTAAAACTATACATATTACCTGCATGTAATTTCGTATTATTGCAGTGATCTCAATAACTGCGCTGGGTAGATGATTAAAATTAGGCCCATTTTTACATGACTCTTAAAGGATGAGAAATGAAAATTTTAAAATTAATATTCCCGCTTTCTTACATTATTTATTATTTCATTCTAACAAATTTATCATTTCTACATTTCTAAACAATTTTTATTTGTACGGGCGTGAAATCAATTTGTTTGAAAATTTGAGGACTTTTGGTTGATGTACTCAAATTTTATGAGATTTTCAACAATTACAAAACTAGCTGCTTTTTTAAGACAATTAATATGTAAGTATACCTACTGCAGTGCATTAAGAAGAACCGAAAGAATTCAGTTTAATCTACAGAAGATATTAAATTGCATCTCCTTAGTAATATTTTTTGTCTGGGCGCAGAACGCGCGCGCAGAACATTATTGTACGCGTGCAGAATGAACGGGCTGCATGTATGTACCTTTGTCACTTTAATTTTATCGATCTAAACTTTGGCTCCGATTTTTCTTATCCTACTTTTTTCTGCCCGAGCTGCGCATTAAAAGGCGCATAGTGCGCAGCTTGTATGAAAGCACGTTCAGCCTGATCGTCAGACTGCATAAATTATGTAAATGAAGGCCAGTCTGTTGCTGTACGCTGATTGTGAGTTTTAGATGCAATACGTACAACGTACTTTCGTTACGTAGTTACCTACAAACTTCTATATACCCACGTTAGTTCATGACCAACAAAAATGCAATCGCTCTGACGAGTGCGGTGCGGATGAGGGCTGAGTCAAATATAACTAAAGAAGTTTTTCCAAGCCGGCAAAGCAACAGATTCGAAAAATTTATCTGAACGATTTCATCTTTCTGTCGTATGCACTGCGCATAAAGCACAAAAAATACATTATACAATTAGTTGGAAGATGGTGTTGGGCTCGATCTTAATTCGCAAATAAGCTAAAGAAAGATATCTAGCAGAAATTTCAATTTTATCGCAATTTAAAATGAACTTAAAAATTTTTTATCTTGTTTTGGTCTTCTGCATTTTAATAAGAATGCGGCATTAATCACAGAATATTCAGCAAATTCTTGACCATAGCTTATTTGGACTCAAAAATTGTATTAAAATCCATCTTAAGTCACAAAATGACTGACCTTATAATCATTAAAACAGGTACCTACATAAATTACAACTGCGACCCTAAGCGATCAAAATGTTAATTAAAGAACAAAATTTATTATAAAGGCTTTCCGTTCGAAAATTATCAATTTTATTTTTTTGCTTGGAAAAAGGTAGTCGAGCTTATTGTTATGTTTCTTTGCTTCCATTTTAAAATAAGCAAGCGTTCTTTTAATTGTTACGAAAAGATAGTCACTCTACAAGCACCCTTTTGTTTATTTCTTAGATACATACTCTTATTTTGCAACAAGGCGTTAATTTGGCACCAGTTGCTTGAAATCTAGCTTCTTAAAGTCGAGCACAATTAGTAATTAAGTAATTGCAGGTTGATTGCTTAAAATTAATATTCCCATTGCTAAAAAAGCACTTCCTTGCCAAAATTCAAAAATTAATAATTTGCTAATTACCCAAAAGCAATACCTTGCCAAAATTTAAAAATTAATTCGTCATTGATGCGGTAAGACTAATTTATAACTAAATCAGCTTAATTTATTATTCTGATTGCTTCATAATTTGATAATTCAATTGGATCAATTAATAACAATTAACTTAATTCAGTACTGGTTGTTTCATAATTAAAAAATATAATAACGAAACTCTGCCATGGGCAATTTCTTCAATCTACGTCTTGCATTGCCATTGCCAAAATTGTGTGTGTGTGTGTGTGTGTGTGTGTGTGTGTGTGTGTGTGTGTGTGTGTGTGTGTGTACCATTCATCACGCTGTGCACTAAGGCAATACACATAAGTATACTTATGCAACAGACATATATGCGTAGGTAGATACTGCAGTCATGCGCTCCTTGCGTGGGTTATTATACTACGCGTACTTACCGCTACAGTAGGCTAATCTGGCTGAAAACGAGACATTTTTCCGATATTTTTGAAAAATGACGGGACTTATTTCCAGGTTAGATTATTGGATTTGGTACTATCAGATAGGAAATTGTCCGTACTATAATAAACTGGAAACCCAAATTGAAATACGATGAACCAATCTAAAGTTAGGGCGGTTCTAAGAAACCACGCCTTCTTAGTGCCTATCTTATAACGTGCTTTTGATTTCAAAGTTTGCCAACTTTGAAGGGAAAATGACGGAGGTTTTTGGGCCCTAAGATATACATATAATACATATTCTGATGCAGAATAACGTGTAGATTTTGATTCTGGACACCCAAACTTCATAGCATGAAAGCTTCAGACGCAAGGCGCGAAAAACGGAGGAAAACGCACGTTTTTCGCCTAAAATGAGCCAAAACGCGTGGGCTGCAAAAGTCGTTTTTTAACGTTCGAATCAATATGAGAAACCAGTGCATTCACTGATATTGATCTTTATTGCTTATTTAGTCCTGTTACACACACATACAAGTAAAAACTGGAACAGGCAAATAAATTATCACTGGGGTGAAAACAGTGAATGTGATGCATGAATTTGCAGTCAGGTTCAAAGAGAGCAATCTGAGCATTTAGCTTAGCGCACACACATAACAGTGTCATCACTAATGACAGATTGTGTGTTGCTGACTGTTTTGCAGACAGGATATGAAACTTTTGCATTAAGGTCTTGTTCATAGCTGCATTTTGCCAGCTTTTGTGATGAGATTTACACAAAACCCATTTGCCAATGTACAGCCTATCCACTGTGATAGCAAAAACTAAGGCTTGTTTGCAAAAATCAAAGTTTAACAACAAATCTTCTGGTGGATTGTCAATCACCGAGACAATAGTTGGGGTACTTTGCTCCCTAATCGTTATTTTGCATGATATGTGTAACGCAAAGTGTTGCTGTGGTTTTTCCTGTACCATGGACGACAAATACATCCTACTTTGGCGGTAATTTGTAACATAAGCTTGGAAATGTGCTTGTAGTCATCATAGTGACCTATGAACCTGAATCAGTTAGTGCACTAATTTGCACACCAACAATTTCTGCAAAAGCGGTAGGTAGATGAGTCGATGCATGATTAAGCATAGGTGCTTCGATTGAATCTTTTTTAGTCCACTTCTGGATTTAACTTTTCATAAACAGCAAGACATTGTTGCAGACAATAATACTGTTTGAGAAATTCCAGAGATTGCAAAAAGCTCTTCTGGCTTATCACTAAGAGATACCAGTGATGATGTTATTTGGTAATCATTATTATCAGATGATGGGTTGCTTGCAGTGGGGTGACTGTTGATGGTGTGGACTGGCAGAACAGTATACGTGACAGCCAGTGCATTAGAGTGAGATGGCCAATTGAAGTTTTGACAAATCACATTAGGCTGATATGCCATGTAATAGTTTTGCATGAATGCTCCATAGTCATTTTTAGTCACATATTTGAATATTAGCATGGTCAACCATAATAATACAGATTACTGTGTCAGGCAAAAACACCATATGCTTCTACAGTAATCTATTGAAACCTGATGCACACGTTAGAACAAAGAGGAATTCAACTCATCTATTGAAGGGACATAACAAATGAAGGGAAATGGTCCGAGCTTAGCACGTAAAAACTGCTAAGTGAGGAGTCAGCACTGATTAAGGCCATTGGGTTTGCCCAAAAGCACCAGTTTTATTAATGTGTGTGCGCTAGTGTTGTCAGAGTTATCTCTATACTCAACCCAAAATATAGTTAACCCGATTTTGGCTTAGTTAGTGACCAATAGGGTTTACCCTAAATCTTTGGATTTCAGTTAGAGACCATCGGGTTAAAAAAGGATGAGTAAGTTATTTATCCGTGCGGACATAACTTATAATATTTTATTACCGTATTTTAGATTTCAAACGGAGCAACTTGAATAAATTTCTTGTCATTCCATCAGTGGTCAATTGGGCCAATGCATTGTGTGTTTGCTTTGCTTAAGCACCTACCTCTTCTCGCTAGATGCTGTTTATTTTTCTTCAATCAATTGGTTAGCCGTCTGAGCTATATTTTGTTCAATTAGTGCTATGCTTTTGCTAATAGATTCCCACTGTTGTGGTTATATTCCCCTTAGGTTACTTTTCTATACTAATAGGCATTAAAAATTTGAAACAAATCTGCATCAAGCATTAATAATCTTTTGTGGGACAATAATAAAGATATCATGTGAAAAAAGATTAAATTGCGTTTGAGAAGATTTTAGGAAGGGCTTTCCTGCTTTTGACTTTGTTATGCCTCTTAATTCCGAATGACAAAATCCCCTCGCCTGCTACTAGATGAATAGTTTTCTCGTATTTTATGTTCATTGCAGGAATACTTACCTACAAGCTCTGCTGGCAAATTTTAATTCACTTAGAAAAACGAGTTTAAACTTGATGTTTATGATTTTGTTAGTGGATCTTGGTTGAAAATTTTTTCATTCTATAGTCTGAATGTAAGTGATCTTCCGAGTTTTGAGAAATTTGGAACCATTGACCTTAGTATGTTCCTCAAGGGACGGACTAAGGCTTTAATGCATTGCTACTTCCATGCCCTATAGTGACCCATGATTTCAATATAAAGTTTTAAATATGGAATCTGATGATGACTTTGAAGACATGAGTTTGAAGAAGGTAATGAATCCAAATAAGTTACATTTGAAGGAGACAATTTAAATGCCGAAAGTTTTATGCTCCCATTACATGTGACAAAAAAATTTTCTGATACCAAAAGTGTTTCGAATATGATCAGAACAAGCACTCTAACAAATGCCAGTATTGCCATTTTGTGTTACGTGGACAGCTATGTAACAAATTTCAAAAACATTTAGAGAAAAAGCATGTAAAAAAATCCAAGTAGTATCGCAATGCTGTTGCCAGTCAGAAACCTAGATCTGTCTTGACAGTCAGAAAATCGAATAATGCCCCACAGGAAACAATTATTGATTGCTTTAGCCATGTGAAATCATGCAAGCATACATGGGCGGCTTGAAAATTCTGAGTTCTAAAAATTTTCAAATTCAAAAAGTGCCTAAACATTTGTGGTAGGGCAAAAACACTGTTTTTAAGCGTGTCTCAATGAGCTTCATGCATTGGCATTGAAAAATTGCAAGAAAACGAAAAATATTCAGAAAAATCAATTTCAGGGGTGGGGGTCTGGCTGACGGATATTGATGTGGTTGCAATGTAAGTTGGGGTCTGCTGACTCCAAATGGGAATTTTTCATTGAAGCAACTTCAATAAAAATGCACAATTCAAAATCAGAGTCTATTTTGAGACAGTGTTTTTGAGTGACAAAAAGCATGCTTTGTTAATCATATAAATAACTCTTTTAAATGGGTTAACTCTTCTTTTTAGAAATAGGGTTAGAGTTAACCTCTAACCCTATTTACTTTTTGGAATTCGAAATGGGGTGAACCCTAACCCTAACTCTATTGTAATTTACTAACTCTGACAGTGCTAGTGTGCGCACTATAATATACACAGCTGCACAATCCGCAAGACAGCTCAGTCTGAGCTGGTGACTATAAACAAACATATGGTCATCCCGTAAGGTGGTCCAAGTATATTGACCTGAGGATTATTGATTGAACTTGACTGACGTGCAGAGACAAGTGGAGTATATTACTAAAATGAATATTATTACGGGGCTCGACCAACGTAAATACATGGAGTGACCCATACTATAATGAATATGTTGTGATTATTATGTATACCCACTACCGGCCATGAGATATTTGGTGACAGGAGTGGGATAGTCACATATCTTACATGAGTCAATAGCAGCTTTTCTTGATCAAGGATGATCAAAGCTAAGAAGGGAGGTGTCAGGCAAAAACACCATACACTACTACGGTAATCTATTGACACCTGATGCGCACGTTAGAACAACAGGAATTCAACACATATATTGAAGAGACATAACAACTGAAGAGAACCGGCGCGAGCTCAGCACATAAAAACTGCTAAGTGAGAAGTCAGCGCTGATAAAGGCTATTGGGTTCGCGCAATAGCACCAGTTTTATTAATGCATGTGCGCATAATAATATACACAGCTGCACAATCCGCAAGACAGCTCAGTCTGAGCTGGTAACTATAAACGAACATATGGTCAGCACCTTAGGTGGTCCGAGTATATTGACCTGAGTATTATTGATTTAACTCGACTGAGGTGCACAGAGACACATGGAGTATATTACTAGAATGAATATTATTATGGGGCTCAACAGACGTACGCGGAGTGACTTATACTATAATGAATATGTTGTGATTATTATGTATACCCACTACCGGGCGCCACAACTACACATATTACTCTAGTCATACGGATGCCTACAGCTTCGCTAAAGACAGCTAGAGACTGGTATTCTGAGCATATTATAAGATTTTTCTTGACAATTTTAACACTTTTAGGAAAATTTTGCATTCCAACCTGTCAAAAAAACCTAGATTCGCCACTGTTCATATTCATATTTAAATATTCATATTTATATTCATATGTTTAGAGGTACCCAAGTATGTATTAATATCGAGAGAAAAATCTTTTTATGGAAGAAAAGGGACAAATATACATGGAATTTATTATTATTAAAGACATAGAAGGAGGGGACTAGGAAAAGTCACCTATGTGCATAAAAAATTATAAGAATCTGTTTCTCAGAGCAGCAGAAAAATTGAAGTCTATTCTGCGGCCTACAGATAGTAGTTGTGGCCACACCTGGGCGTAGGGGGTTTGGGGTATGCAACGCCCGAAAAACCAAAATACCCCTCCAGAAATCAAAATACCTCCCAGAATTCAATTTTTGAAAGTACTTTTCGTTTTTCCGCAGTTTTTTGGTGCCAATGGATAGTGCTCAATGAGAAACGTTGAAAAATGGTGTTATTTCGCCATACCCCCATTTTCAAAGCCATTTTTCGACCTTTAAAAAATCTTGCACCCCTCCCCCCAAAAATGTTTGTGCTGCCCACGTATGGTTGCAGCTATAGTTTGAGAAATAAATAAGACATACTTTATTCTTTACAAGAAGTGATTAATCTAAAATGAAGAAAATGACAAATCCGTTTTTAGCAAGCCAAGCTTGAGTAAATGTAAGTCCAAATGACTGCTTCTGCAAAGGTACATTAGTGCCAAAAGCAGTGAATGACCGGGCTCAAGTTTTGGATACGATTGGGACCAGGCTCTACAGGTAAGAACTGGGATCAGGACTGGGCTTCAATGTATGTTATACTATGTCGGAATGGGTGCACATGTGTACGTCACCATATGTTTAGTGTGTGTGTTGGGGGGGGGTGGGTGTGTGTGTGTGGGGTGGGGGTGGGTGATTGTGTGTATTTGTGTGTATGTGTGTGTGTGTGTGTATGTATTTGTGTGTGTGTGTGTGTGTGTGTGTGTGTATGTGTGTGTGTGTGTGTGTGTGTGTGTGTGTGTGTGTGTGTGTGTGTGTGTGTGTGTGTAATACATGCATGCATGTATTTACAAATTTACAATGAACATACCTTCTATTTATCAGATCATTGACTGGATGCAGATTTTAGTAGCGGATTAGTATATTCATACGAGGTCACGTCACACAAATGTACTTTTAAATTTATCATATTACAACAATTTTTTGATTACATAGCTATTTTTGACTCATAAAAAGCGATTTTTGCTTAAGCAAGTCTTTATAGCAATAAAGTAGGTCTTTCTAAGCTTTCTAAATAATAAATTACTCAACGGTTATTATGAATATTGAGCATTATTTTAATGGAGAATCTGCACATAGTTTTCTTTTAAAAACCAGATTCATATCATTATGAATTTATTCGATCATAGTCTAATGCAGAAGAATATGAATTTTGTTGAATTTCAAGCTGCTAAAGCTGCCTGGCAAGTAAGAAAGCTGTTGAGCGCTTGCCAACACATTAATAATTCACGAATCATCTAATTTCAATCAGAACACTTGGTGCTATTTCTCTGATGTCTTTATAATATAATGACTTAGATGACCCTTCAAATAAATGAAATAGTGCGTAATGCTAGACCTGCAATTTTAAGATCTCATACATGTAGACCCAGAAGTAGGAAAAAATGTACCTACCTACATCATCTCATCATGCTAGCATAAGACATGTAAATGTAAACCCATAATAAAGAGCATATTGCAAACGTCATAATTTATTTATTGAGCTATTTAGTCCTTCTCTTCTCATAGTCCCAGATTTCGTTTTTTACCCATAATGCTTTGATTTTCGATTACACACGGTAAACATACAATGTGTATGTTTGTAGATAGTAACATGGACAATGCTATATATTTAATCACTAACAGTGTTCCATGGCATATTTTTAATTTAGATTTGCTGTCTGGCTGTTTGTTGAAATGTCGTGTCACATTTAAAATTGCGTCTGACTTGCAAATTTTCATAGAGCATGTCTAGGTGCTGAAGCGGAAATAGTAATTCTCAGCTTGAAAAACATTCTTTGTCATAAAACTGACTTGCCAAATCATGCTGAATTCATAAAGGCTCAATGAATTTCACTTCCTGTAGTCTATCAGAAGCTTGGATACCTGCAAAAAACTCATCGTGTTAACAAACATCACAAAGCCTGGTGTATAAGGGTTACCTGAATATTGATTACATAAATTGGATTGTGTCCCAACATGGCCACCAGTCCCAACACGGCCAACGTCCCAACACGGCCACCAAAATTCCCAACACGGCCACCGTCCCTAGCTCGACCACCGCCCCCAACACCGGCCACTGTCCCAACACGGCCACCGTCCCAACACGGCCACCGTCCCAACATGGCCACCATCCCAACAAAGCCACTGTCTCAACAAGGCCACTATCACTGTATTTTAATCAGTTGAGTAGGTATTAATAGTTAATTACAGGAAGGTAATTAGGCATGGATATATATGTGGCAGCACTTAAATTGATGACTAAAGTTAGTTTTTTACACGCATAAAGAATTTTGCATGCAACGAAGCATTGTTCTGCACTGTGGTCGGGCTGTACATGTTGGGCGCATCGGAAACATTCAGCACCAAAATCCTGGGCTGGTGCAAAATTTTTCAAAGATGGTCTTAAAAATAGTGGTATGGCGAAGAAAACACCATTTTTCAACGTTTCTCACCGAGCACTATCCAGTGGCATAGAAAAATCGCGTGAAAAAAGCTAAAAAATTCCAAAAATTGAATTCTGGGGGGTATTTTGGTTTCTGGGGTATTTGAACTCCTGGGGATGCATACCCCCAAACCCCCACACCCACGTGTGGTGGTGGCCTTGTTGAGACAGCGGCTTTGTCAAGACAGTGGAAATATTGGGACGGTGGCCATGTTGGGACGGTGGCCGTGTTGGGACGGTGGCTGTGTTGGGACGGTGGCCATGTTAGGACAGTGGCCGTGTTGGGACGGTGGCTGTGTTGGGACGGTGGCCATGTTGGGACAATGGCCGTGTTGGGACGGTGGCCGTGTTGGGACGGTGGCCGTGTTGAGATGGTGGCCGTTTTGGGACAGTGGCCGTGTTTGGAATATTGGTGGCCATGTTGGGACGTTACCATAAATTGTCATAAAAACGCAATACCGATATCCTAGTAAATCGCCCATTTAGTGAAGGTCAAAGTTTCCTTCTAAACTCTTGATCAATGTAGTGATTGATGTTTTGAGAAGAAACATCTTATTTCAGAGACCAATGAATATACTTCGGTTTTTGTGTTGCTTAGCCAAGTATATTTATCGTTTTTGTCCATTTGGAGCATGTTTGTTTGCTAGTACCCTGCTTTTAATGAGACATGTACAGCACGGGAATTCTGGGGGGAGAGGCAGAGGCGTAGCCAGGATTTTGGTTCGGAGGGGGCATGCACAAAAAATTTTTAAAGACCACTTTTGCATCGAATGCTTTGATGTGATACAGTGGCATGATGTATTGTAAATTGAGTTTTTCGACCATTAGTTGTGTAGCCTGTTTGATTTATGGCTTTCTGACGATCAACAATACAAAAAGTGTGAAGCGGCGCAAAGCGCCGAAATTTTTTAATTTTTTTACCGTTTTCGTGTAGAATTTATGGCCTTTCTATAGACAAACAGTTCGGAAATCATGAGTGACTCAAAATGCCCAAAAATTGAATCATTTTTACCGCCGTTAACATTTTGTAGCCCTGTGAATACTGTCAGTCTGACAGAGCAGAAAATTATCGAATTTGTGCAAACTAATTTTGACATAATGCCGTAAGTTCAGGCTTCTAACAGAAAAACTGCGCATTAATAACTTAGTATGAGGCACTAGAATATTTTGACTAATTCACGCTCTTAAACGCAATGCTGGAGCTTTAAAAAGAGAAACAACTGTACCCGGCGGAGCCATGCACCAGAAAATTTTGACGCTTTTGCTCTCTAAACTTAATTTTATACCTTTACATTATACAGAACAGACAAACTTTCCAGCGCCGCCGGAAACTTTAAGAAATTTCTAACCTTTTTACCCCTTTTTGTCCTAACAAAAGTTTTTTACAAGTGAAGTAGATTTTAAGGCTGGCCACAGCGGGGTCCGTTGCCGTGCACCGGGAAATTTTGTAAACAATGCACTTCAATGTTGAATACTAATGTTAAAATTTTTGCAGAATCGGCCAAATCGTAGTTCTGAATTAAGCCCGAAAACAGCTAAAATTGATCGACTCAAACGAGACTTCTGAGCTAAAATGCGTTTTTCGACCTCTGCTAAGTATGCAGCAACGGACCCCTGGAAAATGTATCCATGAAAATTTTGTTCTTACCGTTTTCAGACCCATTTGTAGCCTTCTTATTATAAGGATGTAGTTCAGGAAACAGAAAATGCCTAAAAACACAAGAAAATGCGGATATTCTTTTCGATTACAAGAGAATTATGTGTCCTTGTAAAAAAACACAAACAAAGCAGAGAATAGCAAAGTAGTACGCAACCATTTTCACACTTTCACTATTATGCTCAATAAGCATGCGCACTTTCATTCAACGAACAAATAGTGGATTAAATCACTAAAGTGATCTGAAGCGCTGGATTATTTTAGCTTATTCAAGCTATAATAATGACTCGGCGCTAAGCGCCGGAAGATTTTGACGTTTTTTGCCTCTTTGAACTCAATTTTCTGATCACAATTATTGCACCACCAGAAAAATCAACAAAATTTTAGAAAAATTTCGGAGGGGGCATTTGCCCCCTATGCCCCCCTGGCTACGCCCTTGGGGGGAGGGGGCGGTTGGATTAAAATTTAAGAGCGCCCTTGTTGGGCCCAAAAATAGTGATACACGTCAAAAACAATTTTTTTGTCTTTTTGATGATGCTCTAGCATAGAGAAACGTTAAAAATTTCGGAAAAAATAAAAAACGTCCAACAGATTGACCGAAATATAGTCAAAATATGAATATGCAACGCGAAGCGTCAGAAATTTTGACACTTTTGAGCAAATAGATGGCTATAAATGCTTTACAAAAGCACCTCTTCTTCAATAAACTTTTGACAACATTCAGAAAATTGCGAATTCTGGGGGCTGAGAAACCTGGGAGCATACATGTAACGTTACTTATTAATGACTTATTATTGAACAAGCCTTCGACATCACCGGCTATTTTGTGGGAGGGGAAAATGACCTCCAATTTTTGACCGAAAATGGCCAGAAAACGCCTAAAATTGGCAAACAAATTTGGGTTTTTTAAAAATCGGATTGAAATTTTATGGCTTTGGGGGAGGATGGAGGGGGACGTTCGATTTTGCTTATAAGATCCCCCATTTACCCTCTTACATGTATGACTGGGAAGCAATTTTCGTAGACGTTTTAAACCCCACAAACCCTCAAGATCATGTATCCTTAATAGGAATTGAATGAAACGGTCAATTAACTCATAAGATAAGTCGCTGAAATGAAATACATATTAAGAAACAAAAATGTTCATTTACATCAACATCTACATTGCAAGCGAGCCTTCTCTCCTAATTTGTAATCACTATTCATACAATTTCTGAAAAGGTTACCCTCTACAACGTTTTGAAATCAAAATCAATTAATTCATAATTTTACGGAGACTAGTTTATAAATAGTATAGCTTGCACAACCTACAACCTCCTGAAATTTATATTAAGCTGCAGCATATAATCTACAGAACTCAACGGTGTAAAGCAGTCAGAGTCGTGATCTTGGTGGTACGCAGAAATCCTTATTATTCAGAGGACATCAAATAAGATAACCTTTAGCAATAGTCTGTAGCTAAAGTTAATATCTAGCGTAAAGTTTACACAATCATTCAGTGTAAAGAATGTCTAAAACAGATTTGCAGTTCTGATCTTCCAAATAATATTTTGCGAAAATTGACCGTCAACCACACTCTAGACGAGATTTTCACTTAAGGCTTAGAACTTTACCCCTCCAGGACTGACTCAATATTTAGTGTAAAAAACGCGTTTTTACTGCGATGTGTAACACATAAGACGTTCTATAATTTTACATTAGTCT
Source organism: Mermis nigrescens (assembly GCA_036768485.1). NCBI lineage: Eukaryota > Metazoa > Nematoda > Enoplea > Mermithida > Mermithidae > Mermis > Mermis nigrescens. Next base: position 40,289 of record JAVLUZ010000369.1, on the reverse strand, counting down.
GGACATCTTAATTCTTAATCGGAGAAGTAGTCAGACGAAAGATTCACAGAAAAAATCATTCTTTAACACCAAAACCAGGAACTTACAACTCCAAATTTAAATCAGTGTTCAATGTACGTGTAGTGTTTATCCCTAGAAAGTACATTATTTTCAAAATATTGCGCTACTCGACCTTTGATAACTGGAGAAGTTAAGAGAGAAAAAACGGACAAAAACATGATTTCTTTTTTACTTCAGAGTTTAAACTTTACATTTCCAGATCTAAGTCTGTATTAAGTTAAAAAGCTTCCATGTGCGGTGCTTAATTTCTCTTTCATACTCTATTCTAATAGTACTTAGCAACGCCCCGATTTGAAACCGAAGAGGTTGACAAACTAGTCAAAGGTACAAACTTTTTCTGCGTCCACTGGCAGAGTGTAAAATTTAAATCAATAGAAATATATCTGTATTGATTTTTTACGAATTCAATCAAGTTCTTCTACGTACAGCCCTTAAACCGCAGTAGGTACTTCTTATAATTTTTTTAAAAGACTTATACGCGGACTTGTAGGGAAACTTAAAGAAGACAAAAACGTGACAAAAAACCGAGATTTTCAGATTCCGTACCCACTCACTCTCTAGAACTAATGTGAAATTTGAAAAAATGTTCAGAGAATTTTATCCTCTACAATTCTTACCATTAATTTATATTATGTATTTCCACTGTAGTGTGCAAGCTGTGCAAAAGACCACAATAAATTGCTATGTTATAACGTTATACGAAACTTTTACAAGCTCATTAAAAAGTCTGTATTGCGCGTAAACAAAACCAGGGGTACACTATGTTTTTTATCATCTATCGATTAAAAAAGTGCACCTTCCAAATGTGTCTCATTGTAGCTGTATTGCGATTACAAGAGCAATATTTTAATTGGAATGATCTTCCAGCAATTGCATGAGCAGGTCTGTACATAACGTAGGATTAGGGGTGGGGAGGGGCTCCTGTCGCCAAAAGAAATTAACGTAATAAAGATATGAAAATGACTATAACCCCTTTCACAATGATTTATCGATTATTCTTGAAGATTCGCACCAGGAGGTACTCATTTATAGTTTCTGTTCATTAACTTTCTTGGCGTTCCAAAAACTTACTTTTGTGTCAGAAGAATAGTTTTTCTAAATAGCAATGATCCTATGGCACATGAATGATTTCTCGAATTAATACATTGTAATCCAAACATTTTTATCTAATTTGTTATCGAAAATTCTAAATGTTGGCAGTTTGCTATATAATCTAATTGCGTTTTTTAAACTGTGAACATAGGTAATATTGAGGAGCTCTGAGCGGCAAATTGGCATTGAACGTTTTGCAGAGATGCATAGGATGTGTGAATATATGCATGCAGAGCTTTAGAAAATAGAAAAAATGCATAAAAGATCGATAATAAGCGCTGCAGGTTACTTGTGTTCTTCAATAGATTTTGTACTCCTTTCGTGAATTTAAGATTTTTATCTCCCTGGGAACCATCATTCTTAAACGCGGTCATCATTATAAATTCAATCGCAACATGAACAACTAAATAAAAATTTATTATTACACAGCGAAATGTGTACATTTCCTCTGCAAATATGACTGCATGATATTTGTTCCAAAAATTGTCAAATACAGACTGACTATATGCTAATTTCTAAACAAGGCAAATCCATGATATTTTTCTCAAATTGCAAGAGCAGTATAGCATTTCATATACTAACTCTATTCAGCTTTAAAAGTGTTTCAGAGGTTAAGCAAAGATCTTGTTTCTTTCCCAAACAATTCTGACGCGAGTAAGAGTATCACCTGCGTTGCAATAAATTTTTGAAAATATTTTCCCAATCGGGTACGTTGGCCAGTAAAGAGTTAACAACATGGGTTCAGAATGCTGAATTCATGTCGACTGAGTGTAAGCGTACGAGTAATATTTTACAATATTAATCAATATTTAATCATATCTAACCTACCCGATGGCAATTTTACGAGTCGCTCCTGAGATGCAAGGACTTTTTTCCAGTTGGGCTTTCATTTTCACACGTCTTCTTGTATAGGAGAACTGAAAATATCAGTATTTATGCACATTACCCGCCAATTAATTACATATCATAGGAAGCGCGTTAGAGCATACCTATGAGTATAACATACTTGCGTTCCCCTAACATCTTTTATTATGCATTATTATTTGAAAAATCTTCATTTGCAGCCCACGTGGGTGAGGATGCAGTCTAGCTAGACCACATCTCAAAATCCGAACGATCTCAAGTGAAAATTTTCGGAATATTTTCGTTCTTTCGCAATGTTTATGGTTCTAAATAGAACATGATGAGAACAAGTAGGGTTAAAAATTTTTCAAAGGTCAAAATAGCACTGAAATATCGGTTTTATCGACGCTACACAGATCCATCAAAATCAAAAAGTCGATTTAAAACATTTGTTATGCGTTAAACTGCGCTGTTAGAATTCTGGCAGACGCCAAACTGCCTCAGAATGCTAGTGAAAGGTGATGAGATAAGGAATGAATACGTAATTCGCCAATAATTTTTAGCCTTCTGTAACCATAATTTCTCAAATTCTTCCGGTGCTTCGCGCCGGATTATACCTCAATTAATAGCATTTATCTACCTTCTTGGCAACCTATAGGACATTTTCCGCTCATGGACTAGTTCAAAACAATTTCAAATGCACAACCAGCTACATGCGAGCAAAGCTTTATTCAATTTTCGATCATAAGTTATTGACATTTTCGACGTTCCATGACAAATGCTGCAAATACACGGAACTGAGCAGTAAGTCAAGAAACGACCTTTCGCCTATATTCCACAAATTTTCCTACGCTTTTGCGCTGGATTTTAGCTAGAGTCGAAGAAATTTGATGATTTTTTTGCACAAAATTTTCGAAAATTTCAGAATTTTTCTGAAAAATTGTTGTGCGTCAGAAGTGGTTTTAAATAAAAGTAGACAAGATAAGACGCCGAAAAAACGCTGTTATGCACGTGAAGGACAAGTTTTTGGACTTCTTTTGATGGCTATTGAGAAAGCTGGGGTTTCACCCCCTTCTTAGAGAAATCCTATATCCGCCCAGGATACATTCAGTCGTATCGTGACCTTTTTCAAAAGGCTTACAGTGAGGATTGGTTATCTAAAGCACATATGTCGAGATGTAAAATGACCCATTCTTGGGTCAAACAGGAAAACTGCATCAGATTTCTGAGCCAACTCCTTGCACTTTTATTCATATACATAAAAGACATGTAGGCACGGAAGAGGGTTGGTGGTTTAGACCCTGGAATGCAGTGCATCCACAGCATTGAATTACTTCCCATAATTTGGTTGCTGTGTATGTATGATGCTTATTAAACAGCTTCATGTCCTTTTTTCTCGACATCTGTAATAAAAGCCTCTTAGAGACGCGTTTTCAGATTCAAGTGTACATTTAATGGACATCTGAATTCACTTTAGCATTGCATAGGTATGTGTATCTGTTAAATTTGTGAGCAGTTGACGTTTTTATTGGCTATCATAAAGTGAAACGATATTATAAAAATCAATCAAATTTACTTGCCTAATGAGCAGCACACTTAGTTAAAATAATTAAATAATTAATCTCTTATAAATTTCCCCCGTTTATATCACTTCTAATGGAGAAAGAATTTTTAAATTATATTTTAATTTTTTATTCTTCTTATAATCTTTCTCTAATGCGCTTTATTTATTTTTTTAAATTTTTTCTTCGTAATATTGTTCACCCAGCTTTGGATTTCTCGTGCAGTAAGGTTTAGCTCTATCGCTAGCCTATTCCCATCTCCATAGGAAAGATTAGGGTTTTGATCGAATCGCCTTCTTAATACACTCAATCGGTATCCGTCGATTCTGTCCCACTTTTTGTGTTCCTTTAGCAGTGTTCGGTTGCCAGTGAATGGATGGTCCCACTGTTTTTCAGTCGAATCTGCAAAGTGATTCACAAAGTAGTAACAGTTTGAAAATATATAAATGCAAAGCTCCATCGAAATTGCTTTGTGATATAATCTGCTTAACATTATAAAGTCAAAAGTGTCTTATTCACAAAAATTGAGCGGAAACACGACAAAAATCCTTTGCCCAGCAACAACGCTTCTCAATTTAGTCATGTCAATTCAATACATTTGCTTCAGATTTCATTGATTTTCCATCTCTCTTTGTGGGGTGTAGTCACTCAAGTCAATCCTTTGTACAATGGCTGTATGCAAAGCATGATTGCTAGTCAGGGGATTCAGTAAGTCTCAGTTAGTTTGCTTTTTTGGGAATGAAATGAGCTTAAAAAGTAATAAGAGGGCTATAATAGCGGAAAGCACATTAATACAAAGTTTCTGGTCAATATTTAGCACATTTTGAGGGAATTTTGATATTCAACCATTTATTCACTTTCATTTTCTACTTCTTCCCTTGAAACTTTCTCATTTTTCCGCTCTGATGGTCTAGCCTCATACCCCTACATGCATGTATGGCATATACTATCATTATTAAGTAGACAAATCATGTTTAAAGGAAGCGCTTTTCTCGTTGAAGCGTGTGAAGAAATGCAGAATGCAATTATCTGCTAAGTTTGATTTTGTGAGGCTTTTGATTAAAGTGACAATACAGTTTTTGATGACCATGAAAAATATTTGATTTCAAGTACACATGGGGCATGAATAGTTTGAAGGTTTTTGAACTCCAGTGTTTGAAACACAACTCCCTCCTCAAAGTCGATGGACGTTTTTTAATATAACTTTTTTTCTTGCTGACTACAGACAGCCATAGTAAAAAGTTTGAATTATTCACCAAATTTAGCGAACAAATACTCATTTGAATATTTCTTCTTTGCGATTAAAAAAATGTTTTGTAACATGATCTATGCGCAGAGCACGCGTATTTTACGGGGCAGCCATATTGGAAAAATTAAAATGGGATTGTAGCATTAATGGCGAGTTTAGCAGCAAATGTAAAAAAGGTAAGATCTTAGCGAAGGCTAAAACGCAAACACTATAGTTCTGATCACAGTATCGCGAGCTGGTAAAAGTTGTTGCCATGTTGTCATTTCAGATCTTTCTTCTGTATGCTTTAGATGTAACTAAACAATATCTGGAGTTTTCAAACGAATCCACTTCAATTTTTATTTACACATACGAGCATCATAGTGTGCTGGCATGCACCTGTAATATACATGGGTAACACCCAACATATGTCCATCCTCTCACAGTTATAACGAATATATTTGAAAGGTGCATTTTTTCAATTGATAGATAATTAAAAAAGATTATGCGCTTTTTATTTTGTTTAAACTTAATACCGATTTGGTAATGAGCGTATAAAGTTTTGGCGTAACAATGTAACAAATAAAAACTTTTGTCGGTTTTAGTCACCCTCTACAAAAGTCAGTGTAAACACCTCATAGAATATAATGGCACTGAATTGTAGAGAATAAGTGAAGAAAATTATCTAAAAAAAGCATTTTTTATCTTTGGATTTTGCGTTACCTCAAGCGGGAGTGTAAAGAATGCGAGAATTCGTGTGTGCAAAACAACTGGCCTTATTTTCGTCTTTTTTATGTCTGCTAAAGTCATCAAAAAATCTTTCCAAAACAAAGTACTACGTTTCAAGGTCTACACGTTGACTTTGACTGTCCTTGTATGAAGTGGATAGGGATTTTATTCTAGTGGTTTCCATTTACTGTAGTGGTGGACGATTTCCAATTACTGTAGTGGTGTATGTCTATCAACTTCTCCTGTTATAAATCAGAGCGTACAGAGTATTTGAGAAAAGGTAGGTATGGCTTAAGGTGAACAAACCTAATCTGGACTCGTTTCTTTAAACCTAATACAGAGTCAGAACTGACGGTGTAAAGTTTAAACTCTGGATTTAAAAAAACATGCTTTTGCTCGTGTTTTGCGCATCGACTTCTACGGTTATGATATCGAATCGTGAAATGTAGGTCTCTAGTCAGCAAATAAATTCGTATTGAGGGCTATACGATGCACTTGGTCGCGTTTCTCTATACTAAACACTGAGTTATATCAAGAGGTGTAAAGTACGAAGCTCTGAGGTTAAAAACACGTTTGTGCATTTATTTTCTCCATTAACTCCTCTGGTTATGAATTGCAATGTCCGGACTAATATAAAAATAGATAAATCCTAGGGATTACACATTACGCTCAGTATTGATTTCGTCCTGGATGCGTTAAGTTCTGATTCTGCATGAAAAACGTTTCTGTGTCAGTTTTACCGGTTATACACTTTCTTTAGCAGTCGAGACACATGAGTCAAGTCTAAGAATGCTTTATGCCCAAGAGTCAAACGTTCTACTGTAATAATTATTTTTAACTCAATAGAGGTACAGATTATTAACACTAAAAATTTATTCTGCTTCCAGAGTATTGTTCGGTATTCAATTTTTTTAAAGGCTATTCGCAACATCAGTAAAACGATTCTGACTTCAAATATTCTTCACACTTAACACTTGTGTGGACTTACCTTAAAAGGCAACTTTAACCACAGAGCGTAGCCAAATGTTTAATTTTTTTGAAAATTTGTCTAAGACAGAATCGCATCGTAACATCAGGATTAAGAACTTTACTCGAATTTTCTTCAGACTTAGATGTTTTGTAAACTTAACATTATAGGGAAGTTTTAGATTTAGGATATGAAGGGTAAGTTTTTCTACAAACTGGTTTGCCTGACATCGGCATTATTGAATTTAATTTTAGATTTTGTTTACCTAATTGTTGCGTAAAGTATGCGCCAAATACTAATTTTCATTCAAAACATTGTATAAGATAGTTTTTTTAACAGTTCTCTACAAAATCAGGATTACAAATTAGGTAAGGATTGTTTTGCGACGTGACTGTTAAAATTCATTCGTTAGCTTACCCTATGAGTTTGCTGATTGATTTAGTCAAATCATGCTAATGAAAAGTACGGCACTAGCAAGGGAAAGTGCTCTTATTAAAGAAAAGGGGCGCACATGCTTGAATTTATAACTCATATAAAGACTAGCATAGAAAAATGCTCCAATGGAACGAAAAGGACAAATAAGCTTGGTGTTACCATCATTAAGGACATAAAAGGAGGGGACTTGGGATAAGTTACACTATGTATGCCTGTGAAAGTTGTAGGATTCCATTAAAAATACGACTTGCTGAAAACACAAAAAATCGGAAAAAATATTCTGCGGCCTGCGGAAGGGACCTCCGGAGTAAAAATAAATACCATGAATAGCTAATTACTAAAAGAGAAGCGATCACTAATCAAAAAACATGATGTGCATACTTACGCTAGCATGGCACTTATTGCTACAAGGCAGCTATTAACAAGATGGTGTGCTTGTCATAATTCATTCATGGAGCCATTGACGATTAAGTAAATATTATTTACATATTGAAAGAAAAATTTGATATTGATAAGAAACTAAATCGGTTTTTAAAACACATTGAAGCTTCCTTATTATCTCTTTTTTCTGTTTTTCTAAGGCAGTGAACACTTTTTGTGAAGGCGCGCTTTTTTAGAAGCCACATGATATACTTCAATTTTTAGCGGTTTACAGGGGGAATTCGTATTCTTAGAGGACTCTTACAATTTTCACAGGCATACAGAGGTAACGTTCCCTAGTCCTATCCTTTTATGTTTAATGATGCGTTTCCAAGCATATTCTCCCTTTTGATTCCATCGGAGCCTTTTTATTCGCTAATAACCTATTTTAATCAGCATGATTTGATTAAGTAACTCAGTAAACATACGGTATGCTAGAATAGTGACAGCAGTTCAAATATGCAGAAATAATGTTAGTCCGAACATCTGCATTATATTTTTTAAACAGGACGATCTTACCTTATTCAAACCAATCAAATGATTTCAGCATAAATTTCACCCATCTACTGGGTATAAAGAACTCTAGCATTCAAATTCTTGATCCTAACGTTACATAGAACATTTAAAAAATTGAGCTTTCGCAAACCTTTTAACCAATATCATACTTTAGTGTAAACTTTACACAACTACTGGAATTAAAGAAAACATACAGTCAAATTCGTAATCCTGACATTTTGGGACATGTGTTGAAAATAATTTACGCTTTGCAATGCGCTAGAAGTACAATAAACTTATAGTGTAAACTTAACACATCAAAAATAAGTGAATAGTACACAGACATTACACTGCTACTGGGTGTAGAGAACACTAACAGTTAGATTCGTAATTCTGACTTTACATAGCACATTTTAAAAAAATTAAGCTTTCGCAATGCTCTAGAGCATAATCCAATATTCAGTGTAAACTCCAAAACTCCACACAATCCCTGATTATAAGGAAGATTTTTGTCGGATTGAGAGCAAAGAAATTCGGTTTAGACCAGTGTATAGCCCTTAAATAGTAGTACGTTTGTATGTGGAAGACTTCTGTTCTGCAAAACGTTTGAGATAGTGAACAATCAAAAAAGGTAAAAATATGTGTTTTTTCTCCCTTACACCACACCTGGGCGTGAGAGGGGTTTGTGGGGTATGCACCCCCCTGAGAAACCAAAATACCTCCCAGAAATCAAAATAACCCCCCAGAATATAATTTTTAAAATTTTTTCGTTTTTCCCCAATTTTCGATGCCAATGGATAGTGCTCGATGAGAAACATTGAAAAATGGTGTTTTTTCGCTATAAAACCATTTTAAAGCCATTTTTTACCTTTGAAAAATCTTACACCCCCAGAATTTGGTTGCTGCTCGCGTATGCCTTACACCTCTGATTTCGAGCTTCACACCTCCAGAAATAATTCAGCATCGTGTTTTTCAAGCGCGAATTGCTGCAAAGTGTAGCCCTTGAAACGTACTTTAATATTGTTTTATCCAATTTGTCCCGACATATATCGGAGATGTTGACAGAGAAATCTGAGATAAAATCTATTTTTTACACCATTCACTACACTGTGAAGTTTGAACTCCTAGATCCGACTTCGCTTTGAGTGGAAGTAAGTTTGTAGGTAAGCCAAAGGTAGCCCTTGAGCCGTAGTACATTTTCGTAAACAGAGTTTTTAGCGGACTCTTATACAGATGAATTTAACAGCTATAAACAAGTCGGAACTCGACTAGAATGTGTTTTTCAACCCTAGATTATTTATATTCTTCACACTGCCCCTCCGTGAATGAGCTGCTTCAGGGAAATAAAATAATGCGTTGTAGAGCTTGATCAATTACCTACAGTTCAAAAAAGACAACACCAAACAAAATACTATACTGTGTTAGCAAAGTCGTGTGACCGACCAAAAGTTAACAACTATGTGTTATGACGTTACACTAAGACTTTACACTCTTTACTAATAGGGAAAAATGTCTAAAAAACCCACATACTTTTTGTATAATCTATCTTTTGAAAAAACGGCACAATACAGTAGTGTCACAGTTTTGCTTTAGGGGTGTAGACATATGTTGGTGGTACCCAGGTATATTATAGGTACGCGCAAACTCGCAAACTCGCTACCTATGATAAAAAGAAGGGGCTAGGAAAAAGTCATACTAATGAAAAGTAAGGTAGAGCTATGAGCGTCGTTCTACGGTGATTTAGGCTCTTTTTGTCGATTATAGCAATAATTTTGCGCGTTTTTCGTATGAAATTTTCGAAAATTTTTGAAAGAATTTTTGATTTATTAGTATCAGAAATGATTTTTGCTTATTGAAAGACGACAAAAACCGACTCTCCCCATGCTCAGACAGGAGAGGGCAAGGGTAAAGGAAGTATAATTTTACTTTTACATGTTTAGTCAGTGACTATGAATTAGCAGATCAACTTGCTTATCTGCATTCAGCAGATCGCACATTCTTCGTAAAATACGTACTTGTACATTGGAAATCAGGAGATTGGGTCTAATGACAGCCCAAATAAAAGGCTAGATAATTCACTGATATAAATGAAAAAATAAATTATAAAATTTTTAGAATGTTGTAGAAATTTCAACGCCAAAAATGTATCAAATCTTGATTAATTATAAAGCTTATCGGTCAATACTAGCTTAAAGACGGTATAGTGCAATTAAAAAGAGTTTATAATAAAATAATGAAAACCTTTCTAAACTGGTGAAATTCTTCCTCTTGGTCGATTTTTTCACGTGTAGCCCATGATGACTAGAATCACTAATTCCGTTATTAACTTAATTCTGTTTTTGCACAATTTTTCAAATTGCTAGAGCTAGCAGGAAGTTTAGAGGCAGCGCAGGACATACACCTTTCCCACAAAAATTTTGTCAGAACTTTTTTTGGTTTTAAATTGCAATCATACGTGCCCAAAATTTACTTCAATTAATTGGAAACGTTAAAAACTATATGCGCTTCGCGCCTTATTATCACATGATGTGTTCTGGGGAAGGGGTTAGGGGTTAAAGCCCTTCCTTAACGGCAACTGACCTCCTGCAAAATGGCTTCGGCCCCAGAATCATCGATTTTTCGTAAAAATTTGAATAAAGTGTGCCTAATCAAAGTTTGACGTTGTGTGTTTAATATCCATTTTTAGAATATGTTAGTGTTGTTTAGACGTATAAGCATTGGTATTTTACCCAAAAAAGGCAAATTTCGAAAATTTCCAGGGCTGACTATCAGAAGGTATTCTTAATAATGTGCATGTACACTGCTAGTGATTGTTATTCTTCGTTAATGTGTCCCAGTATTAAGTTTAAAAGCTCAAATTGACTGCAGTATTTCAGCTTTCCACACAGCGGGTTTAAATTGGATGGATCTCTAAATGCCTGTTAAAGATCATAGTAAAAGGGTCAAAATCATTTTGTTAATTTGGTTATTTTTCGTTTTCGTTTAGCTTGTCTTTCTTCACAAGTACACAGATGTATTGATTTTATTTTATTCGGAAAGGATTATCAAATTTTCTAGGTTTTCGCGCATATTCTGTTTTCTCAAGTATCTCTTGATGAAAAGGCCACAAATTCGAGTTGAAAAGGGTAAGAACAATAATTCCATTGATAAATTTTTGCAAAACTCTCTTGACAGTGACCCACTGCTGCACCTCATAGCAGATGCGGAAAAGCGCACACATTTATTAACGACAAATGCTTGCAAAGTTTTGACTCTCATTACAGTGAACTTGAACTTTTTACAAAATGTTTTAGGTTTTGCCCATTCATGGGCAGCAGACAAATTCTAGGGGTCCGGTGGGGCATAATTGTCAAGAAAAGCAGGAGGAAGTTTATTCTAGGAGTTTCTCTATTTTGGAATGCCTGCCAGAATCTTCGGGGGTTTAAACCCCTCACGCTTATTTGTGCTTCTACTCTTGCCCCACTCAGGCGCTTGAGCGTACTTAACCCAGTACCTCTGGTCATAGGAGGTCCACTCCAGTATACCCGCCTCCAGAATACCTGGATAATGTATGACCGGGTACCTGTAAATTTCTAACCAAAACTAATATTTCTAAAACATGGACTGGCCCTTAAAATTTGTTTCCTGAATACGCCAAGAGGTCAATACATCCTATGGGATGCTTAGCAAAGAATAAATGTGTTCTGTGACAATGTAAATCTTTGCACACCAAAACATTTATTGCAAAAAGATTTTGTGTGCCCATCTCGAATCGAAATCTCAGCTACAACCTTGAGCAATCTTGTTTTATTTTGAAGATTTATTGAGCTCCGAACTTGGTCCTTTCCGCACACTTGATTAACAAAATCACTCGGAGATGATTTCTAATTCTCAACATGAGTTCATGAGTTTATCTGAATTTATGTCGACAGAAATTAAGTGAACCAGTAAAAAGTTACAATGTTAGTCGATATCAGGTCAACTATCCTACCCTGATCCGCCACAATTTTACGAGTCGCTCTCGATATGCAAGGTCGTTGCTCCTCTTGAGCTTTCATATTAGCTTTTTTCACTCGTCTTCTTTTATTGCAGAACTGAAAATATAGGCGCTTGTACACATAACATAAATGTTCCAGCGATTGAAACATTTAAATTTTTTTAGCATTACAAATTAGATTTCAAAGATAATGTTGGGATGCAGACTGCAGACGATGTTGCAAGTAAGGAGTTGGACAGCCAGAAGAAACTTGTATGGAAGATAATTAAAATTTCAAAAACTAAAACTGCATCTAAATACTCACGAAAAATAAATGCATTGAATATTGAAGTATAATTATTTTGCTTCCTTTAGTGTCTATAACACTAATGGTATCTTGTACGCGGCGCTCGGATAGCTCCGCGTCAATGTCAATTGCCATTTTCTGGACCTTTTGTCACAATGGATGTAAATTTTCGAAATATTCCATTTTTGTGATGTTTATGCCAATGAATAGAACACGATGAGAAACATGGAATATTGGCGTTTTTCTGTCTTTGCCATCTGTTTTTTGGGCTTTTTTGACCCTTGAAAAATTTAGGACCATCAAAATGTGGGCGCTGATCAAGTGCTATAGAATAATCCTTTCCAGGGTCGAACGGCAAAACTTGCAGAATTTTAGGTAACTTGTAGCTTTATTCATATAGATCTTTAATGTTACAAAAAAGCACATGTAGCTATGAAGGACAGTTTTCGGGCTCACATCTTAGAGTTTACAGGATCACCAGAATTGAATTTATAGCAATTTATTCCGTATTTGACTGCTGTCCAAGTAAAATTGTAATTGTTAACTGAAGATTTTCATCCGTTTTATTAAGCGACGTTTATAATGAACATAGATTTGTTAGAGATAAGTTTTCCGACGCAGGTATGAACTTCAATGACATTTGAGCACATTCAAACATGTATAAGTGTGCGTATCTGCTTAATCAGTAAAGCAAGAGACGTTGTTTACATCAAAAATTGAAACCATATTTATAACAAGAATCAATTAAATATGCGTGCCTAAACAGTATCTGAACTTTCATCAAATTAAATTAATTCATTACCATATTTCTTATACTTTCCCTATTTTGATCTTATGTATAACGTTTTTCATTTTAAGTGAAACGATTTTCTCTTTTTATTTTTATAACATTGAAAAAGTATTTTAAAAATGTTTTGTTTATTTTTCTTGATTTGTTTTCCCTAGAAAAATATCCTCACCCAATCCGTTACTTGTCGCTTAGTAAGGTTTAGTTTTTTTGCTAGCGTTTCTGCTTCTCCCGATATCAGATGCGAGCCTTCATCAAATCGCTTTTTTAATGCACTCGATTGATGTCTATCCATTCTAGTATTCTCTGTGTGTTCCTTTAGCAGTGTGTGGTTGCCGAAGTATGGATGATCCCAGCGCTTTTCCGTTGAATCTGCAAAGGCAAAGGTACTATTAAAAAGATATAAAGATAAAGAATAAGGAAGAATTAAAATAAAAATAAGCCTCAAACCAGTAATAAACTGAAGGAGATCGCAGGGCACCCTATAAATGTTACATACGTCATATCATTGCAGTTCCGTCGAATTTGCTGTGTGTTATGACGGAACATTATAAAATGGTAAATGTGTCACTAGCATAGCAAGGCAGAAGGGTCTAAGTGCATCCCCAGGTCAAAATGGAGTTACACATATCATTCGATTCGTCTCAAGGACCTTTCCTCGTCAAATATGGTCTCGTACCATAATGTTGGGAATTTACTGTGCAAAGCGTCAGAACCTAAAGGGTCTAGTACACTAAAAGGTCTGAGTCAAAAACTTTGAACTCGTTTTTCTCAAAAAAATCAAAACTGTACATAGACCCTTTTGCTTTGCTGGAGGCAAATTTTCTCATGTACAATAATGAGCAAAAACACAACAAAAGAACTTTTGAACATCAAAGCTGATGTTCCACATAATTTTGCTATGTCTAATGACAAAATATCCTTGGAGAGTCATTCAATTTTACTCCTCTCATTGTGGGGTCTAGTCAACAATGTCCATCCTAACCTTCATAACGATGGCAAGTACGGAGAGCATGGAGTAGATGAACAGCGTGGACGTCCTGGGTAGGTCAGTCGGTCAATGAAGTATCAGTTGGCTTGTGTTTTGGGGCAGAAATAGTCTTAAAGCCTAATATAAATTCTAAAATAACATTAAACGACAATAATGCGCAGTTTCTTATCAACTATGTATATTTGGAGAAAATTTCGGATTTTCAAATATTTTTAGCTTTCATCTTGCTTCCCCTAAAAATTTTTCATGTTCTTAGTGTTGTTTATACGTATAAGCATTGTGTTTTTAGCCAAAAAAGGCAAATTTCAAAAATTATCACTTTTGAGTATCAGTAGGTATTCTTAATAATACGCATGTACACTGCTAGTGATTGTTATTCTTCGTTAATGAGTCTCAGTATTAAGTTTAAAAGCTCGAATTGACTGCAGTGTTTCAGCATTCCACACAGCGGGTTCAAATTGGATGGAAGTCTAAATGCTTGTTAAAGATCATAGTAAAAGGGTCATAATCATTTTGTCTTAGTTTGATTATTTTTCGTTTTGTTTAGCTTGTCTTTCTTCACAAGTACACAGATGTATTGATTTTATTTTATTTGGAAAGAATTATCAGATGTTCTAGTTTTTCGCACATATTCTGTTTTCTCAAGTTTCTCTTGATGAAAAGGGCACAACTTCCAGTTGAAAACGGTAAGAACAAGAATTCCATTTATAAATTTTTGCATAAGCTTTTGACAGTGACCCGCTGCTGCACCACATAGCAGATGCGGAAAAGCGCTCACATTTATTAACAACAAATGCTTGAAAAGTTTTATCTCTGATTAAAGTGAACTTAAAATTTTTACAAAATGTTTTAGGTTTTGCCCATACATGGGCAGCAGACAAATTTTAGGGGTCCACAGGGGCACAATTGTCAAGAAAAGCAGTAGGAAGTTTATTCTACGAGTTTCTTCATTTTGGAATGCCCGCCAGAATCTTTAGTGGGTTTAAACCCCTCACGCTTATTTGTGCTTCTACTCTTGCCCCACTCAGGCGCTTGAGCGTACTAAACCAGTACCTCTGGCCATAGGAGGTCCGCTCCAGTATACCCGCCTCCAGAATACCTGGATAATGAAATGACTCGGGTACCTGTAAATTTCTAACCAAACTAATATTTCTAAAACATGGGCCGGCCCTCAAACTTTGTTTCGTGAATACGCCAAGAGGTCAATACATCCTATGGGATGCTTAGCAAAGAATAAATGTGTTCTGTGACAATGCAAATCTTTGCACACCAAAACATTTATTGCAAAAAGATTTTGTGTGCCCATCTTGAACCGAAATCACAGATACAACGTTGAGCAATCTTGTTTTATTTTGAAGATTTATTGAGCTCCAAACTTGGTCCTTTCCGCACACTTGATTAACAAAATCACTCAGAGATGATTTCGAATTCTCAACATGAGTTTATCTGAATTTATGTCAACAGAAATTAAGGGAACTAGTAAAAGGTTTCAATGTTAGTCGATATAAGGTCAACTATCCTACCCTGATCCGCAGCGATTTTACGAGTTGCTCCCAATAAGCAAGGTCGTTGCTCCTTTTGAGCTTTCATATTAGCTTTTTTCACTCGTCTTCTTTTATTGCAGAACTGAAAATATAGGTGCTACTGCACAATAAGCCGCTGGAGGTACACAAAACATAAAAGTTCCTGCGATTGAAACGTTTAACTGTTTGTTAGCATTACAAAATAGATTTCAAAGATAATGTGGGATGCAGATTGCAGACTATGTTGCAAGTAAGGAGTTGGACAGCCAGAAGAAACTTGTATGGAAAATAATTAAAATATCAAAAACTAAAACTGCATCTGATATACTCACGAAAAATAAAGGCATTGAATATTGAAGTATAGTTGTTTTGCTTCTCTTTAGTGTCTGTAACACTATTGATATCTTGTACGCGGCGCTCGGATAGCTCAACATCAATGTCATTTGCCATTTTCTGGACCTTTTGTCCCAATGGATGTAGTAATGCCACAAACGGCGTAGGATGCGGTCAGGCTGGACCTTACAATGAAATCCGATAGATATTCGAGAATGAATTTTCGAAATATTTCAGTTTTGTGACGTTTATGCCAATGAATAGTACACAATGAGACAGGTGGAATATTGGCCTTTTTCCGCCTTTGCCATCTGTTTTTTGGCTTTTTTGACCCTTGAAAAATTTAGGACCATCAAAATTTGGACGCTGATCAAGTGCTATAGAATAATCCTTTCCAGGTTCAAACGGCAAAACTGCAGAATTGTATGTAACTTGTTGCTTTATTCATATAGATTCTTTAATGTTACAAAAAAGCACATGTAGCTATGAAGGACAGTTTTTCGGGTTCACATCTTAGAGTTTACAGGATCACCAGAATTGAATTTATAGCAATTTTTTCCGTATTTGACTGCTGTTCAAGAAAAATTGTTATTGTTAACTAAAGATCTTCATCCGTTTTATTAAGCAACGTTTATAATGAACATAGATTTGTAAGAGATAATTTTTCCGACGCAGGTATGAAGTTCAATGACATTTGAACACATTCAAACATAAATGAGTGTGCGTATCTGTTTAATCAGTAAAGCATGAGACGTTGTTTACATCAAAAATTGAAACCATCTTTATGACAAAAATCAATTAAATATGCGTGCCTAAACAGTATCTATCTGAACTTTCATTAAATTAAATTAATTCATTACCTTATTTCTTATACTTTCCCTATTTTGATCTTATGTATAACGTTTTTCATTTTGAGTGAAACGATTTTCTTTTTATTTTCATAATATTGAAAAAGTATTTTAAAAATGTTTTGTTTATTTTTCTTAAGTTGTTTTCCCTAGAAAAAATCCTCACCCAATCCGTTACTTGTCGCTTAGTAAGGTTTAGTTTTTTCGTTAGCGTTTCTGTTTCTCCAAATATCAGATACGAGCCTTCATCAAATCGCTTTTTTAATGCACTCAATTGATTTCTATCCATTCTGGTATTCTCTTTGTGTTCCTCTAGCAGTGTGTGGTTGCCGCAGTATGAATGATCCCAGCGCTTTTCAGTTGAATCTGCAAAGGCAAAGGTACTCTTAAAAGATATAAAGATAAAGAATAAGGAAGAATTAAAATAAAAATATAGCCTCAAACCAGTAATAAACTTAAGGAGATCGCAGGGCACCGTAAAAATGTCACATATGGTCATCTCATTGCAGTTCCATCGAATTTGCTGCGTGTTTTGACCTAGCATTATAAAATGGTAAATGCGTCACTAGCATAGCATGGCAGAAGGGTCTAAGTGCATCCCCAGGTCAAAATGGAGTTAGACATATCATTCGATTCGTCTCGAGGACCTCTACACGTCAAATATGGTCTCGTACCATAATAATGAGAATTTACTGCGCAAAACGCCAGAACCTAAAGGGTCTAGTACACTAAACGGTCTAAGTCAAAAACTTTGAACTCGTTTTTCTCAAAAAAATCAAAACTGCGCTTAGACCCTTTTGCTGTGCGGGAGGCAAATTATCTCATGTAAAATAATGAGCAAAAACACAACAAAATAACTTTTGAACATCAAAGCTGATGTTCCACATAATTTTGCTATGTCTAATGACAATATATTCTTGAAGCGTCATTCAATTATACTCCTCTCATTGTGGGGTCTAGTCAACAATGTCCATCCTAACCTGCATAACAATGGCAAGTACGGAGAGCATGGAGTAGATGCACAGCATGGCCGTCCTGGGTATGTCAGTCGGTCAATGAAGTATCAGTTGGCTTGTGTTTTGGGGCAGAAATAATCTTAAATCCTAATATAAATTCTAAAATACCTTTAAATGACAATAATGCGCAGTTTCTTATCAACAATGTATATTTAAAGAAAATTTCGGATTTTCAAATATTCTTAGCTTTCATCTTGCTTCCCCTAAAAATTTTCCATGTCCTTATTCTGGTAGTCATACCCTGTACCCCCAGCACATATGCATGTGGCAAGGTGTTTTCTTTATTATGTCGAGACACATTATGTAAAGGAAGCGCTTTTCTCGGCTAAACGTATACCCTGCTGTGTAGAACATTGCTACACATTTGATGTTACGAGGTGCGTATCTGATGAAAATAAGTTAAAGTTTCAAATGTCCATGAAAAATCTTTGATTCATGGCATACGTGTGCAAGATAGAGGGCAAAAGATTCGTATCTTAAAGATCTCCCAGAAGCCAGCAAAGAACATTTGACGGCTTTTTGCGATTCGGCAAAATAGGAACCTAGAGGGTCTGAGTCATTTTCAGATTTTCCTAAGGTTTTTTCACGTAACTGAAAGAGTTGCAGTGAAAAAATCTTAGACATAGCTTATAAGAAAGATCAGAAAATTTTCTAAGTATTTTACTGAAAAGCTTGAGTATACATAGGATTAATGCAGATTTGGTTTTTGCATGCACAGGTGACTTTCCCTACCCATCGTTTCATAATCTCAATAATATGTGTTTCCAAGTACAGTCGTCCTTTCTGGTTGTATCAGAGCATTTTCCCTTGCTAGTTAAGTAATATAAAATCTACTGCGCGCAGTCATGCGTAGTTTGGGCAAAACTGATAGACAACATGGGCTGAAACGCAACTACTTGTTAGTTCCCAGGAAAGTCTGACAATTAAGTAAAAAATAGTGCTATGATGTGATTTCGGCTGTTTATGCTACCTATTTAAATGCAATTTATTTGAAAAATTAAAACTTTTTTCTGCAAATTAATTTAGTTTTTTTCGTTATCTATATTAAGACAACTTACACTTCTTTTCTAAAAATTCGTTCTTTTGTTTAAAAAATTAGGTCAAAACTGCGATTGCCATTTCACCCTATTAAAGACCGATTGTACATTGCACACAACTTATGCATCTATTGAGCCATCAATATGAGGTCTTTTTCGTTGTCTAGTTAAACAAATATTGTATATGCAGCCGAATTTTCCAAACATGAATTTTATAGGTTACTCTTGCAAGTGCTTTTAACCAAAACCTGTCATTTTCAAGCTTAAAAATCAGCAAAACCAGACGTGCGTGATACGCAAGGAATTTCTAGATTGGTGTAAATAATATCTCACTAACTTATATAACATTATGCGCAGTAGTCATGTCCTGCAATTCCTGTAAAAGGCTTTATGGGTTCTTGAAATTGTTGTTACTAAATTACTTGAACGTATTGAACTGAAGAACTTATGAATTCTACAAACGGCTTCGTAAATATGTTTTTTACTTCACTTCTTACTCTTGCATAGATTTTAAGAAAAAGTTTTGTTAACATAAGCAGCCTAATAAGTTAACAAAATTTTTCTTTAAATTTTTTGAATTAAATCAGATTATGTGCGCACAATACGAAAAAGCTCAAGAGTAATAATTTATTTCCAGGAACTAGTGTAACAAGTGCGTATGGAACGGCTTTGAATTTTGGTGGAGGACCCCGGCGCCGCTTTTAAATGGGGAGTGGTTAATGACATTCAATTTTCGGCCAGAAGAGGCCAATAAACACTAAAAAATGATAAAAAACGCTAAATTTTTCCAGAAATTGAGGCTTCAAAAACTTTCTGACTTTAATGGTTGTGGGTAGAAAGCCAACTTTATGTTGGAGGTCTTCCATCTATGCATGTACAGCATAGGAATTCTGGGGATGCAAGCCTAAAAATTTTATCAAAAGTGCCTTCTTCGGGCTAGAAAACGATAGGTATACCTTAAAAACACTGTTTTTCACGTTTCAGACAATGCTCATTCTTTCTAAAACATAAAAACGTTTAAAGAAATTTGAAGAAATTTCAAAAAAATTGAGTAAATTCGAACAAAATAGAGTCAAAAAATGAGTATAGCTCGAAGCGCCGAAAATTTAAGATTTTTTAGCTAAAAATGGGCTAAAAACGCTTAAAACGGCACATTTTATACGACTTTTACCAACTTTCACAAAAAATGGATAAATCTGAGGGGAGTCGACTGCCATTTTGTGGAGGGTCAGTTGCCATTCTGGGAAGGAGGGTCAACCCCCAAGAACACGTCTGCTACCATCCCTCTGTTATTTGTATGGAGTCATTTCACATACAATTTCTAGTAGGCTAGCTTGTCTTGCAAAGAGCTGTATATTCTTAGGCACAGTGTTCAGAAATTTATGTAGCCAGGCTGCTTCAGTGTGCAGCATGTTTTCCATCTTTTTAGCTGAAAAAATGCTATGCAGCAGATTAGCCTGCCATTAAATAATACTGCAAAAAAAGTTGACCTACTAGTCTAAAATGTCAAAATTAGGTGTAGTCATATAAAAAAATTTTGAAAATTTGAAATACCATGAGCCCAGAATTTGGCAGTTGCCTATCCTCAAGGCCGTTATAAATTAATAACGAAGTTTCAAGACATATTGTATTGAATGGGATGTGTTCCTTAACTTGACAGAAAAGTGTAAATTGATCACTGCGAAAGACACAAAGCGACTAATTCAACTATTCTTCGAGTCTGTTCTTCGCTTCTTATTTCACCGGGAATGAATTTAATGACGAGAAAAGGGAAGAAAATCAAGTTTAAAACAAAATGTTAAAAAATTGCAAAAAAGGAGTAAAATCAAACAAATGTCTCACCGTTAGCATTGGTCAAATACTGGAAGCGACGGCTGAAACGAAATAATAGACTATTAAGACAGACGAGAGCATGGCTGCGCCATATGATAGCGATTGTTAACCAGAGCCGTTTCACATTGATCTAGCTCAATTGTTCATTAGCTCAGCTGCCTGACTTTTGGGTCGATAATAGCAATCGTTTTTACCAGTCTGTTTTTGCACACAAATTTTCGAATTACCTGTTATAGGTAGCGCGTTAGAATCAATCTGGCTTGCCTGGCGCTAAGCGCCGGAAAATTTTTGAACTTTTACCTCTACAAAGCGTTCTTTCACCTCTAATATACTGGGCTAGCCCCAACATATATCTCCCCTATACAGCAAGACTGGGACACTTCTGTATTGTACGTTTTTTTAAAAGATAAATAATAAAAAAGATTATGTGCTCTTTTTTGTTTACACTCAATACTAAGTAGTGTAATGAGCGTGTCAATGTTTTGGCGTAACATTATAACATAAAAAATGTTGACGGTTGTCGAGGTCGATTTTTAGACAACTCAGCGTAAATGCATCATACAACTTCATAATATATAGAATTGTAGAGAATGAAATTTTCTAACGTTATTTTTTTGAATGTACGCACTATTTATTGAGTAGGAGTGTAAAGAGTGTAAAAATCTGAAGGGTGTTAAGAAAGAGTTTTGTCGCATTTTGGACATGTTCTGGTCTGCCAACAAGTCCAGTATTGAGATTCAATTAATTTTTTCTAGTAGAAATGTACTAGGACCTAACGGCTGCATTTAGCTTGACTGCAAACTTTTTTTACACTAAATACTGAGTTAGATCCAGCTGATTAAAGTCTACACTCTAATGGATGGCGTAAAATGTGATTTTGTCTCAGATTTTCCTGCCAGTGTAACATTGAACGAAAAAACATGTTTCTTCTCTTTTTTGATTGATCAATATCTCAAATCGGATGTTAAAGAGAAGTTATTCGCATACAAATGTACTAAGGTTTAAATGCTACAAACTTGCCTAAACCTAATTTCGTTACACTTAATAGGTGAGTCAGGATCAGATTTTTAAACTTCACAACGTGATCGATAGTAAAAAAATACGTCTTTTGTCTCTTTTTTGTTCGGCCCGTATAGAAGTCCGGCTAAGTCGAATAGAATAAAAATAAGGCACTTTCTACGAAGTACATGTCACAGCAAATTATGTTTACTTACTTCAATATCGAGCAGTTTTCGATGAGGTAGAAAGTCTAAAATCGGGATGTTAAACGTATTGCTGTCTTGTTTTTTCTGCCAACTGCTCCAGTTTTGAGAGTCTGGACATGATCAGAAGTTCTAAAAATGTACAAGAGGTCAGACGTCATACGTCAGTTGGGCGCGTTAGTTCACACTCAATATTAGTGTAAAGTGGTACGAATCACGACTTAAATTTTCCTTACATGCGGTGTTTGTGTAAAGTTTAGACTTATAAATTAACTTTAGTTCTAGAGCATTGCAAACTGCTTTGGTTTTTTCAAAATGTTCTATATATATCAAAATTATGAATCTGACTCTTAGTTTTCTCTACACCGTGTAGTTATGTAAAGTTTATACTATTCGATTATTGTTGACGTGCAAAGGTTACATTACAAATTTATTTTATTCCAAGAGCATTGCAAAACGTATTTTTCAAAATATGTTCCGCAAGGTAAATATCACTAGGCTGACTGTATGTTTTCTTTACATTCTATAGATGTGCTAAGTGTACACTAAAAACTAATTTTAGTTCTGAAGCGTTACAAAAGCTCGATTAGCAAGACCAGGACACTTCTGTGTTATACGTTTTTTTAAAGATAAATAATAATAAAAGATTATAAGCTCTTTTTTTGTTTACACTCAATACTAAGTGTGTAATGAGCGTGTAAAGTTATGGCGTAACATTATAACATAAAAAATGTTGACGGTTGTCGAGTTCGATTTTTAGACAACTCAGCGTAAATGCATCATACAATTTCATAATATATAGAATTGTAGAGAATGAAATTTTCTAACGATGTTTTTTGAATTTCGCACTATTTCTTGAGTGGGAGTGTAAGGAGTGTAAAAATCTGCGGGTGTTAAGAAAGAGTTTTGTCGCATTTTGGACATGTTCAGGTCTGCCAACATCTCCGGTATTTAGATTTAATTAATTTTTCCCAGTAGAAATGTACTAGGACGTAAGGGCTGCATTTTGCTTGACTGCAAACTTTTTTTACAATAAATACTTAGTTAGATCCAGTTGATTAAAGTCTACACTCTAGTGGATGGCGTAAAAAGTGATTTTGTCTCAGATTTTCCTGTCAGTGTAAGATTGAACAAAATAACATGTTTTTTCTCTTTTTTGAATGATCAATATCTCAAATTGGATGTTAAAGAGAAATTATTCACATACAAATGTACTAAGGTTTAAATGCTATAAACTTGTCTAAACCTAATTTCTTTACATTTAATGGGAAGTCAGGATCAGATTTGTAAACTTGACAATGTGATCGATGGTAAAAAGATACGTTTTTGTCTCTTGTTTGTTCGGCCCGTATAGAAGTCCGGATAAGTCGAATAGGATAAAAATAAGGCACTTTCTATGATGTACATGTCACAGTAAATTATGTTTACTTACTTCAATATCGAGCAGTTTCATGAGGTAGAAAGTCTAAAATCGGGATGTTAAACGTATTGCTGTCTTGTTTTTTCTGCCAAGTTCTCCACTTATGAGTCTGGACATGATCAGAAGTTCAAAAATGTACCAGGGGTCAGACGTCATACGTCAGTTGGGCGCGTTCGTTCACACTCAATATTAGTGTAAAATAGTACGAATCAAACTTAAATTTTCCTTAAACGCGGTGTTTGTGTACAGTTTAGACTTGAAATTAACTCTAGTTCTGGAGCGTTGCAAATGTTTTATGTTTTTTTCAAAATGTTCTATGTACATCAAAATTATGAATCTGACTCTTAGTTTTATCTACAGCGTGTAGTTATGTATAGTTTATACTATTCGATTATTGTTGACGTGCAAAGGTTACACTACAAATTTATTTTATTCCAAGAGCATTGCAAAACATATTTTTTCAAAATATTTTCCGCAAAGGTAAGGATCACGAGGCCGACTGTATGTTTTTCTTTACATTCTATAGATGTGCTAAGTGCACAATAAAAATTAATTTTAGTTCTGAAGCGTTGCGAAAAGCTCGATTTTTTACAAATTGCTCCATATACGCCAGATTTACGAATTTGAGCTTAAGTGTTCTTTACACCTATCAGTCGCGTGAAGGTTAGGCTGAAGATATTCGATCTCTTCTAATGAGGAAAAGTGTTCATGTTTCAAAATATAATGCTGACGTTCAGAACAATGTTGTTTCCGTGTTCTTGGACTGCTGTCGCTATTGTAGCATGTTATCTATGAGTTTACTGACCAATTTACTCAAATCAATGATAATTATTAGTAGGGTACTAGCAAAGGAAAGTACTCCTATGGAACAAATGGGACGAATACACTTGGAATTGTAAAGTCGTTAAAGGCATAAAAGCATGAGACAAGGAAAGTCACCTATGTGCTCAAAAATTCATAAAAATCTGCTAAAAATCAGATTTCTCTAAACAACACAAAAACCGAAGTATGTTTTTGCGGCCTCTGAAAAAAGAAAGCGTCCTTTCATAATACTTTCCTTTGGTGTTTGGTGACAAGCTCAGAAGGAAACATTCAGCTTGATCTCAGTATCACATATTCATGACAATATTTAATCAATATTTAGTGAAAAGGCGTAATCGCTGAATTTTGACATTCGTATCATGCTGTTTATTATGGCTCTGCATGTTACGTATTATGCTAGCGTAATGAGATGACATAGGTAGGTAAACTTTCTCCTGTTTCGACATTTTACATATGTATAAGAGCTATTAAAATTCCCGCTCTACCGTTAAGCACTCTTGCATTTATTTGCACGCTTATCCCGCTCTTAGTCCCTGTACCTGTGCCTAAATTCTTTGGTGCTAAGCTATTTGCGCATAATTTGTGTCTTGCAGCACTTAAATACATTTTTAACAGCGGCCGTTCGGACTATATCCAGTTAAGGTAGTAAAAATAATGATCTGTCTTTTTCTTTACTACGATTGATTTTTTGATATTTAAAGATTATGGCCCAGAAAGGACAGAAAAACCTTTTTGCAAACGTATTCAAAATCGCCTTTGACTCGAGGTATTTTTTTAATCATTTTTATTACTTATTGAGTAGTTATAATCATTCTAGGCTCAATATAGCTCTCTAAGATGATCCCTAACTCACTACTCCTGTCGCACATCCATAATCGCGGGTTCTAATATTAATATACACGCACAGGTACTGACGTCTCAAAATGTCGAATGAAAGGATAAGAAATCATCATCCACCTATTATGAGCAAAAATGACGACAATGCATTTTAAAAAGCATCAAAAAAGGGTTTTTCTGCCCAAGATAAAGGGTAAGGGGCGTAAAAACTTATTCTTTTAAAAGCTTTTTTATAAAAAAGGCAATTAGGTCTGAAATGAAAATCGAATTTTATATTTTATGTATATTTTATTTTAACTTGTCATATTTAATTTTAATTCTTTAGTTTTATAACAAAATTCATTTTTTAAAAATTTAATTTAGGTTTATGCATGTTTACATTTTTCTGATTTCGCATTCGCTGAACTAATTTCGCAAAAGACCACACAGCTCAAATTCTTGGATGACGACAGTAGTAAAGCTGGCCCTTCTGGAGTCCGTGTGCTTAAGCATATACTGTGCTGAAGCATACTGATTTTATTTGGACTGGGACTCTACTACGCACGCCCTTGGTACACGTGCACTCAGCCGCTTCCTCAGCCGCCCGAATCGCCGAATTTTTGGCCATGCTACAACACAATAAAGCACGCTACACTTTGAATTATAGTCGCGAAGCGCCTATATCCTTGGCTCGAACTAAATCACTAAGCGCCGAACTTTTTAATGCACAGTCGGTTATCGAGGACGGGCGGAATTAAATAAGTTTCAATGGCCTTTAATTTGCATAAGTACCGAGCAGCGTCATGTCGGACACGCCCATGCTACAGATTTACTATTTACGGCCTGTGCTAATTTTAGTTCAGATCATCAGCTATTTTGGTTCACTGCACGTTGAAGCATTGGCGCGCAGGGCCGACGTGTTCTATTTTTGCATGCTTTTTTCGCACTTCGAGACATGTAAGTGCGTGCATAATAAATCAACATCAAAAGCGAAGTGCTAAATTTGGACGTCAGGCTATACAACGATAGTACCACACATTAATTAATCAAAATCAGAAAAAACTCGCAGAAAATTTTTTGGCCCTTTTCGAAAAAAACAAGCAAAAATTATTTACAGGGAATTAGCCAGGCAGCACGACATAGAAGCATGGGCTTACAGGGCGGCAGCACCAATACAAATTTCTACCTCACAACGCATTAGTACGACGCATAAAACATCATGAAACGGGTTAAACCTAAAAACAGAGATTCGGCCCCTGTAGGCGCGAAGCGCCAAATTTCGGGTATATAATCTTTAAAGTCGCGTGCTGATTATGTTCTGGGCATTTTTAATCTGATCTGGATAGTCTAGCAGAGCACTGCTGAGACTGCTTCATATAGATGTGACAACTTCATTATTCTCTTCTCGTTTCATCTTCTCATCCTCAAATAGATCGGCATTTTTGCTAACCAATTTTGTAAACAGGTGATTTCGGACTCGCCCAAGCTGTCTCATCAGCTTCCTTTTTGCCAAACTCTAATTGGTACCGGTAGAAACGTTAGCGCCTTCTAGTTCTTCCCTTTAATTCGCTTTCATTTAGAACATCTAGGAGTGAGTCATAAGATCTGAGAATATGGATTTTATCAACAAAATGCTGTAAAATGGTTGTGATCATAGGTGGGCAGCACCAAAAATTCTGGATGGGGGGGGGGGGGGGGGTGAAAAAAATTCTGGGGGAGGGGGGGTGAAAAAAATTTTTAAAGGTCAAAAAATGGTCTTAAAAGTGGTCGTACGACAAAAAACACAATTTTTCGACGCTTCTCATCAAGCTCTATCCAATGGCATCAAAAAATTGCTGAAAAAGCAAAAAATTTTTTCTGGGGGGTGGTTTTTTTGATTTCTGGGGGGTATTTTCAACTGCTGGGGGGTGCATACCCCCGAACCCCCCACGCCCATGTGTGGTTGTGATTGAAGGTCTTGTAAACTATTCGGATAATCTACAAAATCTGAAAGCACGACTGTTACTAAAAGCGCCAAAACGGGCTAGTCCACACCAGTTTCGATTGTCAGTCTCATTTGAGCTGCTTTCAGACACATCTGAAGAATCTTCAACGTTACTGCCTACATTACTATCATCAACCGTCAATTGTACCGACTCTGATGTATCATTCCTCATTTCTGATATCCCATGCATGAGGTATTTGTGTCTTTTTAAAGTAAGATTATTAAGTAATTGCTTACCGCAATATTTCACAGATTTGTATTCGTTTTGTCAACTATTCAAGATGTGACAGTTCTTAAGACACAATTTCTGAAGTTCAACTCTTCGACAATGGTGAGTTGTGATAAGTCAAAAATTAATCATACCTCAAAACAACATATAAAGCACAGTTTTTTATTCTAAACATCATGATGCTATTCATTTGACATGAAAACAAAAATTCGCTGTGCTACAGTACGCCAAACATTGAATTTTTAGCCATTTTCACCATTTTTCATTACCTTTATTAAAATTCGATTTTCTCCACGAATAAGTAATATCATTCATTCAAACAGCTTTCAATCGATAAAAAGAATAAATTTTCAATCAGCTGAATGCAAAAACTTTTGATACATATCAATTTAACACTTTACACTGCGCTTCAAACTCAATAAGTATTCGTTGGAAATTACAAAAAATTTTAAACTTATTTTCGGTTCCTCTAGGTCCCTTACATATACAGCAAAAATTTTTGCCCTTTTTACACAGCTTGTGCCTTGGACTATATACGAAAAAAACTTTACCAAAAAAAAGTACCCTGGACTACCAAAACAAGCGTCCGATTGACCCAATATATCCAAATTTGCATATAAAAAGCAGTGAATTGCATAAGCAGAGCCGTTTTTCAACGAATACTATCCGTAAAAACAGCTATCAATTGATAGAGAAAAAAATTTCTTATCAGCTGAATGCAAAAAATTGTTATACACTTTTGTTTTCACTTTACACTGCAGTTTAAAGCGAACGCATATTCTTTAAAAATTACAAAAATTTTAACATATTTACGGTTCCTGCGGGACTGTTACATGAAAAGCTGAATAGTTTGCCCTTTTTATACAGCACATCCCTTAGTCTAAACATAAAAAAATTTTAGCAAAATAAAAGTACCCTGAACTCCCAAAACAAGCGTCCGATTGACCAATTATACCCAAATTTGCATATAAAACAGTGGCATTGCATGAGCACAGATTTTTCTCAACGAATAATCAATATCATTCGTTGAAACTAGTTACCACTCGATAGAGAAAAAATTTCCTATTCGCTAAATGCAAAAATTGTTATACATTTCACTTTACACTTTACGCTGCGGTTTAAGCATAATAAGTATTTGTCAAAAATTACAAAAAATTTTATTTTATTTTCCGTTCCTGTAGGCCCTTTACATATACAGCAAAAATTTTTGCCCTTTTTACACAGCTTGTGCCTTGCACTAAGTACGAAAAAAAATTTTATCAAAAAAAGTACCCTGGACAGACCCATAGGAACCGTAAATATGTTAAAATTATTGTAATTCCTAAACACTATGTATTTAGTTTAAACAGTAATGTAAAGTGTAAAGTAAAGTGTATATAACAGATTTTTGCATTCAGCTAATAGGAAATTTTTTCCTCTATCAATTGGTAGCTGTTTTTACGGATAGTATTCGTTGAAAAAAGGCTGTGCTTATGCAATGCACTGCTTTTATATGCAAATTTGGGTATATTGGGTCAATCGGACGCTTGTTTTGGTGGTCCAGAGTACTTTTTTTTGATAAAATTTTTTTTGTATTCAGTCCAAGGCACAAGCTACGTAAAAAGGGCAAAAAGTTTTGCTGTATATGTAAAGGGGTCTACAGGAACCGAGTATAAGTTAATATTTTTTTGTAATTTTTAACGAATACTTATTGAGTTTAAATCGCAGTGTAAAGTGTAAATTAACTTATATATCGAAAGTTTTTTGCATTCAGCTAATTGAAAATTTATTTTTCTATCGATTGAAAGCTGTTTGAATGAATGATATTAATTATTCGTGGAGAAAATTGAATTTTAATAAAGGTAATGAAAAATGGTGAGATTGACAAAAAAATTCAATGTTTGGCGTACTGTAGCACAGCGAATTTTTGTTTTCAAGTCAAATGAATAGCATCATGATGTTTAGAATAAAAAACTGTGCTATATATGTTGTTTTGAGGTATGATTAATTCTTGACTTATCACAAAGTTGGTCGAACTTCTCAGAAATTGTGTCTTAAATAGACGTTATTGCACATGTGATTCGCGTTTGCATCACATTCTTGATGTGGTAAGCTCACATTCTTCACAACAATGGTCATCTCGGCCGTCACTTCATTCAATTCTAAGCCTAGCATGCGTTTTCTTCATATGCAGAACGCTAAATCCTGGTTCTAAAGTAAAAATTATCGTTGATCAAAGGGCTCCGATTTTTAGTTGACAATACCTCCAACAATCTCGAATTTTGTCAGTAATATCATCAATAATAATAAAACCTCACGTAGAAAGGAGTTTTGCTGGTCAGTTTCTAGCTGATGCGAACTACAAATAGGCAACTTTTATAAAACGCGCGCATAAGATATGCCTAATTGAGATTTTCAGAGGAATCTGACGATGTAGTGCTTTTTGTACAGTATGTGAGGTGCGCAATTCGGAATGTGAGATTTTTCTGGAAAATTTGAGGTTGCACAAAACCCACCTGCACAAAAAAACCATCACATCGTCACATTCCTCTGAAAAATCTCAACTAGGCATATCTTATGCGCGTTTTATAAAAGTTACCTATTTGTAATTGCATCAGCTGACAATTGGCAGAAAACCACCTTTCTGCGTGAGGTTTTATTATTATTGATGATATTACTGACAGAAATTCGAGCATGTTGGAGGTATTGTCAACTCAAATCGGAGTGCTTAGTCGGCGATAATTTTCACTTTAGAACGAGGCTTAACGTTCTGCATATGAAGAAAATGCTAGGCTAAGAATTGAATGAAGTGACAGTAGTGATAAATATTCTAAAGAATGCGAGCTTCTACATCAAGAGATGCCGTGTGGCATCGCGAATCACTTGTGCAATAGCGTCTACTCAAGGACTGTCGCATCTTGAATGAGTTGACGAAATGAATAAAATTTGTGAAATTTACGGTAAGCAATTGCATAATAATTTTACTTTTAAAGGACACAAATACCTCATGCATGGGACATCAGAAATGAAGAGATGATACATCAGAGTCGGAACAAATGACGGATGATGATGATAGTAGTGAGAGGCAGCGACAATGGAGATTCATCAGATGTTTCTGAAAGCATCTCAAATGTGACTGAAATCGAAATTGGTTGGACTATCCCGTTTTTGCCGCTTTTTAGTACAAGTCGAAGCTTTCAGATTTTGAAGATTTTTCGAATAGTATACTAGACCTTCAATCAGAACCATTTTACAGCAGTTTTGTTGATAAAATCTATATTCTCTATGGACTTTATGACTCACTCCTAGATGCTCTAAATGAAAGCGAATTAAGGAAAAAACTAGAACGCGCTAATCATTTTTACCGGTACCAATTAAAGTTTGGCAAAAAGGAAGCTTGATGAGATAGCTTGGCCCAGTCGAAAATACCTGTTTTAAAAAAATTGATCAGCAAATTTGCCGATCTATTTGAGGATGAGAAGATGAAACGAGAAGACAATAATGAAGTTGTCACATCTGTTGAACAGTCTAGCAGTGCACTGCTAGACTATCCAGATCGATTAAAAATGCCCAGAACATAATCAGCACACTAACTTTAAAGATTATATGCCCGAAATT
Source organism: Mermis nigrescens (assembly GCA_036768485.1). Taxonomy (NCBI): domain Eukaryota; kingdom Metazoa; phylum Nematoda; class Enoplea; order Mermithida; family Mermithidae; genus Mermis; species Mermis nigrescens. The sequence continues at coordinate 9,758 of JAVLUZ010000369.1, read as the reverse complement.
TGGCGATTTCGCGCGTACAAAAGGGCTAATCTTTGTTTAAAGGTATAATCCGTTTTATGATGTTTTATGCGGTGTATCAATGCGTTGTGATGTATAAATTTGTATTGGTGCTTTCGCCGTGTAAGTCCGTGTTCTATGTTGTGCCGCCTGTCTAACTCTGCTCTCTAAATATTTTCGGCTTGTTTTTTTCAAAAAAGGGCCAAAGACATGCGTGAGTTTTTCTGATTTTGATTAATTAAGGTGTGGTATTTTATCGTTGTGTAGCACTAACATAGCGCTTCGCTTTTGATTTTTGATTTAATATGCACGCAATTACACGTCTCGAAGTGCGAAAAAGCATGCAAAAAATAGGACAGGTAGGCTCCTTCGCACCAATGCTTCAACGTGCAGTGAACCAACATAGCTGATGATCTGAACTGAAATTAGAACAGGCCGTAAACATGTCCGACATGACGCTGCCTCGCTACTTATGCAAATTCTGAAGGCAATTAAAATTAACTGGTTCCGCCCGCTCCTGGATAACCGACTTCTTTGCATTAAAAGTGTCTGGCGCTCAATGATTTAGTTCGTGCCAAGATTCAAGGCGCTTCGCGGCACTTTGGTGGCAAAGTACGCTCGCTTGTGTAGTAGTATGGCCAAAAATTCGGCGATTCAAGCGGCTGATGAAGCGCAGCACAGTGCTGGCTTGAGCACACAGACTCCGGTGAAGGGCCAGCTTTTACTTCTGACGACATACTGTAAGCGATTTTCGTAACAATCGATCTGGAACGCAATTGTCGCACGTAGCTTTTCGAATTGGACGAAAAAGATGACCAGGCGATGATTAAGCAGAGCCAATTAACGCCATTGCATTTGACCCGGCGCTGTTGGTTGGGTTTTGGTCCAGGAAGATGCTGATACTGAAAACGAGTTTCAGTCTTTGACGTCCTACAGTATGCCTCGCCGACGGGGCCAGCACGCAGAGTCAAATTGACCAAAAAAGATGACCTACGCGACGGACAATTACTATATTGTTTTGAGCGTGGACGGTTCGGGGATTCACGTGTTTCCGATTGGTGAGCATAGATTTGCCAGGCTCGAAATTTATAAACTTCTGCAAACTCTTGAACTTTTTATGCCTCACTAAAATTGTATATTTTTATATTTTTGAAATTTCGGAAATATTTTTCTAAGTATCACTATTTTGTATTTTTATCTTTTCAGTTTTTGATTTCGTATTATTTTTTTCGTTTTTTTAATATTTTCAAAACATAACTTGATGTCATAAGCTCCAAAATTAACTTCGAGGTTTAGCAAAAGCTTGAAACGAAGTTTCAAAGTTTTCAGCTTAAGATTTGCTTTTGTGATTGTAAATTTAAAATTAGCTTTCAGGTGTCTCAGCTTATTATTAGACTGTGTAAAATTATAAGCTCCAGAAATTGGCTTGTAGTTTCTCAGGCTTAAACTTAGCTGCATAGGTATACTTTTGGGTTCAAAAGTAGCTCCGAATTTTTCAAGGTTGAAATTGTAGCTCCGTGGCCATAAGCTCAAAGTTAGCTGCCAGATTTTAAGCTTAATTATCTTCGATGTTCTAAGCTTATTGTTTGTTTCTTTGTTTTCACCTTTCAAGCCTAAAACCCAGCTACCGAAATTCTGAGCTTTTCTAATTTTAATGCTTAAAAACTTAGCTTCAAGGTGGGAAGTGTGGAAATAGATTGAAATTTTTGAGCTCTCAAAATTAGCTTCGAAAATTTCAGCTTAAAATTAGCTTCTAACTTGCTAAGCTAAAATTAAGCTACGATTAATTTAAAATTGTGTTATTTATCAGGATCCAACGAAGTGACGATTTTTGACGACGCGCGGCGAACGATACGTTTTTAAATCCGATTCGAATTCCCGAAAGCAATTATCACAGGTTCAAAATTGAGCAAAAATCCTACTTGTTTCAGGAATTTGGAAGGAACCATCGGTGCCCAAATCTCATTCCACCTGCTTATCGATGTACGATCGCGGAAAATGGACAAAAACCGACGTCACGATCGATGCAAATGATTATCAGCTCGCTGTATCGGTCAAAGACGTATGGGTCGCGGGTGAATTTTTGTTGAAATATATTATGTAAAGTGTAAACTAATTTTCAAAAATTATTCTAAAGAAGAAAAAATAAACTAATTTAAACTAAACGAATTTCGGCTGAAATTCGACAGCTTATTTGTCTGTAATAGAATAATTTTGTTCTAAAATTATGAAACACTTTGTTATTATTTCAAGGGTATTTTATTTCCTTATTGTATTGGGAGTTTTATTTTATAAAACATTAGTTAGTTTTTTATAAAATATATCATGTCTTATTTTAATCAGTTTTTAAGTTTAGTTGGCGTCGATTTTTACGAGTTTTACACATTTTTTAACGACTCTGTGTGCTTGACTAAATTTTCTGAGAAGAATGATAGAGCTATTTTATTAGCTATTTAGTGCTATTTTACACGTGCAACTAGGGTGGGTAAGGGGTTAATACGGCCGTTGACGTTTCTCGCCGAGAACGATATGTAAAAATGTTTTTATTATATTTTTCTCTTATTATTAATCACTAAATTTTGTTTAATTAAACGGAAAGCCGTATAAGTTATCTGTTTTAAATGTACATCCGCCTGCTTTAACATGCATTTCTTGTAAAATAGCAATTGCAGCGATTGATGGGATTCTTGGACGGTCGGACACTTGGGACGGTGGGGTTGTTAGGATTGGTGGTACAGCGGGGCTGTTGGGATTCTTGGTGGGGAGCTGCTTGGGACGGTGGGGTCTGCTGGCATTGGGGGGGGGGCTTTGGGACTTGTGGGCTTTTAGGATTGTTGGTGGGGCTGTTCATGACGGTAGGGCATTTGGGACTAGTAGGGGTGTTGCGACATCACCGACGAGATCGCCCTGAATAAAATTTTCGGAGCTTTCCACGATTTTTGTAACATTCATCCTGACCCATTAGCCTCCAGAATCCGATTGCCAGCGCAGAATGGGCGTGCGAAAGGAGGGGAGTCGCGCCCTGCGAAATCTAAAAGATCTACTGAACCCGAATGATACCCAGAATTAATTTTTACATTCTTTACGTTTTCTCTTGGTTTTTCTATTCCGATGCATAGAGAACGCCGAAAAGGGTAATTATTTGCCCTACAATTCGACCACAATCAATTTTAGGGCTGTTTTTTGACTGTCGGGAATTTTTGGAATATTCCTCAGACTAGCGTTGACAGAAGTCCGGGAAAATAAAGACTTCCGGACTATATTCCGGACTACAAACCCAATTTCAAAGACTATCGGACTATGGTCCGGACTGTGATCCTTTAAAAAAAGACTAGTCCGGACCACAGTCCTTTAATGCTATGTTACTTTGTTGCTTTTATTTCCCATCAAATTTTATCCAGTTTGCCACAAACTTTATCAGTGTATTTATTCAGTTAACAAACAACTAAACACACATAAGCGTGGGGGAAGGAATATTTAGAGTTTAACTTCCCAACCCGAAATTCTGGAAAACCTCCAAATTATGTTAGACCCCGGAATTCTATTTTTAGCACATTTCTCGGTCACTTTATACCACCAGACCCACAGAATTTGTTCGCTGCCAATGTTGGTTCCAACTGCCCCACTGTTATAATCATATATGCACAGCACGACCGGTCTGGAAAAGGAGTGTTGAGCCAAAAATTGACCTCAAAACTGGTATGAATGTTAAAATAGCGTAAAAACTACGCTAATCCACATTTTGTGGCTATTTCAAAGCAGATTAGCGTAAAAGTTTTGATTTTCATTCAATTTTAACACTTATCTGTCCTTTTTTCACTAGAACATTTTTCATTTTTTTCTGGCATTGTAGAGTAGATCATAATGAGCAGGGATCCATTCTTGCGAGATGACTCGAATGAGGCAAAATCCTGGATTGCGCACAAATGCTGAAGCTTCAATTCTGGCAGGTCTACCAGTTTCTCAGGAAGACTTATTCTGAAAATGTAAACCTGCACACTCGTTTATGGTCTCGATGAAATATACGAATTCGGAAAATAGTCAAAAAAATATCTTTCATAAAAAATTAATATTGCCCGATTTTATTATATCGTATAATAGCGATTGCAGTAATGGTGAGACTGCTGGGATTACTGGTGGGGCTGTTGGAACGGTGGGGCTCTTGGGACTGGTGGGTCTGTTAGGATTGGTGGGGCTGTTGTGATTAATGTTGGGGCTGTTGAGACATTACCCATGCACGCGCAGGTTAGGGAGGGGTCTGCTGGGGGTTTTGGCCTACCAGATCCGTGCTGACCCCCCAGAATGGCCAAAAAGTGCCACTGACCCCCCATAAATTTTTTTTGTTTCAGAAAATTTTTTTGAAGCTCTGCAAAAAAGTAACTTAAGTGATAAAAATGTATTGGAGGTTGTTTTTTCACATAAATTATCATCAGAATTGACCTTTGAGAGACCTTTTTGCATAAAAGAGGGGAAATTTTGAATTTTTTTGAAAAATTTTTGTTGAAAAAGTTGTTTCAATGGATGCGCGACATCGAGAAACGTCGTGCCCATGGACCATTTTTATCGCTTTTTTTATGTTTGAAAAAATTTGACCTTGACCCCCAGAATTTCTAAGCTGTACATGTGTAGTTTTAGTAGGTGCATCTGTCATTTTTCATGAATTTTAACAGCGTTTTTCTTGAATTAAAATGAAGCAGGTTTTTTCATAGTATTGCATTTTGTGTTGTTAGGTAATGTATCGTTTGTGTTATTTGACAGTGATATCCCTCTGAAATAATACACCCTTTCATTCTTACAAGCGATCGAAAGAAGCATTTGTTTCTCCTGTTTAACCACAATGATGCCATATTCCAGACATCACACGTTTCTGTGAATATTTAATGCCGTTTTGTTTACAAAGTTGTCAATCAAAGCTGTTGTAATAATTTTTACATTTTTCATGCCACAATTTCATGCCCATTGGTAAAAGTCTAAACTTGTGACTTTTTTCTTTTTAGACAAATTTTACTGATATCATTTTTATGTAAAAAGCTCTAAACTGCAAATTTTCCTCAGCTCTCCCTCAGACCCCTCTGGGGGCTGTTATATTAGTCCTGCCATCAAAGATCCATGTGGGCTTGGGCGATTTACGCCCTCCTTTTTAGCAATACAAATTGCTGCACAAAAAATATTTTTATCTGGATCTGGATCTGTATCTGAATCTTTTTAAATTTTGATCTGACAAAACGATCTGGATCTGGATTTGGTTATTTTCTGATCTGGTTATCTGATCTGGATCTGGATCTGCCAGAAAATTTGAACCCGATCTTTATCTGGATCTGGATCTGGGTAAAAATCTGCATCTTTTACATCACTACCGCCACTTTAACAAGTGAGGCATAATGGGAGAAAATCGCCTGAAAAGAAATTTACTTTTTCTTTCCTTCCAGTATTTGAAAATCTCATCATCAGAAATCTCCATATCAGTCGTTTAAGGTCGGTCGGTCGGTGGGCGACCCGTAAGTGGAAATGTGCATCCCTTGCAAATACCTTTGTTTTCATCTTTATTATGTATATACAAAATAATCATGAATTTAGCCGAATTTTTAGTTTGATATTTTCCAAGCTCTACTGTAAAAAGCGCTACACAACAAAAAGCGCGTGAATAACTTAAGAGAAAATAAATCTACAGTAATAACACTAAATAATATTTTGTGAATTAAAGATCTAACTTGAGGATCATAGTCCGTAGTCCGGACCGTGATCCTAAAAAAGACTACGATCCGGTAGTGCACTACGGTTTCAAAAAGGACCAGTCCTTACAGTCCGAGGATCATAAGGATCAGTCCTGGACCATGATCCGGCAGTCCTTAGTCCGGACTTTTGCCAACGCTACTCCAGACGGGCCCAGCCGAAATTAAGCGCAGCCTTCGTGCGGTTGACGCCAATTATGTACACCTTATATAATTTTCCGAATTTCCTGAAAAGAAATTTGGCAAAACGCGCCAACGTCGCCGTTTTTTAGGGTCAAATGCCGGCTTTTTGGCCGTCGGTTCGGTCAGCCGGTCCTGCCGACCTCGTCGGCAATGCATTAACGTGTATCACGTGTCTTATTTGAACGAATCAAAAACAATTCGAACGCTGAGAGACTTGGCAACCGTGCAAGGTTTACAACTCGGCTCGTTGGCCCGGTCAAAGCTCTTACCTTCCAATATGTTTCGCGAGTATTTCGGACACAGTGGCAAAAACACGACTCTCTCACGGATAACGACGTACAAATCAAGCTCTTGTAAATTATTTTGTTCGTTTACAGCACCTGAGTAGTAGGGGATCCCAATCCTACATGGGCATGGGGGTTTGGGCTTTGTATCTATAAAGTTTAACCCCCGGCAGACCTTCAGATTTCTATCTTTAATAACTTTTTTTTGGCGATTTACCCCATCTTACCAGAATTTGAGTGCTACCCATGTATAATGGCCTAAGTTGGTCTCTCCCTCAGCCAACAGAGGTTGAGATTTTTCAGTCCTTCGAATTTTGGAAAAAACTATAAAAAACCTTTTTAGAGTCATTTTTAGATTTTGCCGTTTTTTGGCCAAAAATAGGAGCCATCATTTCCCTCCTCATTGTCCCTAAAATGCCTAGCTTTTCCCGCCAACTAGAAATATAAGCCGTTTTATAAATGTGTGCCGAATGTCTGGCGTAATGGAAAAAATCGCAAATTATGAAAAAAAAATTAAAATGGGCTATCGATTTCAGCATTTCAGTTTTTTTTTGCGTAATTTTATTCACTAATGAATGAAATTCGTAAGAATCATTGACTGACAAGCTTTTTGCCGAAAAATTTAACTAAAATTAATTTTTTATGAGATTGACTCGAAGATATTCAATACTTCTATACTTTGTCAAAAATTTTGTAAATCATATGTGCATATTTTGTATTTTGGCCAAAATATATTGTTTACACATATGTACTCCTATTCGTAGCCTTATTTACTATTAATCGTTCGTGTTTCGTCCTATTATTTGATAATTTATTTCATTTAATGTATAGTTTCATTTAATGTAAAGTTGGGTTTAATCAGCAAATATATGTGATAAGTCCAAAAAATTATTTTTATTTGTTATTTAAAATTTCAGCAATTGGCTCTACCATTTTGAAACATTTTTCACTTGTTGACATGCTCGGTTTTAAGCGTAATTACTAATCGCTATGCAAATTAATGTGGTAAAGGACGTTTTGGACTATAATACTATAAAGTATCAAAAAAGCTTCAGGCATGAACATTGCTTCAAAAATCCATAATTCCGCTGATATGCGCGCACTCCTCACAGTCGCGGATTTAGAGGGGGCGAAGGAATGGCCGGGGCCGCCACCTATCGTCAAAAATAGTTGATCGCAATAGAAAATCATGTGTATTTTTTAAAGATTTGAGCCATTTTTATCACGATTTTCCAAGTTCTTCCGGTGCGCCGTGTAAAAATTATTCATGATATTTACGGACTTTCATGGCGCTTTAAAAACATTATGTTTACGTCAGAAGAGTGGTTTATATATAGAAAAAGGATTTTTTAACTCTCATAGTGATTTCTCGAGTTTTTTTTGTTTTTTGCACCTATTTTCGCACTAATTTTGCGCGTTTTTCGTAAAAAACTTCTGAAAAGTTGTAACTTTTTTCGGATTTCAAATGATTCTGATTATCAAAAGACGGCAAAAACCGTTACTTTAAGTATAATGGACAGATTTTTGGAACTTTTTTTGATACTATTACGAAAATTTGGGGTTCCGTCCCCTTCCCTGTCAGAAAATTCAGAATCCACCACTGACTCCTCATGTAAATGCATAAGTTGCGCAGCTTATTAAGACTACTCAAGTTATTTCATAGATCAGGTTTTAGTGGTGTAAAGAGGTTTTTTACAGAAAAAAATAGTTTTTACTCTGAAAATACTGTTAATTAATCTATTCTAAGCGAACCCAATATGAATTTATAAAATGAAGTTTAGAATTTCGATAGCATTTCACTCTTTGTTTAATGAACAAAAAAAGCGAGCAGATTACCCTCTTTAGCTGCATGCGATAAAGCAGGAACAAAAATGCGATTTAGGTCAAACGCTAAATTTTTGCTTTTCTCCATGTTGCCCTAACAGAAAAAAGCGTAAAAAGCTTCGGATCTAAATCGATCTATGAATCGTGTGTAAAGTGAGGGAGTTTAAACGGTCAGAAACATGTTTAGGCGGTAATAATTGGTTGTTTATTCATCGTGGAATGGTCGTCTTTCTTCCCTTTACACTGCACAAACTAAAAATTTTTCACAGCGTCTTTTACCTTCAGTCGTTATTTTCTTCTTTCGTCTATTTGCTACGGGTTTTTTTCAATATCGAAATAGTGTTATATTACAGGTAATGTATACATAAAATATACCTGTGCGATTCTGTAAATATATGAGAACGTTTTTTGTTTGTGATAAATCGCGTTATCACTAAATAATAAAAATTCAACCACACTGCATTTACATAAGTCCATTCAATTAAGGTTTCGCGGACTCGTCTTTAAATCTCTTTTAGTGTTGAGATAGTTGGGTTCAGGCATTATTATCATAATCATTGGCCACCAAGTCATTTGCGAAAATGGTTTTTCATTTACTGCCATGATCGAAAAATGTTCTACCAGCCATATATGTAACGGCCCGGAATTTTGTTAGAGAGGTCTCTGGTCATTTTTATGGGGAAGGGTTAATTACCTTCAAGTTTTGGCCAAAAGGGCCAATAGTTCAATTTTTTTCATAAATCGGGAGGGTATGGGGTCCATAATTTTTCTGGCTTGGTGGGTGGTTACGGGACTGCCGGCTTCGGGTGCGGGATCCCCCATTACCATCTTCTACGTAAATGATTAGCTCACATTACTGTGAAATTAGGTACGCAATGACAATGATCTAGCCGATCTGATTAACCCTTTAAGCCGTTCCTAAAATGTGACGTGATGGTTTCTTTACATTACGCAAAGTTATAGTTGCAGCTTTGCTCCTATTATATTGAAAATGCAACGATGAATGCCCTGTCCGTTTCTCTTAGTGTAGATCATTTTAAAAGCACCAAATTGTCAATAAAAAACATGCCCGCCTTATTCTACCAAATCCGACAATTTTGTCGACCGGGCCTGGTACTGTGCTAAGGCATTAATCTGGGTTAATCCTTTCAATACTTTCCACTCAATAAGGCACCTAAGTTTAAGCGTCGTTTGATTCCGCAATAATTGCAGACTTTTTACCCGGTTTCTATATTTATTTACCGAAAGTATATCATTAACTAGAAAAGAAAAAAGCTTTGATGGAACAAAACAGACGAATTTACTCGAGATTGTAGATTATTAAGGATCTAAAAGTAGGGGATCAGAAAAAGTTACCTTTGCATATGCCTAAAGACGCGAAATCTCTTAAAAATCAGAAATTCCTAAGCAACGCAAACAATCGGAGCATATTCTACGGCCGGAAGATTGAAATTAACTATTGTACAGAAAATGATTGAAAAAGCAGCAAGTAAGCTATGCAGTAGCTATTGGAAATTAGATGGAATAGACAAGGAGAGACTTTGCAAGTTAATCGAGTGAAATAGCAAACAGTTCAAGACAATCCAAAGAAATTGTTGGTATAAAGCAGTAGGAAGCGCTTAAGCTTACGTGAAACAGGGTATATGTACCTTTACACTTGCATGCCCGCAACGACTGTGTGCACTAACCATTTGACGCAAGGTGCTTGCCATAATGCTCAGGATAACAAGATAAAACA